>NC_069412.1:48178890-48239491 GCF_026875155.1 Cherax quadricarinatus
TTCCCCCAAAAATTTTTTTTTAATTATTTTTTTTTGGTTTTGGGGGTTTTTCCTCTTTTTTTTGTTTTATTTTTTGGTTTTAAAATTTTTTTTTTTTTTTTTTTTTTTAATTTTTCCCTCCTTTTGGGTTTTTTATTTTTTTTTTTTTTTTTGGGGTTTTTTTTTTTTTTTTAAAAAATTATTTTTTTTTTTTAATTTTTTTTTTTTAAAAAATTTTTTTTTTTCCTTTTTTTTTTTTTTTTTTGGGGGGTTTTTTTCCCCCTTTTTTTTTTTTCCTTTTTTTTTCCCTCATTTTTTTTGGGGCCTTTTAAGGGGGTTTTTTTTTCCCCAAAATTTTTTCCTAAAAATTTTTTTTTTTTTTTTTTTTCCCTCTTTTTTGGGTTTTAACCTTTTTTTTTTTTTTCCCCTTTAATTTTTTTAACCCTTTTGTTATTTTTCCATTTTTTTTTTTTTTTTTGTTTTTTTTTGGTTTTTTTTTTTTTTTTGGGTTTTTTTTTTTAATTTTTTTTAAATTTTTTTTTTTTTTTTTTTAAAAAAAAATTTTTTTTCCCCCCTTTTTTTTTGGGGTTTTTTTTTTTTTTTCCCCCCCTTTTTTTTTTTTTTGGGGTTTTTTAAAAAAATTTATTTTTTTTTTTCTTTTTTTTTTTTGGGGTTTTTTTTTTTTTTCCTTTTTTTTTTTTCATTTTTTTTTTTTTATAGGTTTTTTTTTTAATTTTTTTCCCCCCCCCTTTTTTTTTTTTTTTTTGGGGTTTTTTTTTTTTTTTTTTTGGGTTTTTTGGGAAAAATTTTTTTTCCCCCAAAAATTTGTTTTTTTTTTTTTTTTCCCCCCTTTCCCCTTTTTTTTTGGGGCCCCCTTTAATTTTTTGGTTTTCATTTTTTTTGGGTTTTTATTAGGTTTTTTTCCCTTTTTTTTTTTTTTTCCCCCCGGGGTTTTTTTTTTTTTGGGGGGGTTTTTTTTTTTGGGTTTTTTCCCAAATTTTTTTTTCCCCTTTATTTTTTTTTTTTTTTTTGGGGGTTTTTCCCCTTTTTTTTTCCCCCGGGGTTTTTTTTTTTTTTTAAAAATTTTTTTCCCCCAAAGGGTTTTTTTTTTTTTTTTTTTTTTGGGTTTTTCCCTTTTTTTTCTTTTTCCTTTCTTTTTTTTCCTTTTTTTTTTTTTTTTTTTAAATTTTTTTTTCCCTTTTTTTTGGGGGGTTTTTTTCTTAATTTTTTTTTTAATTTGGTTTTGTTTTTTTTTTTTTTCCCCCCTTTTTTTTTTGTTCCTTTATTTTTTTTTAAAAAATTTTTTTTTCCCCCCCTTTTTTTGTTTTTCCTCCCCAAAAATTTTCCCCCTTTTCCTTTTTTGGTTTTTTTTTTTTTTTTTTTCCCCCCTTTTTCCCCCCTTTTTTTCAGGGGGTTTTTTCCCCCCTTTAAAATTTTTTTTTCCCCTTTTTTTGGGGGGGTTTTTTTTTTATTTTTTTAATTTTTTTTTTGGGGGTTTTTCCCCTTTTTTTTTCCCCCTTTTTTTTTTTTTTTTTGGGGTTTTTCCCTTTTTTTGGGTTTGTTTTTTTCGGGTTTTTCCCTTTTTTTTTTTTTTTAAAATTTTTTTTTTTTTTTTAAAAAATTTTTTTCCTTTTTTTTTTTTTTTTCCCCCCCCTTTTTTTCCCCCCCCAAGGGGTTTTTTTAATTTTTTGGGTTTTTTCCCCCTTTTTTGGGGGGGGTTTTTTTCCCCAAAAATTTTTTTTTTCCTAATTAGGGGTTTTTTTTTTTTTTTCCCCCCTTTCCCTTTTTTTTTGTTTTTTTTTTGGGTTTTTTTTTTTTTTCCTCCTTTTTTTTTTTTTTTAAAATTTTTTTTTTCCCCTTTGGGGGTTTGTTTTTTTTTTTTTTCCCCCCTTTTTTTTGGGTTTTTTAAAGGGGTTTGTTTTTTTAAAATTTTTTTTCCTTTTTTTTTTTTTTTAAAAAAAAATTTTTTTTTTTAAAAAATTTTTTTTTTTTTTTTTTCCCTTCCCTTTTTTTTTTGCCCCCTTTAAGGGTTTTTTTTTTTTTTTTTTTAATTTTTGTTTTCCCCAAAAATTTTTTTTCCCCTTTTCTTTTTTTTGGGGGTTCCCCCAAAATTTTTTTCCCCCAAAATTTTTTTTTTTTAATTTTTTTTTTTTTTGGGGGGGTTTTTTTTTGGTTTTTTTTAAAAAATTTTTTTTTTTCCTAATTATGTTTTTTTTTTGGGGGGGGTTTTTTTCCCCTTTTGGGTTTTTTTTTTGTTTTTTCCCCCTTTTTTTTTTTTTTTGGGGGGTTTTTTTCCCCCCCTTTTTTTTCCTTTTTTTTTTTTGCCCCCCAAAAATTTTTTTTTAAAAAATTTTTTTTTTTTTTTTTTCCCCCTTTTTTTTTTTTTTTTTAAAAATTTTTTCCTTTAAAATTTTTTTCCTTTTGGGTTTTTTTTTTTTTTGGGTTTTTTTTTTTGGGGTTTTTTTTTTTTTGGGTTTTTATTCCTTTATTTTTTTTCCCTTTATTTTTTTATTCCCCCCCCCTTTTTTTTTTTTTTTTTTTTTTTCCCCTTTTTTTTTTTTTTTTTTTGGTTTTTTAATTTTTTTTTGGGGTTTTTTTGTTTTTCCTTCATTTTTTTTTCCCAAAGTTTTTTTTTTTAATTTTCCCTTCATTTTTTTTTTTCCCAATTTTTTCCGCCCATTTTTTTTTTTTTTGGGGGTTTGTTTTTCCTTTTTAAATTTTTTTTCCCCCGTTTTTTTGGGGTTTTTTTATTTTTTTTTTTTTTTTTTCAGGGGGTTTTTTTTCCCCTTTATTTTTTTCATTTTTGGGTTTTGTTCTTTTTTTTTCCCTTCCCCAAAAAAATTTTTTTTTTTTTTTTTTTTTTTTTTCCCCCTTTTTAAGGTTTTTTTTCCCCAAAATTTTTTTTCGGTTTTTTTTTTTTTTTTTGGGTTTTTCTTTTTTTTTTTTTTTAAAAGTTTTTTTCTTTTTTTTTTTTTAAGGGTTTTTTCCTTTCATTTTTTTAATTTTTTTTTTTTTTTAAAAAAATTTTTTTTTTTTTTTGGGGGGGTTTTTTTTTTAAAAATTTTTTTTTCCTTTTTTTTTCCCTTTTTTTTTTTCCCCTTAAAAATTTTTTTTTTTTTAAGGTTTTGTTCCCCGGGAAAAATTTTTTCCCCCTTTAATTGTTTTCCCTGTTTTTTTTGGTTTTTCCTCCCCCTTTTTTTTTTCCCCTTTTTTTTTTTTTCCCCCCTTTTTTTTTCCCTTTTTTGGGTTTTGTTCCCCCTTTTTTTTCCCCTTTTTTGGTTTTTTTTTTGGGGGGGGTTTTTTTTTTTTTGGGGGGTTTTTTCCCTTTTTTTTTTTCCCCCCTTTTATTTGTTTTTTTTAAGGGGTTTTTTTTTTATTTTTGGGCCCAAAAAATTTTTTTTTGGGGGTTTTTTTTGTTGGGGGTTTTTTTTTTTTTTTTTTTGGGGGGGGGAAATTTTTTTTGGGGGTTTTTGGGGTTTTTGGGGGGGCCTTTTTGGGGTTTTGTTGGGGGGTTTGGGGGGGGGTTTTTTTTTGATTTTTTTTTTTTGAGGGGGGCCCTTTTTGGGGGGGGTTTTTTTGGGCCCTGGGGGGTTTTTTTTTTTTTTTGGGGGGTTTGTTTTTTCCCTTTTTGGGGGGGGCCCCCTTTTGGGTTTTTCCCTTATTTTGTTTTTCCCCCTTTTGGGGGGGTTTTTTTTTGGGGGGGTTTTTTTTTTTTGGGGGGGTTTTTTTTTTGGGGGTTTTGGGGTTTTTTTTTTTGGGGGGTTTTTTTGTTTTTCGGGGGGGTTTTTTTTTTTTTTTTTTTTTTTTTTTTTTTTCCCCCGGGGGGTTTTTTTTTTGGGTGTGGGGTTTTTTTTTTTTGGGGGGGGTTTTTTTTTTTTTGGGGGGTTTTTGGGGTTTTTTTTTTTCCCTTTCCGGGGGGTTTTTTTTTTTTTTTTTTTTTTTTTTGGGGGGTTTTGGTTGGGGGTTTTTTTTGGGGGGGGTTTTTGGGCCCCCTTTTTTTTTCCCCCCCGGGGGGGGCCCCCCGGGGGTTTTTTCTTTTTGGGGGGTTTGTTGTTTTCCGGGGTTTTTTTTTTTTTGGGTGTTGTTGCCCCTTTTGGGGGGTTTGTTGCCCCCTTTTGGGATGTTTGGGGTTTTTTTTGGGGTGTTTTTTTTTTTTTTTTTTCCCCCCCGGGGGTTTTTTTCCCTTAATTTTGTTTTTTCCCTTTTGGGGGGGTTTTTTTTTTAATTTTGGTGTTGTTCCCCCTTTTTTGGGTGTGTTGTTTTTTAAGGGGGGGTTTTTTCCCTTTTTTGGTGTTTTTCCCCCCCAAATTTTTTTTTTTTTTCCCCCCGGGGTTTTTTTTTAAAAGGGGTGTTTTTTTTTTTTTGGGGTTGTTTTTCTTTTTGGGGGTTGTTTTTTTTGGGGGGGTTTGTTGCCCCCTTTTGGGGGGTTTGTTGTTTCCTTTTGGGGGGTTTGTTGTTTTTTGGGGGGTTTGTTGCCCCCCGGGGTGTTGTTGCCCCAAGGGGGGGTTTGTTGTTTCCCCCGGGGTGTTTTTTTTTTTTTAAAATTTTTTTTTTTTTGTTGGGGGTTTTTTTTTTTTTTTTTTTTTGGGGGGGGGTTTTTAGGGGGGTTTTTTTTGGGGTTTTTTGGTTTTTTTTTTTTGGTTGGGGGTTTTTTTTTTTTTTTTTTTTTGGGGGGTTGTTTTTTTTTTGGGGTTTTTTGGGGTTTTTGGGGGGGGTTTTTGTTTTTTTTTGGGGTTTTTTTTTTTGTTGGGGGGTTTTTTTTTTTTGGGTTTTTTGTTTTTTGGGGTTTTTTTTTTTTTTTGTTTTTTTTTTTTGGGGGTGTTTTTTTTTTTTTGGGGGGTTTTTTTCCTTTTTTGGGGTTTTTTTTTTTTTGGGGGGTTGGGGGTTTTTTTTGGGGGGGGGTTTTTTTTCTTTTTGGGGTTGTTTTTTTTTTGGGGTTGTTTTTTTCCTTTTTTGGGGTTTTTTCCCCTTTTTTGGGGTTGTGTTGTTTTTAAATTGTTTTTTTTTTTTTTTTTGGGGGGGTTTTTTTCCCTTTTTTGGGGGTTGTGTTTTTTTTGTGTTGGGGGTTTTTGTTTTTTTGGGTTTTTTTTGTTGGGGGTTTTTTTTTGGGGGTTTTTTTTTTTTTTTTTTTTTTTTGGGGTTTTGGGGGGGGTTTTTTTTTTTTTTTTTTTTTTTTTTTTTTGGGGGGTTTTTTTTTTTTTGGGGGGGGGGGTTTTTTTTTTGGGGGGTTTTTTTTTTTGGGGGGTTTTTTTTTGTTTTTTGGGGTTTTTTTTTGGGGGGGTTTTTTGGGGGTTTCCTTTTTTGGTTTTTTTTTTTTTTTGGGTTTTTTTTCCCCTTTTGGGGGGGTTTTTTCCCCCCGGGGTTTTTTTTGGGCCCCCTTTGGGGGGGTTTTTTTTTTTTGGGGGTTTTTGGTTTTTTAAACCCTTTTTTTTTTTTTTTTTTTCCCCCCCCCCCCCCTTTTTTTTTTTAAAAAAATTTAAATTTTAAAAAAAAACCCCCCCCCCCAAAACCCAAAAAAAATAAAAAAAAAAAAAAAAAAAAAAATTAAAAAAAAAAAAAAAAAAAAAAAAAAAAAAAAACCCCCCCCCCACAACACACACACACACACACACACAAAAAAAAAAAAACACAACACACAAAAACCACAAAAACACACAAAAAAAAAAAAACCCCCCACACCCAACACACAAACAAAAAAACAAAAAAAAAAAAAAAAAAAAAAAAAAAAAAACACACACACAACCAACCCCCCCCCCCCCAAAAAAAAAAACCCCAAAAAAACACACACAACACAACACACACACCCCAAAAAACACAACAACACACCCCACACACACCCCCTTAAAAAACCAAAAAAAAACACACCCCCCCCCAAAAAAAAACCCCCAAAAAAACCCCCACAAAAAAAAAAACCCCAAAAACACCCCCCCCCAAAAAAAAAAACCCCCCCCAAACACACAACACAACACACAAAAAAAAACACACCACCCCCCCCCCCCAAAAAAAAAAACACACAAAAAAAAAAAAAAAAAAAAAAAAAAACCCCCCCCCCCCCCCCCCCCACACAACCCACACACACACAACACCCCACTTTAAAAACCAACAAAACCCCCAACACATTTTAAAAAAAAAAACACACCCAAAAAAAACCCCCCACAAAAACCCCCCCCCCACACACACACAACACACCCCAAACACAACAAAAACCCCACACAAAAACCCCAACACACACACACAAAAACCCCCCCCCCCCAACACACAACCCCAACACACACAAACACACACACAACACACAAAAAAACACCCACAACACAAAAAACCCCCCCCAACACACCCCTTCACACAAAAAAAAAAAACCCCCCCCCCACACACCCCCCCCCCCAAAAAAAAAAAAAACCCCCCCAAAACAAAAAAAAAAACCAAAAAAACCCCCAACAAAAAAAAACACACACACCCACAACACAACCCCCCCCCCCCCCCCCCCCCAAAAAAAAACCCCCCACAAACAAACACACACAAAAAAAAAAAAAAAAAAACAAAAAAAAAAAAAAAACAACACCACACACCCCCCCCCCAAAAAAAACAAAAAACAAAAAAAAAAACCCCCCCCACACACACCCCCCCCCCCCCCAAAAAACCCCCCCCCCCCCCCTTTAAAAAAACCCCAAAAAAAAAAAAACCCCCCCCCAAAAAAAAAAAAAAAAACCCCCCCCCCCCAAAAACCCCCCCCAAAACAAAAAAACCAAAACCAAAAAAAAAAAACCCCCCTTTTTAAAAAAAAAAAAATTTTTTACCCAAAAAACCCCCAAACCCCCCCCAAAACCCCAACCCCCCAAAACCCCCCCCCCCAAAAAAATTCCAAAAAATTTTTTTTTAAATTTAAAAAAATTTTTTAAAAAAGGGGAAAAATTTTTTTTTTTTTTTTTTTTTAAAAAAAATTTTTAAAAAAAATTTTTTTTTTAAAAAAAAATTTTTTTTAAAAAATTTTTTTTTTTTAAAAAATTTTTTAAGGGGGGGAAAAAAGAAAAAATTTTTTGGGAAAACCCCCCCTTTTTTAATTTTTCCCCTTTATTTTTTTTTCCCCTTTTTCCAAAATCTGCTTAAAGAGTTACTCACGACATTATGTACAACATATGTGTGGGTCATCTTGAAGTACACATCACTAGCATCGTACTGGAGAAAGTGCAGAGGTAAGTAATAAAACTAGTTCCTGAGCTAAGGGGGATGAGCTGTCAAAAGTGACTGAAGGAACTGAACTTGACATTATAGGATAAAAGAAGCAGAGGAGACATGATAACGACATACAAAATGCTCAAAGGACTGACAGGTGGAGAGGGATAGACAAGAAACAGGTACACAAGCAGCACCTACTCTACCATTAAGTAATTCAGTACATTCCTTCCCCATCCTGCTCTCCCTCTCATTACCTCTGCCTCCATTCTCTCTCCCTCCCTCCCTCTCCCTACCTTGCATCTCCTAAATCCCTCCTGCCTTGCTGCCTCTGCGTCCCCTCTGTATTACTTCCCGTCTCCCTGCCTTCCTCCGCTCTCCTTCCCTCTCTTTCCCTCTGCCTTCATCCCCTCCCTACACCCCCACCCCCTCTCTCTTCATCCTCCCTCAGTTTGTTCATGTATTGCACACAGTCATTCCAGAATTCCAGGCATTTCAGCTGGACACGGGGTATGGGTGCTCCCCCCGTGACACATGTCCACCCCTGGGAGGGACACCTGCAGTTAATTACATTTCCTGAAGGCTCACCTGTACCAGACATCTTCATTTATGAGGCGAGTAATGTCGTGGTTCATTTTGAGGAACCTGAGTTCTAGTTTACACAGTGTGTGTGTGTGTGTGTGTGTGTGTGTGTGTGTGTGTGTGTGTGTGTGTGTGTGTGTGTGTGTGTGTGTGTGGCGGAGATCACACACACACGATTACTTTAAACATTAAAGCACTTACAGAGACTGATCTCACAGAGATAACAGACGCAGTTTTCCCAGTATGATACCAAATTTTCAGGAATAGAGGATGCGGAGAAGTAGCACTGTTAATTAGAAAGCAATGAATTTTTGAGAAAATGAGAGGAATGAACAGAGGTAAGTCAAACATCTACACACTCAAGACTGTGGGAGCCAAGGTAACGACAACAGTGATGTTCAGCCCGTTATTAAACAGTAACGACAACAGTGATGTTCAGCCCGTTATTAAACAGTAACTGAGACTGCAGTAATAATGTACAACGTATACAGAGTATATATATTCCCCAGAGAGAAATTAGGTCAAATAAGAATGACCCTAAATGGATTAATAATAGAATAAAGCATCTATTAGGAGAGAAAAGAGGAATTTATAGGCGCATCAAAAGAGGAGAGGTTAACCTTATTGACGAGTATTCTTATTTTACTAGAAGTAGAAAAGGGGATTAGAAAGTTTAAACGCGACTATGAAATTAGAGTTGCTAATGAATCAAAGACTAATCCAAAAGAGTCCTTTCAAGTGTATAGGACAAAAGTCAGAGAAAAAAGTGGGACTGCTGAGAATTGGGATGGACAGGAAATGTGTTCTGTATATATTGGTTATTTCTTGTCAGTGTTTACACAGGAAGACATAAATGATATCCCAGAAAGTGACGATTATTCAGTTCCTGAAGAAAACCAATTAAGGAATATTACTGTCACGAGGTAAATGGTTATCAGACAGGTAGATAAACTGAAGCAAAATAAGTCTCCGGGCCCCAGTGAATTATTTTCAGGAATGCTTAAAGAATGCAAGTTGGAACTTAGTCAGCCATTAACGAGTGTGTTTAATGCGTCCATCTAATCTGGTGTTGTGCCGGAGATGTGGAAGATGGCTAATGTAATTCCTGTATTTAAATCAGGGGATAAGTCCAATCCATCAAATTACCGCCCAATAAGCCTGATGTCTATAGTAAGCAAATTATTAGAATCAATATAGCTGATATTATTAGAAGTCATTTTGAAGAGCATAATTTGATTAATGAATCTCAGCATGGATTCACGAGGTCGTTCCTGCCTGACAAATTTACTGACGTTCTTCAATAAAACATTTGAGGCAGTAGATAGTGGTGACCTGTACTTAGGTCAGTGAGGATGTGTCTAGTGTACTCTATGGACTGAACCAAGATGCCCTCCATCGAGCAACTTTACCAGCAGCTTAAGCTGCTGGTAAAGTTGCTCAATGGAGGCTATCTTGGTTCAGTCCATGGAGAGTACACTAGACACGTCCTCACTGAGCTAAGTACAGGTCACCACTGTTTATATGGATTTCAGTAAAGCCTTCGACAGAGTACCTCACAATAGAATCTTAAGAAAAGTGGCAGCTCATGGTATAGGAAGTAAAGTTCTAGCATGGATGTAGGCATGGCTTACCAGTAGAAAGCAGAGAGTTTCCATTAAATGGGGATTAGTCACTAGCGGCGTTCCACAAGGATAAGTTTTAGGCCCATTGTTGTTCATAATTTACATTAACGACCTTGATGAAGGAATTACAAGTGACATGAGCAAATTTGCTGCTGATACAAAAATAGGCCGAATGATCGATTCCGAGGAGGATACCAATGAACTCCAGGAGGATTTCGACAAATTAATGTCTTGGTCTAAAAAGTGGCAGATGAAGTTCAACGTGGACAAGTGTAAGGTCCTAGTCCTTGGGAATGAAAATAACCCTCAAAGTTATAAATTAGGTGTAGTAATGCTTGATCACACAGTGTGAAAAAGACATGGGAGTCATGGTGAGCAGAAACCTTAAGCCAAGACAACAGTGCCTCAGTGTGCTCAACAAGGCTAACAGATTACTAGGACTTATTTCAAGAAGTATAAGTAAGAGGAGTCCAAACGTTATTTTACAGCTCTATACATCACTAGTGAGGCCTCACTTGGATGCTGCTCAGTTTTAGTCTCCTTACTACAGGATGGATATAAATTCATTAGAGAACATACAGACGAGGATGACTAAAATGATTCACTGTATAAGGAAACTCCCGTATGACTACTTAAACAAAGGGCATAAACAAAGGCGATATTAATAAAATAGTGAGGATATCGACTCGGGTAAGAACCAGGAATAACGAATCTAAGTTTGATAAATTTAGATTTAAAAAGGACATAGGTAAGTACTGGTTTTCAGAGTTTTGGATGCGTGGAACAATCTTCCGAGTAGGGTGGTCGAGGCTAGGACCCTGGGTAGCTTTAAGAAGAGACTGGACAATTGTATGAGTGGGAGGGGGAACTGGGTTTGATTGGTGTCGTGGGTACGGAAGTAAATTCTTGGATAGCTTTGGGGAGGGGTGTTTTTGAAAAGGGTCTGCCTTGTATGGGCCAGTAGGCCTTTTACAGTGTTCCTCCATTCTTATGTTTTTAAAACAGAAGCTGAGAGAACACTGATGATCAGTGATAGACATAACAGGAGCTGCTGAGAGGAGAACACTGATGATTAACGTAGAGCTTCTGATTATAGGAGATTTTAACTACAATAAAATAGACTGGGAGAATTGGGATTCAAACATGGCGGACCAGAATTTTGGAGTGCTAAAATAACGAATGTGGTGATGAAAACTATGTGATAACATTTGTATGTGAAGGATACAACGAGAGAGAAAGAGAAAGAAAGAGAGAGAAATGAACCGGCAAGGCTAGATTTCGTATTCGCCCTAAGGAAAATCTGATACAGGAGATACAGAGTACAGAAGGTCTCTGAGCGAAGGTGACCATACAGTGCTGAGTTTTGAACCCATTATGGAAATGAACCTGAAAAGAAACAGAACAAAGAAGGGAAGAGAAAAATTAAAGTATGGCAGAGGAGACTACACAAGTATGAGAGAATTCTTAAATACAAGAAAGTGGGAAACAGGAACAAGAGGTAAAAACATTGAATGTAACTTTGGAGTCTTCAGTTAGAAAGTGCTATGAGACAATATAAATACCCAGAAGTTGAATAAACAGGTTGTGTCAAGAAGAAAGATGCCATGGTTCACCCTGAGATGCAGAGAAGCATAAGTTGAAAGTACAAGAACATGGACAAAAATATAGAAAGCAAAGAACAGTAGAAAACAGTAGCTAGCAGAAGAACTGGCAGCGAACATGCACGAGAGAGAAGAGACGCTGACTGATAGTTTGAGAATGATGTGACATAGCAAGATAAATGTGAACACAAGTTGTTATAGTCACACTACGAGAAGGACAACAATAAAGCAGCAGGTAATAGCACTCAGGAAGGAATGAAGAGAACTAACAATCACCAGGAACTCTATGAGGAACTGAAGAAAACATTTACATCTGAGGAAACGAGAACATTGCTAGGGAATTGAAGAGCATAACAACGAACACCAGACACACACTTGAGAAGTGAAGACACTACTGAGTGAACTACAACGAACACCAGACACACACTTGAGAAGTGAAGACACTACTGAGTGAACTACAACGAACATTCAAACACTGGAGAAGTGAAGACACTACTGACTGAACTACAACGAACACCAGACACACATTGGAGAAGTGAAGACACTACTGAGTGAACTACAACGAACACCAGACACACACTGGAGAAGTGAAGACACTACTGATTGAACTACAACGAACACCAGACACACATTGGAGAAGTGAAGACACTACTGAGTGAACTACAACGAACACCAGACACACATTGGAGAAGTGAAGACACTACTGAGTGAACTACAACGAACACCAGACACACACTGGAGAAGTGAAGACACTACTGAGTGAACTACAACGAACACCAGACACACACTGGAGAAGTGAAGACACTACTGAGTGAACTACATCGAACATTCAAACACTGGAGAAGTGAAGACACTACTGAGTGAACTACAACGAATATTCAAACACTGGAGAAGTGAAGACACTACTGAGTGAACTACAACGAACATTCAAACACTGGAGAAGTGAAGACACTACTGAGTGAACTACAACGAATATTCAAACACTGGAGAAGTGAAGACACTACTGAGTGAACTACATCGAACATTCAAATACTGGAGAAGTGAAGACACTACTGAGTGAACTACAACGAATATTCAAACACTGGAGAAGTGAAGACACTACTGAGTGAACTACAACGAATATTCAAACACTGGAGAAGTGAAGACACTACTGAGTGAACTACAACGAATATTCAAACACTGGAGAAGTGAAGACACTACTGAGTGAACTACAACGAAATATTCAAACACTGGAGAAGTGAAGACACTACTGAGTGAACTACAACGAATATTCAAACACTGGAGAAGTGAAGACACTACTGAGTGAACTACAACGAATATTCAAACACTGGAGAAGTGAAGACACTACTGAGTGAACTACAACGAATATTCAAACACTGGAGAAGTGAAGACACTACTGAGTGAACTACAACGAATATTCAAACACTGGAGAAGTGAAGACACTACTGAGTGAACTACAACGAATATTCCAAACACGGAGAAGTGAAGACACTACTGAGTGAACTACAACGAATAATTCAAACACTGGAGAAGTGAAGACACTACTGAGTGAACTACAACGAATATTCAAACACTGGAGAAGTGAAGACACTACTGAGTGAACTACAACGAATATTCAAACACTGGAGAAGTGAAGACACTACTGAGTGAACTACATACCTGGTAGATAATGGGATGACATATTATCTGTGGTTTATAATAGAAGGGACTGAACTACTGTGTACACACTTCGCAAAACCTACACAGCAACTACCACAGGTTTGGAAGTCAGCAAATGTTTATGGTAATGGTAGGACAGTAGAGTGGTAGAACACCTGTGTATGGCGATGGTAGGACAGTAGAGTGGTAGAACACCTGTGTATGGTGATGGTAGGACAGTTGAGTGGTACAACACTTGTGTATGGTGATGGTAGGACGGTAGAGTGGTACAACACTTGTGTATGGTGATGGTAGGACAGTAGAGTGGTACAACACTTGTGTATGGTGATGGTAGGACAGTAGAGTGTACAACACTTGTGTATGGTGATGGTAGGACAGTTGAGGGGTTTCAACACTTGTGTATGGTGATGGTAGGACAGTAGAGTGGTACAACACTTGTGTATGGTGATGGTAGGACAGTAGAGTGGTACAACACTTGTGTATGGTGATGGTAGGACAGTAGAGTGGTACAACACTTGTGTATGGTGATGGTAGGACAGTAGAGTGGTACAACACTTGTGTATGGTGATGGTAGGACAGTAGAGTGGTACAACACTTGTGTATGGTGATGGTAGGACAGTAGAGTGGTACCACTTGTGTATGGTGATGGTAGGACAGTAGAGTGGTACAACACTTGTGTATGGTGATGGTAGGACAGTAGAGTGGTACAACACTTGTGTATGGTGATGGTAGGACAGTAGAGTGGTACAACACTTGTGTATGGTGATGGTATCACGGTAGAGTGGTACAACACTTGTGTATGGTGATGGTAGGACAGTAGAGTGGTACAACACTTGTGTATGGTGATGGTAGGACAGTAGAGTGGTACAACACTTGTGTATGGTGATGGTGGACAGTAGAGTGGTACAACACTTGTGTATGGTGATGTAGGACAGTTGAGTGGAACAACACTTGTGTATGGTGAGGGTTTAGGACAGTAGAGTGGTACAACACTTGTGTATGGTGATGGTAGGACAGTAGAGTGGTACAACACTTGTGTATGGTGATGGTAGGACAGTAGAGTGGTACAACACTTGTGTATGGTGATGGTAGGACAGTTGAGTGGAACAACACTTGTGTATGGTGATGGTAGGACAGTAGAGTGGTACAACACCTTGTGTATGGTGATGGTAGGACAGTAGAGTGGTACAACACTTGTGTATGGTGATGGTAGGACAGTTGAGTGGAACAACACTTGTGTATGGTGATGGTAGGACAGTAGAGTGGTACAACACTTGTGTATGGTGATGGTAGGACAGTAGAGTGGTACGACACTTGTGTATGGTGATGGTAGGACAGTAGAGTGGTACAACACTTGTGTATGACAGTTTTCATTAAGAATTGTAATTTGTAAGTTGAATCTTAGGATGGAATGGTTCTCCACATAATTTTGTTTTTTATACTGGTAAACAGTTAAATTTTAATGCCATCAGAAGGTCTCGAGCTACAATAGAAAAAGCAAGTATTTACACTCAGTGGCCACGTAATTTGGTACACCTAGTACTGAGTAGGGCTTTGCATTTCCCCAAGACAATCTGAATTCTTCGTGTCATGCTAGAAACTTGTCTTAGAGATGCTGGTCCATGTTGACATGATAGTATCAAGCAGTGTTGACATGATAGCATCATGCAGTGTTGACATGATAGCATCATGAAGTGTTGACAAGATAGCATCATGAAGTGTTGACATGATAGGATCATGAAGTGTTGACATGATAGCATCATGAAGTGTTGACATGATAGCATCATGCAATGTTGACATGATAGCATCATGCAGTGTTGACATGATAGCATCATGAAGTGTTGACATGATAGCATCATTCAGTGTTGACATGATAGCAACATGCAGTATTGACAATATAGCATCATGAAGTGTTGACATGATAGCATCATTTCAACATTACGTCAGCATTACGTCAGCAACTGTGTCAACCAGAGTCAGGGTTACGTCAGCAACTGTGTCAACCAGAGTCAGGGTTGCGTCAGCAACTGTGTCAACCAGAGTCAGGGTTACGTCAGCAAACTGTGTCAACCAGAGTCAGGGTTACGTCAGCAACTGTGTCAACCAGAGTCAGGGTTACGTCAGCAACTGTGTCAACCAGAGTCAGGGTTACGTCAGCAACTGTGTCAACCAGAGTCAGGGTTACGTCAGCAACTGTGTCAACCAGAGTCAGGGTTTACGTCAGCAACTGTGTCAACCAGAGTCAGGGTTACGTCAGCAACTGTGTCAACCAGAGTCAGGGTTTCGTCAGCAACTGTGTCAACCAGAGTCAGGGTTACGTCAGCAACTGTGTCAACCAGAGTCAGGGTTACGTCAGCAACTGTGTCAACCAGAGTCAGGGTTACGTCAGCAACTGTGTCAACCAGAGTCAGGGTTACGTCAGCAACTGTGTCAACCAGAGTCAGGGTTACGTCAGCAACTGTGTCAACCAGAGTCAGGGTTACGTCAGCAACTGTGTCAACCAGAGTCAGGGTTACGTCAGCAACTGTGTCAAACAGAGTCAGGGTTACGTCAGCAACTGTGTCAACCAGAGTCAGGGTTACGTCAGCAACTGTGTCAACCAGAGTCAGGGTTACGTCAGCAACTGTGTCAACCAGAGTCAGGGTTACGTCAGCAACTGTGTCAACCAGAGTCAGGGTTACGTCAGCAACTGTGTCAGCCAGAGTCAGGGTTACGTCAGCAACTGTGTCAACCAGAGTCAGGGTTACGTCAGCAACTGTGTCAACCAGAGTCAGGGTTACGTCAGCAACTGTGGAGATGTTGGCGGTGTTTTACGTCTCAGTCTTAAAAAGATCATTAGAACCTTTGATCTGTAGACTGATGACGTGGTTCACTGAACACAGAGGTGGTTCACTGAACACAGAGGTGGTTCACTGAACACAGAGGTGGTTCACTGAACACAGAGGTGGTTCACTGAACACAGAGGTGGTTCACTGAACACAGAGGTGGTTCACTGAACACAGAGGTGGTTCACTGAACACAGAGGTGGTTCACTGAACACAGAGGTGGTTCACTGAACACAAACGCAGTTTTGGTCACCGTATTACAGAATGGATATAAATGCCCCGGAAAACGTACAAAGGAGGATGACAAAGTTGATCCCATGTATCAGAAATCTTCCCTATGAGGATAGACTGAGGTCCCTGAATCTGCACTCTCTAGAAAGACGTAGAATTAGGGGGGATATGATTGAGGTGTATAAATGGAAAACAAGAATTAATAAAGGGATGTAAATAGCGTACTAAAAATATCTAGCCAAGACAGGACTCGCAGCAACGGTTTTAAGTTGGAAAAAATCAGATTCAAGAAGGATATAGGAAAGCACTGGTTTGGTAATAGAGTTGTGGATGAGTGGAACAAACTCCCGAGTACCATCATAGAGTTAAGACGTTGTGTAGTTCTAAAAATAGGTTAGATAAATACATGAGTGGGTGTGAGTTGGACCTGACTAGCTTGTGCTACTAGGCCAGATGCCGTGCTCCTTCCTGAAGTGTAATAATGTTGGTAGAATTACCGACAGAATGTAAAGTAGTACACGGACACAATTGCAACTAATGTAACATTTTTATTGTGGCAACGTTTCTCTCTCCATTATTATTTTCACCCATCCAAATCCTCCTTGTAATCCAAGGGAATTTAGATAAAAATAGACACTTGTGCAACATCTGGATATTTTTATTTTGGTCGTTTCGCTATCCAGTGACTTTATCAATACAAATTCAAGGCCATAACTGGAAGGTAAGAACTGTATATAAAAGATGAGGTAATCAGTCCCTCAGCCTTGGAAATGATGTGAAGATCACCATAGTCGTGAAGAATCTGGAGTACAGTGCTGGCGCTTATATACTGGCGTCAGGTGGAAAGGGACGGGTAGCAGACGAGGGCATAGTCACTGCTAGGCGGGATTAACCAGTGAAAGTAGGTCCTACCCGAGGGATGGGTTAGTGGTGGTAATGGTAGTAGTATTAGTCGTGAAGATGGTTATGTAGATGTCCTCTGAACCAAGATTCCATGATGTTGCAGTGTCTGTTGCAGTATCTTGCAGTGTCTGACAAGCCAGATTTGTAAGGCTGCACAAGACAGAGTATTGCGAGAGGTAAACAAAGAAAACCATCCGTCCCAGAAGCAGGGACAACTATGAAAAATTTACACAGGTTAAAAAAGAAATTTAGTGATAAGAGCCTTCCAGTTTTAGGTGTAGCAAACCAGTTGTAAAACTGACAGATTCTTCCCACTAGATCATCATGCATTTTCCTGGAGGAATCTAACACCCACGCAGCAGTGATGAGATCTAGCTCAAGGTCTTTCACAGCCGATGAGTAAGATATTATCGGTGTTGTACAGATGTGAAACACATTCATAAATATATACAGTTGGATAGGTTTATTAAACCAACCTGGTCTAGAACACTGACCTGCTAGGTTTATTAAACCAGCTTGGTCTAGTGGTCAGAACACTGACCTGCTAGTTTATTAAGCCAGCCTAGTATAGTGATAACACTGACCTGCTTGTTTTATTAAACCAGCCTGGTTTAGTGATAACACTGACCCGCTTGTTTTATTAAACCAACCTGGTATAATGATAACACTGATCTGCTAGTTTTATTGAACCAGCCTGGTATAGTGATAGCACTGACCTTGTTTTATTAAACCAGCCTGGTATAGTGATAACACTGACCTGCTAGTTTTATTAAACCAGCCTAGTATAGTGATAACACTGACCTGCTAGTTTTATTAAACCAGCCTGGTGTAGTGATAACACTGACCTGCTAGTTTTATTAAACCAGTCTGGTATAGTGATAACACTGACCTGCTAGGCTTATTAAACCAGCCTGGTGTAGTGATAACACTGACCTGCTAGTTTTATTAAACCAGCCTGGTGTAGTGATAACACTGACCTGCTAGGTTTATTAAACCAGCCTGGTGTAGTGATAACACTGACCTGCTAGTTTTATTAAACCAGCCTGGTATAGTGATAACACTGACCTGCTAGTTTTATTAAACCAGCCTGGTGTAGTGATAACACTGACTGCTAGTTTTTATTAAACCAGCCTGGTATTGTGATAACACTGACCTGCTAGTTTTAATTAAACCAGCCTGGTATAGTGATAAACATGACCTGCTAGGTTTATTAAACCAGCCTGGTATAGTGATAACACTGACCTGCTAGTTTTATTAAACCAGCCTGGTATAGTGATAACACTGACCTGCTAGTTTTATTAAACCAGCCTGGTATAGTGATAACACTGACCTGCTAGTTTTACTACTGGTTTGTTAGTGGTTTAAACCTCACCATTCCCCCGAGATATAAACAATTGCGTTATTAACATTTTCGTAAATCACTTTATTTCGCCCAAATACTTTACTGACATCTGTAATAAATGATGGTATCTTTACTGAGGTGACTCATACTGTATGTAAACTTGTTGTAGTCACGCCATTATCACCTCTCTCTCCTTCACAGTTGTTGTAGTCGCGCCATTATCACCTGTCTCTCCTTCACAGTTTTTGTAGTCTCGCCATTATCACCTCTCTCTCCTTCACAGTTGTTGTAGTCACGCCATTATCACCTCTCTCTCCTTCACAGTTGTTGTAGTCGCGCCATTATCACCTGTCTCTCCTTCACAGTTTTTGTAGTCTCGCCATTATCACCTCTCTCTCCTTCACAGTTGTTGTAGTCGCGCCATTATCACCTGTCTCTCCTTCACAGTTGTTGTAGTCTCGCCATTATCACCTCTCTCTCCTTCACAGTTGTTGTAGTCTCGCCATTATCACCTCTCTCTCCTTCACAGTTGTTGTAGTCACGCCATTATCACCTCTCTCTCCTTCACAGTTGTTGTAGTCGCGCCATTATCACCTGTCTCTCCTTCACAGTTGTTGTAGTCACGCCATTATCACCTCTCTCTCCTTAGATTAAACTCAGTTGTACTATAGCTCATTCTAGCTCAATACATAGTCAATACCAAATTCACTATATTAGACCATAGTGCAATTACTAGTGAGAGACTGGTGCTATTTTTAATTTGTATCTTTATATTATTAGATTAAACCTAGTTGTACTATAGCTCATTCTAGCTCAAAACTCATTGTATTAGACCTTAGTGCAATTACAAGTGAGAGTCTTGTTCTATTTTTAATTTGTATTTTTATATTACTAGTTTATACCTAGTTGTACTTTAGTTCATTCCAGCACAACACATAGACAACATCAACTTCATTATGTGTAGTAGTGACTATATTCTATATGACCAAAATACTCTAGCTATATACTTGTCCAAACTTCCCACCACTACAGATATCAGTACTAGAACTCAACACACAACTCAGGATATAAATAACCATAATTTAAACCTAGAAGATGATTGATTACGTTGACCCTGATCTAAACCTCCATAATCTGACACACAATCAAAACCTATTGGAAAGTAACTGCCTTTATTACACAGCATCACAAGCCAGCACTATCCTAAACATGCTAAAAGTCTATCAGTACTTAACTACAAACATCAGGTCCTTAAGCAAACACTATGATGACCTCCTGGCACTCCTTGAATCACTAAAGACACCCTTCTCCTGCATTATTCTTACTGAGACCTGGCTTAAGCAGGACACAATAGATATCTACCCTCTACCAGGATACACAGCAATTCACAACTGCAGACCAAACCAAGTTGTGGGTGGTATTGCAATCTATTACTCTAACCAATTATCTTGTATTAGCACCACTTGCTTTAGTGATGAATATGGAGAATACATTTTGCTAATTTTACTGTAAAAAACCTTAAGACACCTATAACAATAGGTGCCATTTACCGGATACCTCACACAAACATCCCAAATTTCAGTGAGAAATTAAAGTCACTAATAACAAACAGACAAATGAATAAGCACCACCTTCTCTTAGCTGGAGACTTCAACATCAACCTTGGCTTACTAGATGATCAGCCTGTAACTGATTTCATCAACAATATGAACAACACACTTCTCATACCAACAATAACTAAACCAACCAGGCTCACTGAGATAAGTGCAACCATAATAGACCACATATGGACCAATATACTAGCCCCCTTAAATCAGGGATAATCACAGATAGCACTACAGACCACTACCCTACCTTCCTCCTGACAAACATTAGTAAACCACCACTTGAATACAACAAGTCTCATTTAGACTCCATGACGAGGCCTCATAAGGAAGTTCACGCGCCTAGAGACTGTTACTGGCCCACAGAATTCTCCAAGGCCAATGGTATTGAGACGGACAGACATTTTTTTTAACAAAAATTAGAAACAACAAACATGTTTTTGGGTCTAAAAAGGGCAGAGAAGTTAAACGGGACAAGGAAAGGTCCTAGCCCTTTGGGGGAATGAAAATAACCCTCAAAGTTAAAAATTAGGGTAGAATCTTGAACACAGTGTGAAAAAGACATGGGGTCAGGTGAGCAAAAACCCTTAACCCAAGAAACAGTCCTCGGTGCCAACAGGCTAAAGATTACTAGGACTTATTTCAAGAAGTATAAGAAAGAGGAGTCCAAACTTTTTTTTTTAAAAGCTCTTACCCCTATGAGGCCTCACTTGGATGCTGCCCAGTTTAGTCCCCTTACTACAGGTGGATAAAAATTTCAAGAGAACAACAGCGAGGATGACTAAAATGATTCATGTATAAGGAAAACCCCGTATGCACTTAAACAAAGGGATAAACAAAGGCTTTTAATAAAAAGTGGGATATCGATCGGTAAGAACCGGGAAAAAACGAATCTAAGTTTGATAAATTTAGTTTAAAAAAGGACTAGGGAAAATACTGGTTTTTAAGGGGTTTTGGGGGGAAAACCAATTTCCGAGTATGGTCGAGGCTGGGGCCCCGGGGTAGCTTTAAGAAGAGACGGGAAAATTTGTATGAGGGGGGGGGGAACTGGTTTGATTGGTGTCGGGTACGGAAGTAAATTTTGGATAGCTTTGGGAGGGGGTTTTGAAAGGGGTCTGCCTTGTATGGGCCAGTGGGCCCTTTTTTACGTGTTCCTCCATTCTTATGTTTTTAAAAAGAAGCAGAGAAACTGATGACGTGATAGACTTTAAACAGGAGTGCTGAAGGAAACCTGATGATTAACGTGGTTTTGATTATGGAGATTTTAACTAAAAAAAATAGATGGGAGAATTTGGGTTTTCAAAATGGGGACCAGAATTTTGGAGTGAAAAAATAACGAAGGTGGTGATGAAAACTATGTGAAAACATTTTTATGTGAAGGAAAACGAGAGAGAAAAAGAAAAAAAAGGAGAGAAATAAACCGGAAGGTAGATTTCGTATTCGCCTAAGGAAAAATTTGATACGGATACAGAGTACAAAAAATCTCGAGCGAAGGTACCATACGTGCTGAGTTTTGAACCCAAAAGGAAATGACCTGGAAAAAAACAAAACAAAGAAGGGAAGAGAAAAATTAAAGTATGGAAGGGAGACTCCAATAAAGAATTCTTAAATACAAAAAAGTGGGAAACGGGGAACAAAGGTAAAAAATTAAATTTTAACTTTGGAGTTTCAGTTAAAAGTGTATGAGACAATATAAATCCCCAGAATTTGAAAAAACATTGGTTCAAGAAAAAAGATCAGGTTCACCGGATGAGGAAGCAAAAGTTGAAAGTGCAAGAAATGGACAAAAAAATAGAAAGAAAACGGGAAAAACAGTAGCAGCGAAGAACTGGCAGGAACATGCACAAAGAGAGAAGAGACGCTGACTGATTTTTTTTGGAATGATTTTGACTAGCAAGATAAAATGTAACACAAGTTGTTATAGTCACACACGAAAGGGACAACAATAAAGCACAGGTATGACTCGGGAAGGAATGAAGAGAACTAACAATCCCCAAACTCTAGGAGGAATGAAGAAAACATTTACAGGGAGGAAACGAAACATTGTGGGGAATTGAAGACATAACAACAACACCAGACCCCAACTTGAGAAGTGAAGACATATAAGAATAAAACGAAACAGACACAATTGGAAATGAAAACATCTGATTGAACACAACAAACACCAGACCACTTGGAGAAGTGCAGCATACTGATTGAACTACAACGAACAAAAGAACCATTGGAGAAGTGAAAAAAATTGATTAAACAAACGAACACCAACACACTTTGGAGAAGTGAAGAATTGAGTGAACTACAACGAAACAGACACACATTGGAGAAGTGAAGACACTACTGATTGAACACAACGAACACCAACACCATTGGAAAATGAAGCATAGATTGACAAAACGAAACCAGACACAATTGGAGAAGTGAAGACACTACTGATGAATACAACAAACCAGAACCACTGGAAAGTAAAGGGACACATGAGTGAATACATAAAACATTCAAAATGGAGAAGTAAGACACACTGATTAACTACAACGAACACCAGACACACTTTGGGAGAAGTAAAGACACTACTGAGTGAATACATCGAACACCAGACCAAAAACTGGAGAAGGAAACACACTGGTAACACAACGAACACCAAACACACATGGAAAATTTTGAAGCACACTGATGAACTCAACGAACCCAACACACACTGGAGAAGTGAAGACAATGAGTGAACTACAACGAACACCAACACACACTGGGAAGTAAAGGACACAAAGATGAATACAACGAACACCGAACACACGGGAGAAGTGAAAAATATGAGTGAATAATCGAACATTAAAACACTGGAGAAGTAAGACATATGATGAATCAACGAACACCAGACACACAGGGAGAAGTAAAGACACTCTGAGTGAAATAAAACGAACATTCAAACACTGGAGAAGTGAAGCATACTGAGTGAACTACTTCGAACATTCAAAACTGGAAAGTGAAGCCCTATGAGGAACTAATCGAACATTAAACACTGGAGAAGAAAAAGGGACACTAGGGAAAAACTACAAGAAACCAGACCCACTGGGAAGTAAAGAACTACTGGTGAACTACAACGAACACCAGACACACACTGGAGAAGTAAAGCACTACTGAGTGAAAACAACGAACATTCAAAACGGAAAAGTAAAGACATATGATAAAACTACAAGAACACCAAACCACAGGGAAATAAGACACTACTGATGAACTAAAAGAACACCAACACACATGGGAAGTGAAACACTAAGTGAACTACAACAAACACCAACCACAGGGAGAAGTGAGACATACGAGTGAACTAAAAAGAACCCAACACCACGGGAGAAGTGAAGAACTATGAGTAAACTAAACGAACCCCAGAACAAGGGAGAAGTGAAGACATACTGAGTAACTACAAGAACATTAAAACACTGGAGAATGAAGACCTATGAGTGAAACTAAACAAACACAGACACACACGGGGAAAGTAAAGACATAGAGTGAACTACAAAAACCCCAGCCCCCGGGGAAAGTGAAGAAAAACTACTGAGGAATACAAAAAAATTCAAAACATGGAAAGTGAAACATACTGAGTGAATACAACAAAATTTCAAACAGGAGAAGTGGCACTAGAGTGAACACATCGAAATTCAAACATGGAGAAGTAAAACATATGAGGAACTACAAGAACACAAAACCCCAACTGGGAAGTAAAGCCCCTCTGATAACTACAAACAAAACACCAGACCAACTAAGAGTGAAGCACTACTGATGAACTAAACAAAACCCCGAAACACACTTGAGAAGTGAAGACACTACTGATGAACTACAACGAACCCCAACACACACGGGAAGTGAAGACATCTGAGTGAACACAACGAACACCCCCACATTGAAATTTTGAAGAACACGAGTGAACAAAACGCCCCAGACACCAGGAGAAGTGAAGACATATGAGTAAATAAAAACGAACAAAGGGGACAACACTGGAAAAAGGAAGACATACGAGTGAACTAAACGAACAAAACACAAGGAGAAGTGAAGCAAACGATGAACTAAAACAAAACTTTCAAACACTGGAAAAGGGAAAGACATAGGGTTAACTACCCCAACACCAGGACCCACACTGGAGAAGTGAAGAACTACTGAGTGAACACAACAAAACACCAGACACACAGGAGAAGTGAAGCACTACTGAGTAAAATAAAAAAAACATTAAAAAACGGGAAAAGTGAAGACACTACTGAGGAACTACAAGAACATTCAAACCTGGAAATGAAGACACTATGAGTAACACACAAAATTTCAAACATGGAAAAGTGAAGCACACGTGGTGAACTACAAACGAACACCAGCACACAGGGAGAAGTGAAGAAACTGAGGAACTAAAAGAAACCAGACACACATAGGGGAAGTGAAGCACTCTGAGGAACTACAACGAACACCAGACAACCTTGGAATGAAACATACGGTAAAATCAACGAACACCAGACACCCACTGGAGAAGTGAAGACATATGATGAACTAAAACAAACCCCAAAACCCCATTGAGAAAAAGACATACTGGTGAACTCACGAAACCAACCACACGGGAAAGTGAAGACACTACTGAGTAACTACATCGAACATTAAAACACTGGGAAGTAAAGAACTCTGAGGAACTACAACAAAACAAGACCACACTTGAGAAGTGAAGACATATGAGTAAAACTACATCGAACCCCGACACACACTGGAGGGGAAGGGAACTACTGAGTGAACTAATCAAACATTCAAACACGGGGAAAAGGAAGCACTACTGAGTGAAACAACGAACACCAGACACCCATGGGAAGTGAAGACCTACTGAGAAAACTACATCGAACATTAAAACACGGAGAAGTAAAGACCACGGTGAACTACATCGAACATTCAAACCTGGAGAAGTGAAGACACTACTAGTGAACTAACAAAACCCCAGAAACACTGGAGAAGTGAAGACATACTGAGTGAACTACATCGAAATTAAAAACACGGGAAGTGAAGAACTACTGAGTGAATACATCGAACTTCAAAAACTGGAGAAGTAAAGACACTACTGAGTGAATAATCGAACATTCAAACACTGGAGAAGTGAAGACACTACTGAGTGAACTACACGAACTTTAAAAACACTGGGGAAGTGAAGACACTATGTTTGACTAAACGAACACCAGACCACACGGGAAAGTAAAGACATACGATGAACTACAACGAACACCAGACAAACACTGGAGAAGTGAGACACTTGAGTGAACTAAACGAAAAAACCCCAACACCATGGGAAGTGAAGACACCTTGATGAACACAACGAACACCAGACAAACACTGGAAAAGTGAAGACACTACTGAGTGAACAAAAAGAACCCCAGCACACACGGGAGAGTGAGACACTACTGATGAACTACAACGAACCCAAACACACATGGAGAATGAAACCTATGAGTGAATAAAACGAACACCAGACACACACTGGAGATGAAGACACTATGAGAAAAACTAAACGAACACCAGACACACACGGGAAAAAGGAAGACACTAGATGAACTAAAACAAACACCAGACACACACGGAGAAGTGAAGACATAGGTGAACTAAAACGAACACCGAAAACCCCGGGGGAGAAGTGAAGACCCCACTGATGAACTACAACGAACACCAACACCCTGGGGTAAGAACTACTGAGTGAACTAATCCCTGGTAGAAAAGGGGATGAAAAATTTTATCTGGGTTTATAATAGGGGGACGAATATGGTACACACTTCGCAAAACCTACACGCAAATACCAAGGGTTTTGGAAGTCAGCAAATTTTTTGGTAAGGTAGGACAGTAGAGGGGTAAACCCGGGTTAGGCGATGGTAGGACAGTAAGTGGTACAACATTTGTGTTGGTGATGGTAGGACGTAGAGGGGTACAACCTTGTGTTGGTGTGGTTTAAATAGGGTTCAAACACTTGTGTATGGTGAGGTGGAAGTTGGTGTCAACATTGTGTTGGTGATTTGACAGTGGTAGTACAACCTTTGGTATGGTGATGGTGGGACAGTTGAGTGGTAAAACCCTTTGGTAGGGTGATGTTAACAGTAGAGTGGAAAAAACACTTGTGTATGGTGATGGAGGACAGTAAGGGGTCAACACTTGTGTATGGTGAGGGTTTTAGGACGGTAGAGGGGTACAACACTTGTTATGGTGATGGTAGGACAGTAGAGGGAACAACATTGTGTATGGTGATGGAGGACTTTTGGTGGTACAACATTGTGTATGGGTGGGGTAGGCTTAAGTGGACAACACTTGTGTATGGTGTGGTAGGACGGTAGAGGGGTACAAATTGTTATGGTGAGGGTGGGACTTTAGAGGGGTACAACACTTGGTATGGGGGGTTTTAACAGTAGAGGGGAAACAACATTTGGTATGGTAGGTGGACATTGGAGTAAAAACACTTGTGTATGGTGGGGTGGGGCGTTGGTGTACAAATTGTGTATGGGATGGTGGGACAGTAGGGGAAAAAAAATTGGTATGGTGATGGTGGACAGTAGAGTGGACAACACTTTTTTGGGATGGGGGGGAGGGTGATGGACAACATTGTGTTTTGGGAGGAGGGACAGTAGAGGGTAAAACTTGGATGGTTGATGGTAGGACGGTGGTGGTACAACACTTGTTATGGTGAGTTGACAGGGTGGAAAACACTTGTGTAGGGTTGATGGTAGGACAGTGGTAGACAACACTTGTGTATGGTGATGGGGGCCAGTTGAGTGACAAACCTTGTGAGGTGGGTAGGACATTTGAGTGGTAAACACTTGTGTTGGTGGGGTTTGGACAGTAAGTGGTAAAACTTGTGTAGGTATGGTAGGACAGTAGAGTGGAACAAATTGGTTGGTGATGGTAGGACAGTAGAGTGGTACAACACTTGTGTATGGTGATTGGGTAGGCGTAAGTGGTAAACCCCTTGTGTATGGTGATGGTAGGCAGTAGAGTGGTACAACACTTGTGTAGGGTGATGGTAGGACATTAGAGGGAAACAACACTTGTTTGGTGATGGTGGACATAGGGGGGTACAACACTTGTGTATGGTGATGGTAGGACAGTAATGGTAAACTTGTGTATGGTGATGGTGGGAAGTAGAGGGGTACAACCTTGTGTATGGTGTGTAGGACATAGAGGGGGAAAACACTTGTGAATGGGATGGTGGACAGTAGAGGGGTAAAAACACTTGTGTAGGTGATGGTAGGACAGTAGAGTGGAAAACCTTTGTAGGGTAGGGTAGGACGGAAGTGGTAAACACTTGTGTATGGTGGGGTAGGGGACGTAAGTGGTAAAACACGTGTTATGACATTTTTCTTTAAAGAATTGTAATTTGAATTAAATTTTTGGGATGAAGGGTTCTAAAACATTTTTTTTGATTTTTTTATGGAAAAACATTTAAAATTTTTCCCTAAAGGTCTCGAGTACAGTAGAAAAAGAAAAATATTTAAAACTCAGTGGCCAATAATTTGGAAACACCTATACTGGTAGGGCTTTGATTTCCCAAGAAAATCTGAATTCTTGTGTCATGCTAGAAATTGTTTAGAGAGGGTCCATGTTGACATGTATTATAACAGTGTTGACAAAAACCTGAAGTTTGACAGATACATCATGAAATGTTGACTGATGCATATGCGTTTGACATGATGCATCATGAAGTGTTGACAATAGCATCACCCAGTGTTGACAGAACTCATGAATGTTGACCTTAGCACATGCGTTTTGACATATAGCATCTGCAATGTTGCATGATGCTCAGCAGTGTTGACATGATAGCATCATGCAGTGTTGACATAAAATGCATATTCTTTTGACATTTGCATCAGCGTTTTGACGATACATATGCAGTGTTGACATGATAGAACATGCATATTGCAGAAGCTCTGAAGTGTTGACTTTATAGCATCAAAGTGTTGAACACGATGATCATGCGTGTTGAAGATAGCATCATGAAATTTTGACAGAAAAACATGCAGTGTTGAATGTGATCATGCAGTTTTGACAGATAGCATTGCAATGTTGACTAAGCATCATCAGGTTGACATGAAAGCAACTGCAGTTTTAAAGGGGTAGCACATAATTGTTGACATGAAGCTCATGAAGTGTTAATGATAGTCTTTCAACATTACTCAGCATTACGCAAACTTTTGCAACCGAGTCGGGTTTTTGTCAGAACTTGTCCCAGAGTCGGGGTTACGCCCAAAAAACTGTGTAAACCAGAGTCAGGGTTACGTCAAAACTGGTAAACCAGAGTCAGGGTTACTCGCAACTGTGTCAACCAGATCAGGGTTACGTCAGCAACTGTGTCAACCAAGTCGGGGTTACTACAACTGTGCAACCAGAGTCAGAGTTACGTCAGCAACGTGTCAACCAAGCCCAGGGTTCGCAGCAACGTGTCCCCCCAGAGTCAGGGTTAGTCAGCAACTGTGTAAACCAGATCAGGGTTACGTAGCAACTGTGTCAACCAGGTAGGGTTATCAGAAAACTGTGTCAACCAGAGTCAGGGTTACGTCAGCAACTGTGTCAACCAGAGTCGGGGTTACGTCCAACGTGTCAAAGATCGGGGTTACGTCTCAACGTGTAAACCCAGGTAGGGTTCGACAGCAACTTTTTGTAAACCCCGAGTCAGGGTTACGTCAGCAACTGTGTCAAACCAGAGTCGGGGTTTAAAAGTCAGAAACTGTGTAAACCAGAGTCAGGGTTACTCAGCAACTGTGTAAACCAAGGGGTTTACGTCAGAAAACTGTTAAACCGAGTAAAAGGTTACGTCAGCAACTGTGTAACCAGTCGGGGTTACGTCAGCAACGTGTAACCCAAAGGGTGGGGTTACGTCAGCAACTGTGTCAACCAGAGTCAGGGTTCTCAGAACTGTGTAAACCCGAGTCAGGTTACGTCATCAACTGTGTCAACCGGGTCAGGGTTAGTCAGAACTGTGTAAACCGAGTCAGGGTACGCAGCAACTGTTAAACCAGAGTCGGGGTTTACGTCAGCAAGTGTAAAACCAGAGTCAGGGTTACGTCAGCAACTGTGTAAACCGGTCAGGGTTAGCAGAACGGTGTCAACCAGAGCAGGGTTACTTCAAACTGTGTCAACCCGAGTCAGGGTTACGTCAGAAACTGTGAAAAACCCAAGTCAGGGTTACGCCCCGCACTGTGTAACCGGGTCGGGGTTACGTCAGCAACTGTGTAAACCCGAGTCAGGGTTTACGTCACAACTGTGTAACCGATCAGGTTACGCAGCAACGTGTCAACCAGAGTCGGGGTTTACGTCGCACTGTGTAAACCCAAGTCAGGGTTACGTCAGCAATTTCAACCAGAGTAGGGTTACTCCAACTGTGTCAACAGAGTCAGGGTTCGTCAGCAACTGTGTCAACCAGAGTCAGGGTTACGTCAGCACGTGTAAAAACCAAGTCAGGGTTACGTCAGAACGTGTAACCAGAGTCGGGGTTTACGTCAGAAAAGTGTAAACCAGAGCGGGGTTACGTGAACTTGTAACCGATCGGGTTACGTCAACAACTGTGGAAACCGTCGGGGTTACGCAGAACTGTGTAAACCCAGAGTCGGGGTTTACGTCATAACTGTGTCAACCAGAGTCGGGGTTTAGTCAGCAACTGTGTAAAACCGAGTCAAGGTTACTTCAGCAATTGGGGTAAAACCAGAGTCAGGGTTACGTCAGCAACTGTTAACCAAGTCAGGGTTACGTCAGCAACTTTTGTCAACCAGAGTCATTTTTCTCAGAAAACTGTGTAAACCGAGTCAGGGTTTTTAGTCAGCAACTGTGTAAAACCAGAGCAGGGTTACGTCAAAACTGTGTCAACCAAGTCGGGTTTACGTCAGCAACTGGTAACCAGAGTCGGGTTACGTCATCAACGTGTAAACCCAGAGTCAGGGTTACGTCAGAACTGGTCAACCAGAGTCGGGGTTTCAGCAACTGTGTCAACCCCGGGTCGGGGTTACGTCGAAAACTTGCAACCAGAGTCAGGGTTAGCCCAAACTGTTAAACCCAGAGTTAGGGTTACGTTGCAAATGTGTAAAAAAAACCAGAGTGGGGTTTTCGCAGCACTGTGTAAACCAAGTCGGGTTACGTCAAAAAAGTGTCAACCAGAGTCAGGGTTACGTCACAACTGTTCAACAAGTCGGGTTAGTCTCAACTGTGTCAACCAGAGTCGGGGTTAGTCAGAAACTGTGTCAACCAGAGCAGGGTTACGTCACAACTGTGAACCAGAGCAGGTTACGTCAGCAACTGTGTCAACCAGAGTCAGGTTAGTAGCAATGTTCAACCAGAGTAGGGTTGTCGCAATGTGTCAACCAGAGTCAGGGTTACGTCAGCAACGTGCAACCGGTTTCGGGTTTTACGTAGCAATGGTCACCAGAGTCAGGGTTACGTCAACAACTGTGTAACCGAGTCAGGGTTACGTAGCAACTGTGAAAACCAGGTCGGGGTTACGTCATCAACTGTTAAAACCAGAGTCAGGGTTACGTAGCAACTGTGTCAACCCAGATCAGGGTTACGTCAAAAACTGTGTCAACCGAGTCGGGGGTTACGTCAGCAACTGTGTAACCAGAGTGGGTTACGTCAGCAACTGTGTCAACCAATCGGGGTTACGTCAGAAACTGGCAACAGAGTCGGGGTTTTCGTCAGCAACTGTGTCAACCGGTCAGGGTTACGTCAACAACTGTGTCAACCAGATCAGGGTTCTCAGCAACTGGGGTCAACCAAGTCAGGGTTACGTCAACAACTGTGTAAACCCGAGTCAGGGTTAGTCAAAAAACTGTGGAAGTTGGCGGTGTTTTTTGTCCATTTTAAAAGATCATTAAAACCTTTGTCGTAGAGATGACGTGGTTCGAACACAGAGGTGGTTCATGAACACAGAGGTGGTTCACTGAACACAGAGGGGGTTCACTGAACACAGAGGTGGTTCACTAAACCCAAAAGGGGGGTTCACGAACACAGGGGGTTCACTGAACAAGAGGGGGTTCACTGAAACAGAGGTGGTTCACTGAACACAGAGGTGGTTCCTGAACACAGAGGGGGTTCACTGACCAGAGGGGGTTTCACTGACAAGGGGGTTAAAACACAGAGGTGGTTCACTGAACAAGAGGGGTTCACTGAAAACAGGGTGGTTCCTGAACAAGAGGGGTTCACTAACACGGAGGTGGTTCCTAAACACGGAGGGGTTCACTGAACACGGAGGGGGTTCACTGAACAGGGGGGGGGGTTTTTTAGAACACGGGTTTTTCACTAAACACGAGGTGGTTCATGAACCCAGGGTGGTTCACTAAACAGAGGTGTTCAGAACACAAGGGGTTCACTGAACACAGAGGGGGTTCACTAAACACAGAGGTGGTTCATAAAAAAGGGTGGTTCACTAAACACAGAGGTGGTTCATGAACACAGAGGTGGTTCATGAACACAGAGGTGGTTCCTGAACACAGAGGTGGTTCACTGAAAAAGAGGTGGTTCCGAACAGGGAGGTGGTTCATTGAACCGGGGGGGGTTTTTCATGAACACGGAGGGGGCCCCGAACACAGGTGGTTCAGAACACGAGGTGGTTCCCGAACACAAGGTGGTTCACTGAACCCGGGGTGGTTCACTGAACACAGAGGTGTTCACGAACACAAGGGGTTCACTAAACACAGAGGTGGTTCATGAAAAAGGGGGTTCACTGAACACGGGGTGGTTCACGAAACAGAGGGTGGTTCACAAACACGAGGTGGTTCACTGAAAACAAGGTGGGTTCACTAAACACAGACGGGTTCACTAAAAACCAGAAGGGGTTCCTGAAACAAGGGGTTCATGAAAAGAGGTGGTTCACGAACACAGAGGTGGTCAGAACACAGAGGTGGTTCACTGAACGCAGAGGTGGTTCACTGATCACAAACGCAGTTTTTGGTCACCGTATTACAGAATGGATATAAATACCCCGAAAACGTACAAAGGAGGATGACAAAGTTGATCCCATGTATCAGAAATCTTCCCTATGAGGATAGACTGAGGTCCCTGAATCTGCACTCTCTAGAAAGGCGTAGAATTAGGGGGGATATGATTATTTTTTTTTTTTTTTTTTTTTATTATCACACTGGCCGATTCCCACCAAGGCAGGGTGGCCCGAAAAAGAAAAACTTTCACCATCATTCACTCCATCACTGTCTTGCCAGAAGGGTGCTTTACACTACAGTTTTTAAACTGCAACATTAACACCCCTCCTTCAGAGTGCAGGCACTGTACTTCCCATCTCCAGGACTCAAGTCCGGCCTGCCGGATTCCCTGAATCCCTTCATAAATGTTACTTTGCTCACACTCCAACAGCACGTCAAGTATTAAAAACCATTTGTCTCCATTCACTCCTATCAAACACGCTCACGCATGCCTGCTGGAAGTCCAAGCCCCTCGCACACAAAACCTCCTTTACCCCCCCTCCAACCCTTCCTAGGCCGACCCCTACCCCGCCTTCCTTCCACTACAGACTGATACACTCTTGAAGTTATTCTGTTTCGCTCCATTCTCTCTACATGTCCGAACCACCTCAACAACCCTTCCTCAGCCCTCTGGACAACAGTTTTGGTAATCCCGCACCTCCTCCTAACTTCCAAACTACGAATTCTCTGCATTATATTCACACCACACATTGCCCTCAGACATGACATCTCCACTGCCTCCAGCCTTCTCCTCGCTGCAACATTCATCACCCATGCTTCACACCCATATAAGAGCGTTGGTAAAACTATACTCTCATACATTCCCCTCTTTGCCTCCAAGGACAAAGTTCTCTGTCTCCACAGACTCCTAAGTGCACCACTCACTCTTTTTCCCTCATCAATTCTATGATTCACCTCATCTTTCATAGACCCATCCGCTGACACGTCCACGTGGAGTGGGGGATATGATTGAGGTGTATAAATGGAAAACAAGAATTAATAAAGGGATGTAAATAGCGTACTAAAAATATCTAGCCAAGACAGGACTCGCAGCAACGGTTTTAAGTTGGAAAAAATCAGATTCAAGAAGGATATAGGAAAGCACTGGTTTGGTAATAGAGTTGTGGATGAGTGGAACAAACTCCCGAGTACCGTCATAGAGTTAAGACGTTGTGTAGTTTTAAAAATAGGTTAGATAAATACATGAGTGGGTGTGAGTTGGACCTGACTAGCTTGTGCTACTAGGCCAGATGCCGTGCTCCTTCCTGAAGTGTAATAATGTTGGTAGAATTACCGACAGAATGTAAAGTAGTACACGGACACAATTGCAACTAATGTAACATTTTTATTGTGGCAACGTTTCTCTCTCCATTATTATTTTCACCCATCCAAATCCTCCTTGTAATCCAAGGGAATTTAGATAAAAATAGACACTTGTGCAACATGTGGATATTTTTATTTTGGTCGTTTCGCTATCCAGTGGCTTTATCAATACAAATTCAAGGCCATAACTGGAAGGTAAGAACTGTATATAAAAGATGAGGTAATCAGTCCCTCAGCCTTGGAAATGATGTGAAGATCACCATAGTCGTGAAGAATCTGGAGTACAGTGCTGGCGCTTATATACTGGCGTCAGGTGGAAAGGGACGGGTAGCAGACGAGGGCATAGTCACTGCTAGGCGGGATTAACCAGTGAAAGTAGGTCCTACCCGAGGGATGGGTTAGTGGTGGTAATAGTAGTAGTATTAGTCGTGAAGATGGTTATGTAGATGTCCTCTGAACCAAGATTCCATGATGTTGCAGTGTCTGTTGCAGTATCTTGCAGTGTCTGACAAGCCAGATTTGTAAGGCTGCACAAGACAGAGTATTGCGAGAGGTAAACAAAGAAAACCATCCGTCCCAGAAGCAGGGACAACTATGAAAAATTTACACAGGTTAAAAAAGAAATTTAGTGATAAGAGCCTTCCAGTTTTAGGTGTAGCAAACCAGTTGTAAAACTGACAGATTCTTCCCACTAGATCATCATGCATTTTCCTGGAGGAATCTAACACCCGCGCAGCAGTGATGAGATCTAGCTCAAGGTCTTTCACAGCCGATGAGTAAGATATTATCGGTGTTGTACAGATGTGAAACACATTCATAAACACTTTTTTTTGTGGTCACATTAGCTCCTATGTTAATCCGTATAGAAATATATACAGTTGGATAGGTTTATTAAACCAACCTGATCTAGAACACTGACCTGCTAGGTTTATTAAACCAGCTTGGTCTAGTGGTCAGAACACTGACCTGCTAGTTTATTAAGCCAGCCTAGTATAGTGATAACACTGACCTGCTTGTTTTATTAAACCAGCCTGGTTTAGTGATAACACTGACCCGCTTGTTTTATTAAACCAAACCGGGTTTATAGTGAAAAACACTGACTGCTAGTTTATTAAGCCAGCCTAGTAGTGATACACTGACCCGCTTGTTTTATTAAACCAGCCTGGTTTAGTGATAACACTGACCCGCTTGTTTTATTAAACCAACCTGGTTTACTGAAACACTGACCCCCCCTTGTTTTATTAAACCAACCTGGTATAGTGAAAAACACTGATCTGCTAGTTTTATTAACCCACCCTGATAGTGATAGCACTGACCTTTTTTATTAAACCACCCTGGTATAGTGAAAACCACTGCCTGCTAGTTTTATTAACCAGCCTAGTATAGTGATAACACTGACCTGTAGTTTTATTAAACCAGCCTGGTGTAGTGATACACTGACCTGCTAGTTTTATTAAACCAGCCTTGTATAGTGATAACACTGACCTGGCTAGGCTTATTAAACCAGCCTGGTTGTAGTGATAACACTGACCTGCTAGTTTTATTAAACCATCCTGGTGTAGTGATAACCTGACCTGCTAGGTTTATTAAACCACCCTGGGTAGTGATAAACACGGGACCTGCTAGTTTTATTAAACCAGCCTAGTATAGTGATAACACTGATCTGCTAGTTTTATTAAACCAGCCTGGTATAGTGATAGCACTGACCTTGTTTTATTAAACCAGCCTGGTATTGTGATAACATGACCTGCTAGTTTTTTTAAAAACCAGCCTGGTGTAGTGATAACACTGACCTGTAGTTTTATTAAACCAGCCTGGTGTAGTGATAAAAACTGACCTGCTAGTTTTATTAAACCAGCTGGTATAGTGAAAAACACTGACCTGCTAGTTTTATTTAACCAGCCGGGTTTGTAGTGATAACACTGACCTGCTAGTTTTATTAAACCAGCCTGGTATTGTGATAACACTGCCCTGCTGTTTTTATTAAACCACCCTGGTATAGTGATAACACTGACCTGCAGGTTTTTAAACACCCTGGTATAGTGAAAAACACGCCCTGCTAGTTTTATTAAACCAGCCTGGTATGTGATAAAAATGACCTGCTAGTTTTATTAAACCAGCCTGGTATGTGATAACACTGACCTGCTTGTTTTATACTGGTTTGTTAGTGGTTTAAACCTCACCATTCCCCGAGGTGAAAACCCAAATTGCGTTATTAACATTTCGTAAATCACTTTATTTGCCCCAAATACTTTACTGACATCTGTAATAAATGATGGAATCTTTACTGAGGTGACTCATACTGTATGTAAACTTGTTGTAGTCACGCCATTATCACCCCTCTCTCCTTCCAGTTGTGTAGTCGCGCCATTATCATCTGTCTCTCCTTAAAAGTTGTTGTAGTCACGCCCTTATCACCTCTCTCTCCCTTAGATTAAACTCAGTTGTACTATAGCTCATTCTAGCTCAATACATAGTCAATACCAAATTCACTATACTAGACCATAGAGCAATTACTAGTGAGAGACTGGTGCTTTTTTTTAATTTGTATCTTATATTATTAGATTAAACCCAGTTGTACTATAGCTCATTCTAGCTCAAAACAATAGATCCCCAAAACTCATTATATTGACCTTAGTGCAATTCAAGTGAGAGTCTTGTTCTATTTTTTAAATTTTTATTTTTATATTACTAGTTTATACCTAGTTGTAAATTAGTTCATTCCCGCACAACAATAGACAACATCAACTTCATTATGTTGTAGGAGTGGGCTATACTCTTATGACCAAATTACTCTAGCATTATACTTATCCAAACTTCCCACCACTACAGATATCAGTACTAGAACTCAACACACAACTCAGGATATAAATAACATAATTTAAACCTAGAAGATGATTGATACGTTGGGCCCCGATCTAAACCTCCATAATCTGACACACAATCAAAACCTATTGGAAAGTAACTGCCTTTATTACACAGCATCACAAGCCCAACTATCCTAAACAATGCTAAAAGTTTTATCAGTACTTTAAAATACAACATCAGGTCCTTAAGCAAACACTTGATGTGACCTCTAGCACTCCTTGAAGCACTAAAGCACCCTTCTCCCGCATTATTCTTACGAGACCTGGCTTTAAGCAGGACACAATAGATATTACCCTCTACCCGGATACACAGCAATTCACAACTGCCAGACCAAACCAAGTTGGGGGTGGTATTGCAATCTATTACTCTAACCAATTATCTTGTATTAGCACCACTTGCTTTAGTGATGAATATGGGGAATACATTTTTGCTAATTTTACTGTAAAAAACCTTAAGACACCTATAACAATCGGTGCCATTTACCGGATACCTTACACAAACATCCCAAATTTCAGTGAGAAATTAAAGTCACTAATAACAAACAGACAAATGAATAAGCACCACCTTCTCTTAGCTGGAGACTTCAACATCAACCTTGGCTTACTAGATGATCAGTCTGTAACTGATTTCTCAACATATGAACAACACACTTCTCATACCAACAATAACTAAACCAACCAGGCTCACTGAGATAAGTGCAACCATAATAGACCACATATGGACCAATATACTAGCCCCCCTTAAATCAGGGATAATCACAGATAGCACTACAGACCACTACCCTACCTTCCTCCTGACAAACATTAGTAAACCACCACTTGAATACAACAAAGTCTCATTTAGACTCCATGATGAGGCCTCAATAAGGAAGTTCACAGCTGACCTAGAGACTGTTGACTGGCCTACAGAATTCTCCAAGGCCAATGGTATTGATGACTGGACAGACATTTTTCTTAACAAATTACTTAGACTATACAACAAACATTGTCCTATAAAAACGAAACAGATCACAAACAAACGGCTTGGTTGCCCATGGCTAACCAGCATTATTCTGAAATCCATTGACAAGAAACACCAATATGAAAAGCAATATAGACAGGGCTTAATACACAAAGATATTCTTAAACACTATTCATCAGTTCTCACCAAAGTAATAAAAAAAAGCCAAACAACTATACTACTCCAGTAGATTCACAGACACAAGAGGAGATATAAAAAAGACCTGGAAAACACTCTCTCAGATTCTGAGGACCCACAAACTGAAAAAAACCAAGAATATTGTCCTAACTAAACCTAATGAAACACCACTACATCCCACTGACACAGCTAAACAAGATAAACGACTTCTTCTCAACCATAGGATCTAATCTCGCCAATAAAATCCCACATACCAATGCCCATGCCGGGGACTACCTAGATGGGAATTTCCCAATTCCTTCTATCTTGCACCAACTGAGCCTCGGAAGTCACCGAGATTATAGTCACTTAAAATAACTCAGGGAATCTGTCTCATGTCCCACCATTACTGTACAAGCGAGCGGCCCATGTCTTTCGCATGCTATTTCATTTACTTTTTAACAAGTCACTAGAAACTAGCACCTTCCCGAAACTACTCAGATGGCAAGGGTTACACCAATACATTAAAGGTGGTGATCCTACAGACTGAAAACAACTATAGGCCAATATCAAACTTACCATTGCTATCCAAAATCTTTGAGAAACTCGTGCACAGGAGACTATATTCATTTATAACGACACAAAAATACTCAACCCCTGCCAATTTGGATTCAGGGAAAATAAAAGCACTAATGATGCAATCATAAAAAATGCTAGACCTGCTTTATCACAGCATTGGAAAATAAGGAATATCCACTAGGAATTTTTATTGACCTAAGAAAAGCTTTTGACACAGTAGACCACGACATCCTACTCCACAAACTTGACCATTATGGTATAAGAGGCCATGTGCTTGCTTATTTCTAAATCTTACCTTACTAATAGTATCATATTGTCACCATTAAAGACACAGCATCAACAACACGGCCACTTGATACTGGAATTCCGCAGGGAAGTGTCCTTGGTCCTCTGCTCTTCCTCATATACATCAATGATCTTCCAAACATATCCCAACACCTGACGACAGACTTATCATCTTCCCACCCCGATGTCTTACTCAGGCATGTAATGCATTTGAGAGGTGTTGTATAGTCAAGGTATATACACAGGAGTGTGATTACTACTCAGTCATATTTACACTGAGAGGTGTCTTTGACTTAGCATAAATACACTGAGAGATGTGTTTTACTCAGCATAAATACACTATAGTAGTGTGTTTTTACTCAGCATATATACACTTGAGAGGTGTTAGATACTCCGCAATAATATACACTGAGAGATTCTTCACACAGCTTATACAAACTGAGGAAGTGTTAACGTCAGGGTAATACACGAAAAGGTGTGTTAACTCAGGGTATATACACTGAGAGATGTGTTTACTCAGGGTTTATACACTGAGAGATGTGTTTACTCAGGGTTTATACACCGAGAGATGTGTTTACTCAGGGTATATACACTCAGAGATGTGTTTCATCTACTCAGGTATATACACTGAGAGATGTGTTTACTCAGGGTTTATACACCGAGAGATGTGTTTACTCAGGGTAATATACACTGAGAGGATGTGTTTACTATTTACTCCAGGGTATATACACTGAGATGAAGATGTGTTTACTCAGGTTTATATTACACTGAATATTGCGTATTTACTCAGGGTAATATACACTGAGAGATGTGTTTACTCAGGGTATATACACTGAGAGATGTGTTTACTCAGGGTATATACACTGAGAGATGTGTTTACTCAGGGTATATACACTGAGAGATGTGTTTACACAGGGTTTAACTAGCACCGAAGAGATGTGTTTAACTCAGGTATTACTACTCAGAGAAGAGTGTTTACCTAAGGTAATTACACTGAGAATGTGTTTACTCAGGGTTTTATACACCGAGAGATGTGTTCATTTACACTCAGGTATATACACTGAATAGTATTGTGTTTACTCAGGGTATATACACTGCGAGACATGTGTTTACTCATGGTTTATACACGAGAGATTTGTTTACTCGGTAAATATCACAGAGAGATGTGTTACTCAGGGTATATACACTGAGTAGATGTGTTACTCAGGTATCATACACTGAGAGATGTGTTTTACTCAGGTTATATATCACTGACAGATGTGTTTACTCAGGGTATATACACTGAGAGATAACCTTAATCCATATTTAAGGTATAAAGTATTCTGTCATGGTGAGTGCAGCCTGAAGGTTCTTAGTGTAGTAATACCACTTGAGGCTTAACCATCCCTGTGGATACCCTGAGGGTACCATCTTGGGATACCACTGAGGATACCAATCTGGGGATACCACTGAGGAAACCATTCTGTGTATACCACTGAAGGTACACATCTGGGATACCACTGAGGATACCATTGTGGATACCACTGATGGTACCAATCTTGGGGATAACACTGAGGTACCATCTGTGGATCCACTGAGGTACCATCTGGGGATACACTGATGTACCAATCTGGGGATACCACTGAGGGCACCATCTGTGGATACCACTGAGGGTACCATCTGTGGATACCACTGAGGGTACCATCTGGGGATACCACTGATGGTACCATCTGGGGATAACACTGAGGGTACCATCTGTGGATACCACTGAGGGTACCATCTGAGGGATACCTACTGAGATACGAACTGGGGGATACCACTGATGGTACCATCTGGGATAACACTGAGGGTACCATCTGTGGATACCACAGGGGTACCATCCTCTGGGGATAACCACGATGGTACATCTGGGAATACCACTGCGTGTGCACCATCTGTGGATACCACTGAGGGTACCACTGAGGAACCACTAGGGTACCATCGTGGATCGCTTATTTTAACTGAAGGTACCATCTGGGGATAACATCGTGAGGGTACCATCTGTGGATACCACTGGAGGGTACCACTGGGGGATACCATAATGGGGATACACTTGAGGGTACCATCAGGGGATAACCACTGAGGGGCCACCTGTGGATACCACTGAGGGTACCCTCTGGGGTACCACGGTGGGTGCCAACTGGGGAGTACCACTGAGTGTAGCCATCTGGGGATGCCACTGAGGAGTTAACCATCCTGTGTATCCCACTGAGGGTACATCTGGGATACCACATGAGGGTATCACCATCTGTGGATTTACCACTGAGGGGTACCTCTCTGGCACAACCACTGAGGGGTACCATCTGGGGATACCACTGAAGGTACCATTCCTGGGATACCACAGAAGGTACCACCGGGGATATCTCCCTGAAGGTAACATCTGGGGATACCACTGAAGGTACCAATCTGGGGATACACTGAAGGTACCACCGGACGATTCACCCCCTGAAGGTCCAACCATCTAGGATAACCACTGGAAGGTCCACCGGGGGATACCACTGAAAGGTACATCTGGGGATACCACTGAAGTAACCATCTGGGGAGGATAAATCACTGAAGGTACCAGACCGGTGATACCACTGAAGTACACATCGAGGTATACCACTGAAGGCACCTATCAGGTGATACCACTGAAGTACCATCTAATTGATACACTCAGAAAGGACCACTAGGGATACCACTCAGAAGTACTACTTAGGGATACCACTGAAGGTACCATCTAGGAATAACACTGAAGTACCATCTAGGGATACCAAAGAAGTACGCATCGGGGGGATACCACTGAAGGACCAACCACCGGGGGGATACCACTGAAAGGTACCACCGGGGGATACCACGAAGGTAGCCACATGCTTACTACAGGTAGCCACTTGTCTTTGTAGTTTTTTGTGTTGTTTTTGTTATTTTTGTTGTTCTCTGTCTTTTAATTTATTTGTTGTTTTTGTAAGTTAAACTTGTATGTTTTGTTTGTTTGTTGTTGTCTTCTTATTGTTTATAATTTTGTCTTTACTTACATGAAGCCACTTGTCTTACAGGTAGCTATCTTGTCTCTACTTACAGGTAGCCACTTGTCTTGCTTACAGGTAGCCACTGTCTTACTTAACAGGTAGTCCACTTGTCTACTTACAGTTAGCCATTTTTCTGCTACAGGTAGCCACTTGTCTTACAGGTAGCCACTTGTCTTACTTACAGGTAGCCACTTGTCTTACTTACAGGTAGCCACTTGTCTTACTTACAGGTAGCCACTTGTCTTACATACCGGTAGCCACTTGTCGTACGTACAGGTAGCCACTTGTCTTACAGGTAGCCACTTGTCTTGCTTACAGGTAGCCACTTGTCTTGCTTACAGGTAGCCACTTGTCTTGCTTACAGGTAGCCACTTGTCTTGCTTACAGGTAGCCACTTGTCTTACTTACAGGTAGCCACTTGTCTTACTTACAGGTAGCCACTTGTCTTACTTACAGGTAGCCACTTGTCTTACTTACAGGTAGCCACTTGTCTTACTTACAGGTAGCCACTTGTCTTACTTACAGGTAGCCACTTGTCTTACTTACAGGTAGCCACTTGTCTTACTTACAGGTAGCCACTTGTCTTACTTACAGGTAGCCACTTGTCTTACTTACAGGTAGCCACTTGTCTTACTTACAGGTAGCCACTGTCTTACTTACACAGGTAGCCACTTGTCTTACTTCTATAACAGGTAGCCCACTTGTCTTGCTTACAGGTAGCCACTTGTCTACTTAACAGGTAGCCACTAGTCTTACTTACAGGTAGCCACTTTGTCTACAGGTTATCCACGTTGTCTTACTCTAGTAGCCACTTGTCCTTTACTTACAAGTAGTCACTTGTCTTACAGTAGCCACCTTGTCCTTCTTACAGGTATCCACTTTCTTACAGGTATCCACTTGTCTTACTTACAGGTAGCCACTTGTCTTACAGGTAGCCACTTGTCTTACTTACAGGTAGCCACTTGTCTTACAGGTAGCCACTTGTCTTACAGGTAGCCACTTGTCTTACTTACAGGTAGCCACTTGTCTTACTTACAGGTAGCCACTTGTCTTACGTTGCAGGGGGGGGGGGGGGGGGGTTTTTTTACCCCCACCTTGTCTTACTACAGGTGCCACTTCTCAGTCTTGCTTACAGGTAGCCACTTGTCTGCTTTACAGGTACCACTTGTCTTGCATTACAGTAGCCACTTAATCTTACTTACAGGTAGCCACTTGATCCTTACTTACAGGAGTTAGCCAACTTGTCTTACTTACAGTAGCCACTTGTCTTACTTACAAGCCACTTGTCTACCTTACAGGTAGCCCCTCTGTCTTAGGAGGGTCCCACTTGTCTTACTTACAGGTAGCTCACTTTGTCTTACTTACAGGTAGCCCTTGTACTATTTACAGGTAGCCACTTGTCTTACAGGTAGCACTTTTTGTCTACTTATTAATACCATTTGTTCTTACTTACAGGTAGCCACTTGGTCTTACTTACAGCGATTACCACTTGGTCTTACCAGAGCCACTTGTCTTGCTTACAGGTAGCCACTTGTCTTACTTACAGTAGCCCAGAATAATGGTAATAGCCCAACCTCGCTGCTGTCAATGAACAATCCGGAGCATACATTGTGTTTTTGTTGATTTTCTTTTTTTTACCTTTGGAGTGGGGTTGAAACCCACACATAAAAAGATACTTTGATGGGGTTCGAACCCACAATAAAAAATACCTGAGTGGGGTTCGAACTCCACACATGAAAAAATACCTTGGAGGGGGTTCGAACCAACTCATAAAAAAATACCTTGAGTGGGGTTCGAACCCACACATAAAAAAATACCTTGAGTGGGGTTCGAACCCACACATAAAAAAATACCTTGAGTGGGGTTCGAACCCACACATAAAAAAATTACTTGAGCGGGTTCGAACCCACTCATAAAAAAATACCTTGAGTGGGGTTCGAACCTACACATAAAAAAATACCTTGAGTGGGGTTCGAACCCACACATAAAAAAATAACCTTAGTGGGTTCGACGACACCCCATCATAAAAAATAAATTGATGGGATCGAACCCACTCATAAAAAAATACCTTCAGTGGGGTTCGAATCCACACATAAAAAAATACCTTGAGTGGGGTTCGAATCCACACAAAAAAATACCTTGAGTGGGGTTCGAATCCACACATAAAAAAATACCTTGAGTGGGGTTCGAACCCACACATAAAAAAATACCTTGAGTGGGGTTCGAACCCACACATAAAAAAATACCTTGAGTGGGGTTCGAACCCACACTTAAAAAAAAACCTTGAAGTGGGGTTCTAACCCAACAACATCAAAAAATACCTTGAGTGGGGTTCGAACACACACATAAAAAAATACCTTGAGTGGGGTTCGAACCCACACAAAAAATACCTTGAGTGGGGTTCGAACCCACTCATAAAAAAATACCTTGAGTGGGGTTCGAATCCACACATAAAAAAATACCTTGATTGGGGTTCGAATCCACACATAAAAAATACCTTGAGTGGGGTTCGAACCCACACATAAAAAATACCTTGAGTGGGGTTCGAACCCACACATAAAAAAATACCTGAGTGGGGGTTCGAACGCCACTCATAAAAAATACCTTGAGTGAGGTTTCGAACTCCACACATAAAAAAATACCTTGAGTGGGTTCGAACCCACTCATAAAAAATACCTTGAGTGGGGTTCGAACCCACTCATAAAAAATACCTTGAGTGGGGTTCGAACCCACTCATAAAAAAATACCTGTGAGTGGGTCGAAACCCACTCATAGAAAAAATACCTAGTAGTGGGTTCGAACCCACTCATTAAAAAAATACCTTGAGTGGGGTTCGAGCCCACACATAAAAAAATATCTTGAGTGGGGTTCGAACCCACACATAAAAAAATACCTTGAGTGGGGTTCGAACCCACACAAAAAATACCTTGAGTGGGGTTCGAACCCACTCATAAAAAATACCTTGAGTGGGGTTCGAACCCACACATAAAAAAATACCTTGAGTGGGGTTCGAACCCACACAAAAAAATACCTTGATAGGGGTTCGAACACACGACAAAAAAGTACCTTGATGGGGTTCGAACCCACTCATAAAAAATACCTTGAGTGGGGCTCGAACCCACACATAAAAAATACCTTGTGTGTGTTTCGAACTCCCCACCCACACATAAAAAATACCTGAGTGGGGTTCGAACCCACACAAAAAAATACCTTTTGATGGGGTTCGAACCCCACTCATAAAAAAATACCTGAGTGGGGTTCGAACCAACACATAAAAAAACACCTTGAGTGGGGTTCGAACCTAAAAACATACATTAAAAAAGTACCTTGAGTGGGGTTCGAACCCCACACATAAAAGATACCATTGATTGGGGTTCGAACCCAACACATAAAAAATACCTTGAATGGGGTTCGAACCCACACATGAAAAAATACCTTGAGTGGGTTCGATCCCACCTCATTAAAAAAATACTTGAGTGGGGTTCAACCCACACATAAAAAAAAACCTTGAGTGGAGTTCGAACCCACACAGTAGTAATAGTAGTTTCATTGTATGGGTATAGCAGTAGTAATAGTAGTGATGGCAAGTGGTAGTAGCAGTAGTAAAAGTATGTGAAGGTAGTGGTAGTAGTCAGTAGTAAATTAGTACGATGGTAGTGGTAGTAACAGTAGTAAAGTAGTGATGGTAGTGTAGTGGTAGTAGCAGTTTAGTAATATAGTGAGGGTAGTAGTGGTAAGTAACAGTAGTGGATAGTAGTGATGGTAGTGGTAGATAGCAGTAGTAATAGTAAGTGGATGGTAGTGGTAGTAATCATAGTAATAGTAGTGTGGTAGTGTAATAGGCAGTAGTAATAGTGAGTAATGTAGTGTAGTGGCAGTAGATAATAGTAGTGATTTGGTACGGTGTAACAGTAGTAATAGTATGATGGTAGTGGGTAGTAACAGATCTAGTAATAGTAGTGATGAGTATGGTAAGTGAACAGTAGTAATAGTAGTGATGAAAGGGGTAGTAACAGTAGTATAGTAGTGATTGGTAGTGGTAGTAACATAGTAATAGGAGTGATGGTACTGGAAGTGGCAGTACAGTATTAGGTGGGGATGGCAGTGGCAGTAGTAATAGTAGTGATGGGTTAGTGGTAGTACAGTTGTACATAGCAGTGATGATAGTGGCAGTAGTAATAGTAGTGAAATGGTAGTTGGTAGTGGCAGTAAGTAATAGTAGTGGATGGTAGTGGTAGAAATAGTAGTAATGGTAGTGGTAAGTGCAGTAGTTCAATGGTAGTGGGTAGTGGCAGTAGTAATAGTATGATGGTAATGGTAGTAGCAGTAGTAATAGTAGTGATGGTAAGTGGTAGTGGCAGTAGTTAATAGTAGGTGATGGTAGTGGTAGACCAGTGAGAAATAGAGTGATGGTAGTGGTTAGTGGCAGTAGTAATAGTAGTGATGGTAGTGTAGTGGCAGTAGTAATAGTATAGTGATGGTAGGTATAGCAGTAGTAATATGTATGATGGTAGTGGTAGTAGTAATATTAGTGATGGTAGTGGTAGTACATATAATAGTAGTGATGGTAGTGTAGTGGCCAGTAGTATAGTAGTGATGTAGTGGTAAGTGGCAGTATATAGTAATGATGATAGTGGTAGTTTCAGTAGTACATTAGTAGTGATGGTAGTGGTAGTGGCAGTAGTAATAGTAAGTGATTGATATTGGTAGTGGCGTAGTTCATAGTAGTGATGGTAAGTGGTAGTAACAGTAGTAATAGCAGTGATGGTATGGTAGTGGCAGTAGAATAGATGATGGTAGTGTATAACAGTAGTAAAGTAGTGATGGTAGTGGTAGTGGCAGAATAATAGTACGATGGAAGTGGTATTAGCATAGTATAGAAGTGATCGGTAGTGGTTTGGCAGTAGTAATAAATAGTAGAGTAATGGTAGTGGTAGTGGCAGTAGTAACTTAGTTATTGATGGTAGTGGGAGTGGCAGAGTAATAGTAATGATGGTAGTGGTAGTAGCAGAGTAAAGTAGTGATGGTAGTGTGTGTGCAGTAGTAAAGTAGTGAATGGTAGTGTAGTGGTAGTAGCAGTAGTAGTATATCGATGGTATGGTAAGTGCAGTAGTAATAGTAGTGATTGGTAGTGGTAGTAGCAGTAGTAATAGTAATGGAAATGGTAATGGCAGTAGTAATATTAGTGATGTAGTGCGTAGTGGCAGTAGTAATAGTAGTGATGGTAGGGTAGTAGCAGTAGTAATAATAATGGAGTGGTAGTGGGCAGAAGTAATAGTATTGATGTAGTGGTAGTAGACAGTAGTAGTAGTAGTGATGGTAGTGGTAATAATAGCAGTAATAGTAGTATTAGTAGTAATAAGAGTGGTAGTAAGATAGGGTATTATTAGTAGTAATAAGAGTGATAGTAAGATAGGGTAGTATTAGTAATAATAAGAGTGATAGTAATAAAGGGTAAGACATAGTAATAATAAGATATGATAGTAAGATAGGGTAAGTTATTAGTAGTAATAAGAGTGACATAGTAAGATAGGGTAAGTATTAGTAGTAATAAGGTGAAGTAAGATAGGTAGTATTTTTTTTTTTTTAGTAGTAACTTCTAGAGTGATAGTAAGATAGGGTAGATTATACTGTAATAAGAGTGATAGTAAGATAGGGTAGTATTAGTAGTAATAAGAGTGATAGTAAGATAGCGTAGTATTAGTAGTAATAAGAGTGATAGTAAGATAGGGTAGTATTAGTAGTAATAAGAGTGATAGTAAGATAGGGTAGTATTAGTAGTAATAAGATGATAGTAAAACTAGGTAGTTATTAGTAGATAATAAGAGTGGTAGTAAGATAGGGTAGTATTAGTAGTAATAAAAGTGTAGTAAAGATAGAGGAAAGTATTAAGTAGTAATAAGAGTGGGTCAGTAACTAGATAGGGTAGTATTCTGTAGTAGTAAGTTGGTAAGTAAGATAGGGTAGTATTAGTAGTAATAAGAGTGATAGTAAGATAGGGTAGTATTAGTAGTAATAAGAGTGGTAGTAAGATAGGGTAGTATTAGTAGTAATAAGAGTGATAGTAAGATAGGGTAGTAATTATGTATGTAATAAGAGTGGTAGTAAGATAGGGTAGTATTATATGTAAAAAATAATATCATATAAAATAAAATAATAAAATAAAAAAATAATAAAAAATTATATAAATATTCTTAAAATTAAATTATAAAAAATAAAATAAACTAATAAAAATAAAAATATAACAATCCAAATCCCACAACCCCTCCACGCACCCCCCCACCCCACACCCCACAACCCCACCCCTCGCATGTGCGACCACCCCATCCCACCAACCCACCCACCCGCCAACCCCCCACACCAACCTACCTCGCCCCCCTCGCAACTTCCCCTCCACCATCCACCACACACCCACCCCAATTTCGCACCCAGACATCCCTCACCATCACCCCGCCCAAGCGCAAATCGCCCCGGGCAGTGGGGGCGGGCGGCACTCATAGCGCCCCCCCCCCCCCCCCCCACCCCCCCCACCCCACACAACACACCCACCCCCCCCCACACCACCACCCCCTCCCAGCACACGCCCACCCCCCCACCAATCACACCACGCGCCCAACAATCCACCCCTGCCCTGCCCCCGCCCACCCCACCCACCCTCACCTTCCCCCTCCCACTTCCCGCCCCACCGGTGCTGCTCAACAGCACCACACACCCCCAAACACTCACCACAACCCACCATACAACACTGCCCCCGACGTCCCACCACACTCCGCCACCCTCCGCGCCCATCATCACCCACCCAAACCCCCTCCTCCAACCACCAACGACGCGACTCCCGCAAACTACCCCCCCCCCCCCCCCCCAAACCACCAACCCCCACCGGCACCCCCCACCCCCACCAATCACTCCCGCACCCCGTCCACCACGTCACCACGCCCAGCCCCCCACCCTTCCTCTCCCCCGCCACCATCGCCCCCCCGCCGCCCCCCGCGCCATTCCGGGCCCCCCCCCCACCCCCGGCCCATTCCCACCGCTTTTTCTTCCCCACACCCCTCCCCCCTCAACCACCCAACCAAACAGACCACACCCCCAGACCCCATCCAAACATCACCCGTCCCCCACGCCTCCCCCACCACACCAAAGCCCCAGCCAACCACCGCGCTCAGACACCCCGTCCCACCACATGCAGGTGACCGTCCCCACGCCCCCTCAACCCAGCCACCCATACCCACGGAGCGCCCGATCACCACCACCCAACCAAACACATCACCACCCGCCCACACCTCACCCACGCACACGCAACCAAACTCAACCCCACACCACCAACCTCAAGCCAACAACAACCCCACTCACCGACCCCCCCCCTCCACCCCACTCCCCCCACCCACAACCATGTCCGCACCACACAAGCTTCGACAGGCGGGACCCCCCCCTCTCGACCCCACCCCCACCTGCCCCCCCCCCCGCACCCCCTCCCCCCCACCTCCCCGCCGTCCCCAAGAGGGCCCAGCCCCCACTACACCAGCCTCCACCCCGCCACCCACCGCGCCACGGCCACAGTGCGCCCACCCCCGCCACAACTACCCCACCCACCGCCCACGCACCAACCGACATGCACCCCCCACCTCCCCTCCCCCACCCCCCCGCAACCACCCAACAACCCCTTCAAACCATCCGCCCCCACACCACCACCCCCCACAACCCCCACGCAACCACCCTCCAGTCGCTACCACGCACCTCAACCCCCCCAAATCATCCCGCGACAAAGCTACTCCCCAACCCGGCCACCGCCCACACATCCCCCCACACAGTCACCCCCCCCACCCAACGCACCCCCGCAGCTCGCTGCTCACAACCCTACACCCTTCCACCACGCAAAACCAAACAAGCCGACACCACACAGACAACCCACACACCCACCCCCCTTCACCACCAGCTCCCCAACCCACCCCCCATCCCCCCATCCCCACCCACACTCGCCCACCACACCCACACGCATCACAACCACCACTCCACCCCTGCAGGCAGAACCCACACATTCTCACCAACCACAACACCGACCATCACGAACGCACGCCCCCCACCAAACATCCCCCCCCCCAGACACACTCCAACCCACCGTCCCCCGCACCCACCGCGATGCACCACCACACCCCACCGCGCCCAATCCACCAAACCCCACAACCATCCCCACCCACCCACCCACCCCCCCACGCCACCTTCCCCCCCGCCCCAAGCACCACATCGCTTACCCCCCGGCCACTCACAACCACGCCAACCTACTCCCCTCCTCCCACCGCCACCCACAAACACCGTTCTCCCACCCCTCCCCTGCACCAACACCTGGCACCAACCCACACCCTCCACCCCACCCTACTCCGTCAGTCGCGCCTAAGCACACACCAACACCACCCCCCCCGCGCAACCCCCAACAAACACCCCACCACCAACACTCCCCCCTCACACCGCCCCCCCACCCCCCCCCAGCCCAGCAGACACCCCACACCCGCACACACTATCCCCCACCCATCACCCCAGCACCCCCACTCCGCCACACCCCGTACCACCCCAGTACCTTCACAACCGCTCCAACCCCCCACTCGCCCCAGTCACCTCCCTGGCCCGACACCCAGCCCAAGACCCTCCTGCGCACGGACAAACCCCCCCCCCAACCACCCCACACAAATGGACCAGCACAACCCCAACTCCAACCACTACCACCCCCCCCCTCAACCCAACCACCAACACCCCCCATCCCTCCACCCGCTCACCTACCACTCACCCCACAACCCCACCACTCCCCTCCCTACCTCCACCAACCCTCCACACCACCACCCGCCAACCCACCACACACACCACCGCTCCCCCTCGCACCACAATCACCCACGGACACCACTACCACCCCCCCCCTCCACCCGCCCCCCCCCGGGCCCACAACGCTCCACCCCCCAAAACACCATCACACGACTCCAGCCACAACTAATCATCCCTCAACACCATACACCACCCTCACTACCTCCCCAACCAAAACAAAAAAAAAACAAACAAAAACACTCACCCGTCAAAGACCTCCCCCCCGACAGCCCCAGCACCACTACCCAAGGGACCACCACAAACCAACTAGCCCCCACCACCAAAACAAACCAACCACTACCCAAATCCAGCACCGTCTCCAGCACCAGCACGCACCCACGCCCACGAAGTACCCGCAGCGCCCCACCCCCCACCCCCCGCCCCCCCCCAACCCAAAACCCCAGCCGAAGCGCAACGCCACTGCAACACCCGTGCCGCCACCCAACCCCCCAGACTCTACGCCCACACCCCCCCCACCAACTATCGGAAAACGCCTCTCGCCCACGACCCACCCCCACCCGGCACCCCACACACCCAACCCACCTCGCCCGCACCCCCACTCCCCACACCCCCCGCAGCAACACGCCATGCTTCACTCGCCATACCTACCTACCCGATCCACCGGCTCGCCCCCCAAGTACCGCCACACACCCCACACCGCCGTCCACCGCCCCACGCACCCCCCCCCAAATACAAATCCGTTTAACTGCCCCCAACCTCCACCAGGCACCACCCGTCCCCGCAACCCTCCAGCCCGCCAACTCCCCCCCACACTCCCCCTCCCACTCCACCTCCCACCGTAGCCCAAAACCACCACGCCCACCACAACACAAAAACCCCCCCGCTCCCGCACATCCCCGCACACACCAACACCCCTCACCTCCCTCAAGCCCACACCCGCGCCCCCTCCTCCCCGGCACGCGCCCCCCTCTCCACGACACACCCCTACCCCCATCCCCCACCGATATCTAGCAGCGCCCTCCACGCCCCCCCACCACTCCCACACCGTCGACACGCCCACACCCCAACACACACGCCCCCCAACCTTGATGTCCACCCACACGCCCAACCACACGCCACCCACACAAACACCAATCCACACCCATCACCCAAACCATCGACCAGCCTCACCGCCCACCACTCACCATCGCACCACACTACACACGCCCACCACCCCCCACCCCTCCCGCCCCCACCCTACCCGCCCATCATCCCACACCCCGCTCCCCCACGCACCCACCCCACCCTTGCACTTGCAACACCAACACCCCTCCACACCCCCCATACTCCACCCCAGCCCCACATAACGCCCCAACACCCCCCCCTCCCCCACAGGCAACCTCAATCCCACCTCCTCGCCACACGCCCCCGTCCCATCCGACAACCCCCGAACCCCCCCCATACACAAGTCCACCCTCACATCTCCCCACACCCTGCCAAACCCACAACCGCCCCCCCCCTCACCCCCCCAGCCCAACACCCCCACAGCCCCCCAACGACCACCTACCCTCCCCCCCCCCAAACCCTCGCGCACAACAACGCTGCCGCCACCACCCACCTAGCCCACTCACCCACCGCCTCCCGCGCAGCCAATCCAACCCACCCACCAAGCCCCACCCCCCCCCCCAAAACACACTCCTCAGCCGGCTCGCACACCCTAAACCTCCCGACAACCCCCAGCAAACAACAACCCCTCAAACACCCAGCATGTTCTCCCCCCCACCCCCACCCCAGCTTCCCCACCTCCCCCACACATCCGCCAGCCCACCTTTCAACATCCCACCAAACCCGCACCCCACACCCCCAAAGCACCCAAACCCTTCACCCCCACCCCCACGCCCAACTCCCACATAGAAAGCCACGCCCACACTTCCCCCCCGCCCCTCACACACCACAACAAAACCACCCACACCCCAAAGCGCGTCGCACCCACATCAAACACACGACACCATCCCCCTCTTACACCACACTCCGCCCCACACCCACCCACTCGCCACCCCCTCCCTCCCCTCCCTGCCACTCATTCCGCCACGCCACAACAATCCACCCACAACCCTGCACCCAACCACTCCAACCGCAAACAACAACAGGCATCCCCACACCACACCACAACGCCATACCCCATCACACACCGCCCCCCCTCCACATCCCCACCGCACGAGCCCGCTCCCGTCTCCACACCCACCCCCACCCCCCCACCCAGGCGCCCAACCACCACACCCCAACCACACCACCCACAGAGTGAAGGGTCTCCCACAAACGCTCTCCACCGCATCCCCGCACCACCGCCTCCCGCCGCCCCACCCCCACATGCCCCGCCCCTCCCCACTCACGACACAACCCCCCCTCTCACGCCAAACCGGCACCCCCACCCCCCCCCTAATCCCCACAAACACCAACCCCAACCCCACACGCACCTCAACCCCCACCCCACCCACTCCACCCACGCCCCCAATTCCGCAAACAACGCTCAGACACCCACCCAACGGTTCCACCCACGTCCCCCACCATGCTACTTCCCAGGACACCCAAACACCGCCCCCCCACCACGAATCACAGCAATCGATCCCCATCGGCACCCGCAGCACACCAAACATCGCGACCCCACAAACCCGCCCCAACCACCACCCTAAGCAACCCAACACTCCCGGCCCTCAAACACCCAAGCACCCACACCGCCCACACCCCCGTGACAAACCCTACTTCGCACCACCACGAATCCACAACACTCGCAAGCCCCAACAAGACCCCCCAGACAGAACACCACCCACATCACCCCAACCCCCCCATCCGCCGCACTCAACCACCACCACCCAACACAGCACCAACTTACCCCCTCACACCCCACCGACCCCATCATCCGCTCTCGCCCCCAAAAGCAATCACACTCCCAACCCTCCGCATACCATCACCACACCCCCCCCACCAATCCATCCCCCCCTCACGCGCCACAAACCCGCGACCAACTAGCGCCCACCGAGCGCCGGCCCCCCCCCACGCATCACCCCCAGCCCACACCAACACCTACCATGCGCTCCACCCAGCACCTCCACACGCCCCCCCAGCGCACGCGCTTATCCCTCCCCGTTCCACACCGACACCGCAACCTACACGTCACCCCACCAGTAATCCGCACACCGGCCCTGGCCCTCCACCCCACATAACCCCCCGTTCCAACCACGCCCACCCTCCCCACATAACCCCCCGCCCCCCGCTTCCCCACCCCCCCCCCAACCCCCCACATTCCCCACTCTCAAACCCCGACCAAAAAAGCAACCACACCACACCACTCCACCCAAACCCGCCCAACCACACCTCCCAACCCCAGCAAACCCGCAACCAGCACCCAAAACCCAGCAACGTCCATCCCCCCTACACACCCCCACCCCCCCCACCACGCCCTCACCCCCCCTCCCCCGCGCACACTGCACCACCCACCCCCCCATACACACCCCCCCACGCCTCCCACCCCAACTTCAACCACCCCTCCATCACACCCAAAGGTACACTAGACCCCCAGCCCCACCACGACTCCCCACCACAACCGGCCCGCAACCCCCCAGCTCCACCCGCCACCCCCCCTACCCGCATCAACCACCCACAACGTTCGAGCCACACACCCCACTAGCACTCCACTCCGACCCCCGCCCCTCCCACGGCCAACCCCACCCACTCCCCCCACCGCTATCACGACCTCACTTTACGTACAACTACTACCGCCTCTATACTACCTCACTTTACATTACAGACAACTACCACCTCGATCACTCACCTCACTGTACTACAACTACTACCCCCTTACATTTACTACCTCACATACTAACAAAACTACTACCACCTCTATTACCTACCTCACTTTACTACCAACTACACCCCATCTATACTACCTTAACATAGTGACGACAACTTACTACCACCTCTATTTCTACCTCCACTGTACTACAACTACTACCACCTCTATACTAACTCACTTTACACCACACTACACCACACCTCTATTACTACCTCACTTGTACTACATCCTACCAGCCACCTCTATTAATAACCCGGCGTGCCGACCCAGCACCATCCCTCACTTACTCAACCCCCACCACCCGATCATCTCCCCTCTCCATTCACACTACTGAACACTCATCCGATCCCCACCCCAACCCACCGTTCTCTCCCACCCATCTTCCACCGAAGCTTCACTAACACCATCCCATGATTCGACCCAACCACTTTCTGAGTAATTAAAAACAGGTACCCACGCGTTCCACGAGAGACCCAATCCGCCCATTGCTACCCTGGTAATGGCCAATAAGACCATGTAAGACCATACGTATCCCTGTACGACCACTAAGTACACTTGTACATGACCACCGTCAGTCAACAAAAAAGACCAGTGAGTCCCAGAAAGACCAGAAAGAATTCACTGTCAGTACCACGGTCACAAGACTAATGTCACAGTTCTAAACACTTTCCTAGTATCCAGACCAAACTGCCCTCACTCATGCATAACAAAACTCATGTGTATTACGAAGTAAGTATAAAATAAATACTGCAAGTGTAAAAAATAACAAGTGTATATATATGACATGGTTTAGTATGTATATATGACGACATAGGATTTAAAATACACAGCAGTAATGTTTACTCACCATATATACACTAAGAGATGTCTTACTCAGGCATGTAATGCATTTGAGAGGTGTTGTATAGTCAAGGTATATACACAGGAGTGTGATTACTACTCAGTCATATTTACACTGAGAGGTGTCTTTGACTTAGCATAAATACACTGAGAGATGTGTTTTACTCAGCATAAATACACTATAGTAGTGTGTTTTTACTCAGCATATATACACTTGAGAGGTGTTAGATACTCCGCAATAATATACACTGAGAGATTCTTCACACAGCTTATACAAACTGAGGAAGTGTTAACGTCAGGGTAATACACGAAAAGGTGTGTTAACTCAGGGTATTTACACTGAGAGATGTGTTTACTCAGGGTTTATACACTGAGAGATGTGTTTACTCAGGGTTTCTTTATACACCGAGAGATGTGTTTAATCAGGGTAATATACACTCAGAGATGTGTTTCATCTACTCAGGTATATACACTGAGAGATGTGTTTACTCAGGTTTATACACCGAGAGATGTGTTTACTCAGGGTAATATACACTGAGAGGATGTGTTTACTATTTACTCCAGGGTATATACACTGAGATGAAGATGTGTTTACTCAGGTTTATATTACACTGAATATTGCGTATTTACTCAGGGTAATATACACTGAGAGATGTGTTTACTCAGGGTATATACACTGAGAGATGTGTTTACTCAGGGTATATACACTGAGAGATGTGTTTACTCAGGGTTTATACACTGAGAGATGTGTTTACACAGGGTTTAACTAGCACCGAAGAGATGTGTTTAACTCAGGTATTACTACTCAGAGAAGAGTGTTTACCTAAGGTAATTACACTGAGAATGTGTTTACTCAGGGTTTTATACACCGAGAGATGTGTTCATTTACACTCAGGTATATACACTGAATAGTATTGTGTTTACTCAGGGTATATACACTGCGAGACATGTGTTTACTCATGGTTTATACACGAGAGATTTGTTTACTCGGTAAATATCACAGAGAGATGTGTTACTCAGGGTATATACACTGAGTAGATGTGTTACTCAGGTATCATACACTGAGAGATGTGTTTTACTCAGGTTATATATCACTGACAGATGTGTTTACTCAGGGTATATACACTGAGAGATAACCTTAAATCCATATTTAAGGTATAAAGTATTCTGTCATGGTGAGTGCAGCCTGAAGGTTCTTAGTGTAGTAATACCACTTGAGGCTTAACCATCCCTGTGGATACCCTGAGGGTACCATCTTGGGATACCACTGAGGATACCAATCTGGGGATACCACTGAGGAAACCATTCTGTGTATACCACTGAAGGTACACATCTGGGATACCACTGAGGATACCATTGTGGATACCACTGATGGTACCAATCTTGGGGATAACACTGAGGTACCATCTGTGGATCCACTGAGGTACCATCTGGGGATACCACTGATGGTACCATCTGGGGATACCACTGAGGGCACCATCTGTGGATACCACTGAGGGTACCATCTGTGGATACCACTGAGGGTACCATCTGGGGATACCACTGATGGTACCATCTGGGGATAACACTGAGGGTACCATCTGTGGATACCACTGAGGGTACCATCTGAGGGATACCTACTGAGATACGAACTGGGGGATACCACTGATGGTACCATCTGGGATAACACTGAGGGTACCATCTGTGGATACCACAGGGGTACCATCCTCTGGGGATAACCACGATGGTACATCTGGGAATACCACTGCGTGTGCACCATCTGTGGATACCACTGAGGGTACCACTGAGGAACCACTAGGGTACCATCGTGGATCGCTTATTTTAACTGAAGGTACCATCTGGGGATAACATCGTGAGGGTACCATCTGTGGATACCACTGGAGGGTACCACTGGGGGATACCATAATGGGGATACACTTGAGGGTACCATCAGGGGATAACCACTGAGGGGCCACCTGTGGATACCACTGAGGGTACCCTCTGGGGTACCACGGTGGGTGCCAACTGGGGAGTACCACTGAGTGTAGCCATCTGGGGATGCCACTGAGGAGTTAACCATCCTGTGTATCCCACTGAGGGTACATCTGGGATACCACATGAGGGTATCACCATCTGTGGATTTACCACTGAGGGGTACCTCTCTGGCACAACCACTGAGGGGTACCATCTGGGGATACCACTGAAGGTACCATTCCTGGGATACCACAGAAGGTACCACCGGGGATATCTCCCTGAAGGTAACATCTGGGGATACCACTGAAGGTACCAATCTGGGGATACACTGAAGGTACCACCGGACGATTCACCCCCTGAAGGTCCAACCATCTAGGATAACCACTGGAAGGTCCACCGGGGGATACCACTGAAAGGTACATCTGGGGATACCACTGAAGTAACCATCTGGGGAGGATAAATCACTGAAGGTACCAGACCGGTGATACCACTGAAGTACACATCGAGGTATACCACTGAAGGCACCTATCAGGTGATACCACTGAAGTACCATCTAATTGATACACTCAGAAAGGACCACTAGGGATACCACTCAGAAGTACTACTTAGGGATACCACTGAAGGTACCATCTAGGAATAACACTGAAGTACCATCTAGGGATACCAAAGAAGTACGCATCGGGGGGATACCACTGAAGGACCAACCACCGGGGGGATACCACTGAAAGGTACCACCGGGGGATACCACGAAGGTAGCCACATGCTTACTACAGGTAGCCACTTGTCTTTGTAGTTTTTTGTGTTGTTTTTGTTATTTTTGTTGTTCTCTGTCTTTTAATTTATTTGTTGTTTTTGTAAGTTAAACTTGTATGTTTTGTTTGTTTGTTGTTGTCTTCTTATTGTTTATAATTTTGTCTTTACTTACATGAAGCCACTTGTCTTACAGGTAGCTATCTTGTCTCTACTTACAGGTAGCCACTTGTCTTGCTTACAGGTAGCCACTGTCTTACTTAACAGGTAGTCCACTTGTCTACTTACAGTTAGCCATTTTTCTGCTACAGGTAGCCACTTTCCATACAGGTAGCCACTTGTCTTACTTACAGGTAGCCACTTGTCTTACTTACAGGTAGCCACTTGTCTTACTTACAGGTAGCCACTTGTCTTACATACCGGTAGCCACTTGTCGTACGTACAGGTAGCCACTTGTCTTACTTACAGGTAGCCACTTGTCTTGCTTACAGGTAGCCACTTGTCTTGCTTACAGGTAGCCACTTGTCTTCCTTACAGGTATCCACTTGTCTTGCTTACAGGTAGCCACTTGTCTTACTTACAGGTAGCCACTTGTCTTACTTACAGGTAGCCACTTGTCTTACTTACAGGTAGCCACTTGTCTTTACTACAGGTAGCCACTTGTCTTACTTACAGGTAGCCACTTGTCTTACTTACAGGTAGCCACTTGTCTTACTTACAGGTAGCCACTTGTCTTACTTACAGGTAGCCACTTGTCTTACTTACAGGTAGCCACTTGTCTTACTTACAGGTAGCCACTTGTCTTACTTACAGGTAGCCACTGTCTTACTTACACAGGTAGCCACTTGTCTTACTTCTATAACAGGTAGCCCACTTGTCTTGCTTACAGGTAGCCACTTGTCTACTTAACAGGTAGCCACTAGTCTTACTTACAGGTAGCCACTTTGTCTACAGGTTATCCACGTTGTCTTACTCTAGTAGCCACTTGTCCTTTACTTACAAGTAGTCACTTGTCTTACAGTAGCCACCTTGTCCTTCTTACAGGTATCCACTTTCTTACAGGTATCCACTTGTCTTACTTACAGGTAGCCACTTGTCTTACAGGTAGCCACTTGTCTTACTTACAGGTAGCCACTTGTCTTACAGGTAGCCACTTGTCTTACAGGTAGCCACTTGTCTTACTTACAGGTAGCCACTTGTCTTACTTACAGGTAGCCACTTGTCTTACGTTGCAGGGGGGGGGGGGGGGGGGTTTTTTTACCCCCACCTTGTCTTACTACAGGTGCCACTTCTCAGTCTTGCTTACAGGTAGCCACTTGTCTGCTTTACAGGTACCACTTGTCTTGCATTACAGTAGCCACTTAATCTTACTTACAGGTAGCCACTTGATCCTTACTTACAGGAGTTAGCCAACTTGTCTTACTTACAGTAGCCACTTGTCTTACTTACAAGCCACTTGTCTACCTTACAGGTAGCCCCTCTGTCTTAGGAGGGTCCCACTTGTCTTACTTACAGGTAGCTCACTTTGTCTTACTTACAGGTAGCCCTTGTACTATTTACAGGTAGCCACTTGTCTTACAGGTAGCACTTTTTGTCTACTTATTAATACCATTTGTTCTTACTTACAGGTAGCCACTTGGTCTTACTTACAGCGATTACCACTTGGTCTTACCAGAGCCACTTGTCTTGCTTACAGGTAGCCACTTGTCTTACTTACAGTAGCCCAGAATAATGGTAATAGCCCAACCTCGCTGCTGTCAATGAACAATCCGGAGCATACATTGTGTTTTTGTTGATTTTCTTTTTTTTACCTTTGGAGTGGGGTTGAAACCCACACATAAAAAGATACTTTGATGGGGTTCGAACCCACAATAAAAAATACCTGAGTGGGGTTCGAACTCCACACATGAAAAAATACCTTGGAGGGGGTTCGAACCAACTCATAAAAAAATACCTTGAGTGGGGTTCGAACCCACACATAAAAAAATACCTTGAGTGGGGTTCGAACCCACACATAAAAAAATACCTTGAGTGGGGTTCGAACCCACACATAAAAAAATTACTTGAGCGGGTTCGAACCCACTCATAAAAAAATACCTTGAGTGGGGTTCGAACCTACACATAAAAAAATACCTTGAGTGGGGTTCGAACCCACACATAAAAAAATAACCTTAGTGGGTTCGACGACACCCCATCATAAAAAATAAATTGATGGGATCGAACCCACTCATAAAAAAATACCTTCAGTGGGGTTCGAATCCACACATAAAAAAATACCTTGAGTGGGGTTCGAATCCACACAAAAAAATACCTTGAGTGGGGTTCGAATCCACACATAAAAAAATACCTTGAGTGGGGTTCGAACCCACACATAAAAAAATACCTTGAGTGGGGTTCGAACCCACACATAAAAAAATACCTTGAGTGGGGTCGAACCCACACTTAAAAAATAACCTTGAAGTGGGGTTCTAACCCAACAACATCAAAAAATACCTTGAGTGGGGTTCGAACACACACATAAAAAAATACCTTGAGTGGGGTTCGAACCCACACAAAAAATACCTTGAGTGGGGTTCGAACCCACTCATAAAAAAATACCTTGAGTGGGGTTCGAATCCACACATAAAAAAATACCTTGATTGGGGTTCGAATCCACACATAAAAAATACCTTGAGTGGGGTTCGAACCCACACATAAAAAATACCTTGAGTGGGGTTCGAACCCACACATAAAAAAATACCTGAGTGGGGGTTCGAACGCCACTCATAAAAAATACCTTGAGTGAGGTTCGAACCCACACATAAAAAAATACCTTGAGTGGGGTTCGAACCCACTCATAAAAAATACCTTGAGTGGGGTTCGAACCCACTCATAAAAAATACCTTGAGTGGGGTTCGAACCCACTCATAAAAAAATACCTGTGAGTGGGTCGAAACCCACTCATAGAAAAAATACCTAGTAGTGGGTTCGAACCCACTCATTAAAAAAATACCTTGAGTGGGGTTCGAGCCCACACATAAAAAAATATCTTGAGTGGGGTTCGAACCCACACATAAAAAAATACCTTGAGTGGGGTTCGAACCCACACAAAAAATACCTTGAGTGGGGTTCGAACCCACTCATAAAAAATACCTTGAGTGGGGTTCGAACCCACACATAAAAAAATACCTTGAGTGGGGTTCGAATCCACAAAAAAAAATACCTTGAGTGGGGTTCGAACCCACACATAAAAAAATACCTTGAGTGGGTTCGAACCCCCCACAAAAAAAATCCCCTTGAGTGGGGTTCGAACCCACTCAAAAAAAAAAATACCTTAAGGGGGGTTCGAATCCACACAAAAAAATACCTTGAGTGGGGTTCGAATCCACACAAAAAAATACCTTGAGTGGGGTTCGAACCCACACATAAAAAAATACCTTGAGTGGGGTTCGAACCCACAAAATAAAAAAATACTTGAGTGGGTTCGAACCCACCAAAAAAAAAAAAAAACCTTGAGTGGGGTTCCCAACCCAACATAAAAAATACCTTGAGTGGGGTTCGAACCCACACATAAAAAATACCTTGAGTGGGGTTCGAACCCACACATAAAAAAATACCTTGAGTGGGGTTCGAACCCACACAAAAAAAATACCTTGAGTGGGGTTCGAACCCACTCATAAAAAAACCTTGAGTGGGGTTCGAATCCACACAAAAAAACCCCTTGAGTGGGGGTTCGAATCCACAAAAAAAAAAACCCTTTTTTA
>NC_069412.1:48239991-48295959 GCF_026875155.1 Cherax quadricarinatus
CCTTGTGATCCTATCCCACGTGCCTGGTCTCGGACCTCCCGCGTGGGCGTTGACCCCCTAAACTCTTTCCAGGTATTCTCCAGGTTTAGAGAGGTTAGCCTAGGCCCCACTGTGATGTTGCGATATGGAGTGTATAACTTTGGAGTTTTGATCCTTGATGGGGTATCAGTTACTAGGTTGGTTATTGTCTAGTTGGGAACTCCATAGCAACAAGGTTTTAGTGCAGCCATATACCCTTTTTTAAAGACTTCTTCTTTAAAACCTTTCTGTAGGATGGCCAAAAATCGTATAAAATCTGTCTTAATAACAATAAAACTTAATAGTATCTTCATATATTTTTTAAGTATATTTTAATTAAAATTGAGCAGTAAAATTGTTTCTTGCTTTCATAGATAGTGATTTTCGTGTGCAAGTTTGGTACTAATCCCTCTACCATTTTTCAAATTGTATACTATCGCGTATTTTCCTCGCCTGCTTTTCCGGGGAATACAAATCAAAGGACTTGAAGCGTTCCAGTAATTTAGGTGCTTTATCGTATTTGTGTGCGTGAAAGTACACCCTCCAGGTCAGCAATTTTTTTAGTGTATAAATATACCTATTTGGTAAATCCTATCGTACCCAGCGGGTCCAGCGTCTTACGCCACGAGTTCAATCCCCCCCCGTAGTATTTTTTTTTCAATAGTCAGTGTTTAGTGAGACATTAACCGGACTATGAGTCGAAGATCTAAATAAATTTTTATAACAAACTCAAAATTTATCAATTAAAACATCTCCAATATAATTTAACACCATAAGACTTCTAAAAAAGCAATAAATGACATGTCCATGCACTCTGCCCCAGGCCCAGATTTTTGGGAACCCTCTTTTTCATCAAGAACTGCAAGAAACGCCTGTCCGTCCCTACAGCAATCTATGGAGAGGCAGCATGGACAGGGTCATTCCACACACATTAAAAGCAACAGACATATCCCCACTCCACTGGCAGTAAAACAATTGCAAAGAACAGCAGACCTATTACACTAACATCCAATATCATAAAAATATTTGAGAGGGTTCTAAGAAGCAGGATCACCAACCATCTAGATACCCATCAATTACACAACCCAGGGCAACACGGGTTTAAAGCAGGTCGCTCCTGCCTGTCCCAGCTACTGGACCACTATGACAAAGTCCTGGATGCTATAGAGGATAAACAAAATACAGATGTAGTATACACAGACTGCGAAAGCCGTCGACAAGTGCGACCACGGTGTAATAGCACATAAAGTGCGTGATAAAAGATACACAAATAACCCCGCACATAAGAGAGAAGCTTACGACGACGTTTCGGTCCGACTTGGACCATTGACAAAGTCACTTTGTCAATGGTCCAAGTCGGACCAAAACGTCGTCGTAGCTTCTCTTTTATGTGCGGGTTATTTGTGTATCGTTCCAGTCACGGTATTGTGCCTTTTTTGTTATTGTGATAAAAATAACAGTGTCTTTGGGGAACAATTTGATAATGTAATTTTCTCTATCATGTCGGGAAAATTACAGTAAATAATACGTTGGAATTAAATGTAGGGAACTTTGGACATCTTTTAAAAACTTAAAAGATTAAACTGAAACGATATTTCACGAAGATCGTAATATACTCAAGTCTGCGAAAAGTAATGAAACTTTTAACTTTAGGGGAAAGTTTAGTTAATAGCACTTGTATTTAATATAAACAGTTCTGAACTTTTAAATCTTTCGAAAATTTAGTGTGGATACTTGTAAATATATAATGGCACACGGGAATTATTCTAGTCCAAACAAAAGGAAATAAAATTTACATCGAGGTACAGGTACCGAGACAAACTCACTGATGATGAACCCGTATTCTTTTTTATACACTGGAGCTTATAGTGACAAGCTTAGTGTCTTTAACAAGCTTATAGTGTCTTATGACAAGCTTATAGTGTCTTTGTAAGTTATAGTGTCTTTGATAAGCTTAGTGTCTTTGATAAGCTTAGTGTCTTTGACAAGCTTATGTGTCTTATGACAAGTTATAGTGTCTTTGATAAGCTTATAGTGTCTTTGATAAGCTTAGTGTCTTGATAAGCTTAGTGTCTTTGACAAGCTTATAGTGTCTTAGACAAGCTTAGTGTCTTATGACAAGCTTTATGTCTTTGATAAGCTTTATAGTGTCTTTCCTCTTAAAGGGGGGCTCCTTGGCGTGGTGAAGGGCTCTTGGTCTGGGGAATTAACCTATCGGTCTTCTTCCTCAGACCGAACCTAATTACCCCCCAATTCCCATCCCCTATCCCATCCTCCCCATCCTCCCTTTTTCCTTTCCTCCTCCCCTTTCCCACCCCTAAATTTTCCCCTTCCTCTTTTTGTCCTTTGGGATTTCTCCCCCACAGGCGCGCTAGTTCCTGGGTAGAGGAAAGGATACCGGGGTCCATCCCATTCCGTTGAGGTTCTTAGCGGTGGGTGTTTGCCAGGGAAATCTGGATCGCCTGGGGATGTCCGATCCCTCCCCGGTATCCCGGAGTAGCTTTAGGTGTCTTTCGGGCGACGAGTGTATCTCTGGAAGCCACCTTTCGGATTCCGGGGGTGGTGGCCGAAGGAGGTATGCTTTGTGGCGGATATCCGGCCGCCCTCTCTTTTGTCCACCGAGGTAGCTCGGAGATGTGGGGTTTTGCTACCCCGGATTGTTAGTTTACTAGCATGATGGGTAGGGTATGGCACGGGTTCCATGCTGCATCTGCGCTCTTGCGGTGCTGAGGTCCTCTTGGGCCGCGGAGGGAGATTTCTGGCCCTTTCATTCCTCCTAGGACCTATCCCTCCCCGGTCCCCCCTTTTTTTTTCTTTTTTTTCTTTTTATTTTCTTTTCTTTCCTTTTTTTTCTTAAAAACAAAAAGAAAGAAGTAACCTAACCATGGCAGCCCTAGTCCATGAACCTGGTACCCCCGGGCCCTTCTTGATACCGCACCCGTTCTGACCCCGCCTCGTCTTTGGACCACTCTTCAGACATTCCTCATCCCTCTGTACCTATTGCCGGTGCTGTTTCCTCACCCGCTTCAGGTACTGAGTCCTCGACTGACTTCTTCGATTTATCGGACCTTCGCTCTCCTCTGACTATGCTTCGGCCTCTCCCTCTACGGTGCGGCAATTTTCAAATCGCCGACCCGTTCCACGTGGGACCAACTCTGGTCCCACGCCTAAACGCCAACGACAATTACCTGCTGATGATATTTTCTCCACCTTCTCGTTCTTCTCAGAAACGATCGACACGTCCTTCACTACCTTTCCACGCTCGGGTTTCAGACTGAACAGTGGACAAAATTTTTCACTTTACGCCCAAAATTCCTCTACTGCCTATCTTTCTGACCATAGTATTGGCAAGGCACTCCTACCCATGTTGGAAAAGATATTTCTTTTCATGCTCTTAAGAGCGGTACGCGCATCATTACCGTACAGAATGCTACCCAGGCTCATGAGCTCTCTCGTCTTTCCCATATCGATACTGTTCCTGTCACTCTTGAAAAACATTCTTTTCCTCAATTCTTGTAGTGGTACCGTCATCCTGCCCGATACCATAGTTCAACAAAATTTCCAGACATGTGGCACTGACATTCAAAGAACAGCGGAACTCCAAGATCTCCCAATCCTCAAGGTAGACACTTACGTTCTTCCTGCCCGTGGGCGGAGACCAATACCCTAGCAATGTGGCTCGTTTAACTTTTGAAAGCCGAGAACTCCCATCCTCAGTTTATATAGCAGGGGACATCGGTTACAATTTCGAAAGGTGATCCCTACACCACAACAGTGTAGAAATTGCTGGGCGATTTGGCCACCCAGCGAAATATTGCAGATCTATCGCCGAATGCCCAGTCTGTGGTCCCGAATGACCATTCTAATTTACGTCTTTGCAATGATCTCCTTCTTGCCTTAACTGTCATGAGACTCACCCTTGTACTCTCGCCGTTGTCAGGTCTATTTAAACGAGCGGGAAATCCGTTCCTCAAAGAGACAGAAGGTCCCCCTTATGCCATGGCATTTTCTCATCTTTCCTCCAAGGGAGACTCCCACTTGTTTCTTAATTCCCGTGTTTCAAAACGTCCCCCCACTTCTGGTATTTCCCCTCTTTTACACCCACCTCTGTGGTTACCTCTCCATAATCACTCCTGTATCTAATCCTTTTGCTGTCCTCGGCTCAGACGTCCCTACTTAACTCTCATCTAATCTTGCTTCTTCGAGTTCTCTCTCACAAGCCTCAGTATCGACGAGACCTCGTACGACACTCCCAATCGTCCGTCTACTTCTCCCAAAAGTCAAAAAAGGTCCCGGGAACACCCCACCCATCTTCCACCTCCTCATTTTACCCTCCCTGTCTCGTCCCTGTTCTTCCCCCCCTCACTGGCTCAGTTACAAGTGCAGAGTTCACCCTCCCCCTCGTAAAGTACCTTCCTCCCGTGTTCCCTCCCCAATTTCTTCCTCTTCTGCCCACTCCCGTTCCTGCCTCTTCTGCCCTCCACGGGTTTCTCCAGTTCCCTCCACCCTTTAGCCCCCCCTCCTTGGGAAGTTTCTACAGTTCCAATCTTTACTATCCTCCCCCTACCTTCCAATATTGTCCCCCCATACGACTCTTGGAATCCGAAACACCTTGAAGCCAATCTCTGAATTTAAAGCAGAGACCAAAACCAAACAATGGCACTGATCCACCTTCCGCTCTTTCCTTCCTTTCCATCTGCGCAACTCCTTTCTTCAAAAGGCACCATTTCCCTTTGCTTTCTTGAACATTTTCCACTGCCTCCGCATGTGGACTTTTCTAACCTCTTTTAGTCCGTAGGAACCTTACCTGCGGATTTCAAGTATCTTTATCATTTCCAATCATGACCTATTTACAGTGGAATATACGCGGCCTCAGGGGTAAACGGGTGAGCTTCGATGTTACTTCCCAGTTTGCCCTGTTGGTGTTTGCCTACAGGAACCAAAATTACACTCTGCTGTTATTTCTCACATCTCAGGCTATAATTTATTGTATTCTTCAGATCCTTTTCCTGATGGGACCTTTAAATGAAAAATGCCCTTCTTCTCCGCACTGATATTCCGTACCATCAGCTATTTGTTCATACTTCGCTGCATTACACAGCAGCCGTATCCACTTACATAGGGGGTATACGCTCTGTTCTTTATATCTCTCTCCTTCTCTGGCATTATCTATTCCGGATTTTGCCTTCCCTTTTTTCGTCATTACGCCACCGATTCTGTTACTTGGTGATTTTAATGCCCACCATTTCCTCTGGGGGGGGTCTCACTGTGATTCCCGTGGAATTCAGTTAGAGGCTTTTCTTGCCACCCACCCCCTCCATGTTTTAAAATACATGTACTCACACCCCATTTTGATCCTCGGACTCATTTCTCTCTCTTGCATCGATCTCTCAGTCTGCTCTTCCTCCACCGCATTAGACTTCACTTGGTCTGTACTCCCGGACTTACATGACAGTGATCATTTTCCAATCATTCTTACTTCCCCTTTATATTCGCCACCTCTTCGCACCCCACGCTGGCAATTTAATCGGGCAAATTGGAACCTTTACTCACGCCTAACTGTTTTTAAAGAGGTTCCTTCTTCGTCCTCCATCGATGAGCTTTTACACCTCTTCTCGTCCTCCGTTTTCACCGCAGCTTCTCATTCTATACCATAAACTTCGGGCAGGCATTTTCAGAAATGCGTGCCTTGGTGGTCTCCTGCTTGTGCTCGTGCAGTACGTTTGAAACGCGCTGTATGGGGCAGGTACCGGTACAATAGAACCACAGAGCAACTCCTTGATTTTAAACAGAAGCGTGCGATCGCTCGCCGTGTCATTTCCCTGACGCTAAAAGCACTTGCTGGCGAGATTATGTCTCCACCATCACCTCTGCTTCCTCCATGAGTGCAGTCTGGAAAAAAGTACGAAAACTGAGTGGTAAATTTCTCCTGAGCCCGGGTCCTGTTCTGCGGGTTGCCCGGTGTTGATATAGCAAAACCCACTAGATGTTGCCAATGAAATTGGCAATCATCGGTCCGTATTTCTCAGGGCTCCATCTATGCCCCTCATTTCTTTCCTCAAAGTCTGCCCGAGAGTTAGCACCCTTGGACTTTTCTTCTCTCTGAGAAGAACAGTATAAAGTGCCTTTTACACTTCAAGAATGGAGGCAACACACTCAGCTTGTCGATCATCGGAGCTGGGCCTGACGACATTCAAATTCGTATGCTACAACATTTACATCAGTCAGCCCTTGCAGTCCTATTACGCCTTTACAATCTTATTTGGTCACAAGGAGTTCTTCCACAGCTTTAGAAAATCCGCCCATTTTTCTCCCTTTCCGCAAACCAGGCCACTACGGGACATGAAACCTCCCACTATCGTCCCATTGCTCTTACCAGTGCAGTTTGCAAAGTAATGGAACGCCTAGTAAAGACGTTTAGTGTGGTATTTAGAGACACACAACAGTCTCTCCACTCGTCAATATGGCTTTCGTAAGGGACGTTCTACCCTAGACCCCTTACTACGCTTGGATACGTTATGTTCGTAATGCCTTTGCGAATAACCACTCAGTTATTGCCATATTTTTTGACCCTTTAGAAGGCATATGACACAACTTGGAGGTATAATATTTTAGCCCAAGCCCACTCCTTAGGACTTCGAGGCAATCTACCATCCCTTTCCCTTTAAAAACTTTTTTTAAATGACAGGCATTTCCGTGTTCGGGTTAATAATGTGCTCTCCCGGACTTTATCCAAGCTGAAGGTGTTTCCCCCCGGGATGTGTTCTGAGCACAACACTTTTTTTTCCTTGCTATTAATGATTTTGGGCCCCTAGTCTTCCATCAAATATTTGGTCATCACTCTATGTTGATGACTTCGCCATTGCCTGTGCAGGCGCTGACTGTCACCCCCTTACAGTTTTCTCTCCAAAATGCAGTCGACCGTGTTTCCAATTGGGCCACCACACGTGGGTTTAAATTTTCCAGCACTAAAACCCACCAAAACACTTTCACTAGACGCTCTGTCACTTGATCATCCTTTGTACCTCTATGGCTCCCGTATCCCTGAACGTGATACAGTCAAGTTTCTGGGCCTCCTCTTTGGGTCGTAGGGTTTTCCTGGAAACCTCACATTACCTCTCTGAAGGCAACTTGTCACAGCCGGCTGAACCTTCTTAAAACCCTTGCTCATCTTTCGTGGGGAGCTGATCGTCGAACCTCCTTCGCCTACATTCCACCCTATTTTATCGAAACTTGATTATGGTGACCAGATCTATTCAGCGGCATCTCCTGCTACTCTCTCTAGCCTTAACCCCATTCATCACCAAGGATTACGTTTATGCCTTGGTGCTTTTCGCTCTTCCCCTGTCGAAAGCCTCTATGCAGAAGCGAACGTTCCATCCTTATCCGATCGCCGTGATGCCATTGCCTGCGCTACTATGTACGCTCTCATGATCTCCGCAATCCTTCCATTTATAGAATGGTCACTGATATTAGTAGACATTCTTTATTTGTTCGACGCCCCTGTTTACTCCGTCCCTTCTCTCTTCGCCTTCATTCGCTCTTGTCTTCTCTTCAACTACCACCTTTCTATGTCCATGTAGCATCTCACTTTTCCCTCCCCCCCTGGGAAGTTCCAGCTGTTCGAGTCTGTTCTTTCTCCCTCCTTGCTCGAAAGCCCAACTGTCTAAGGTCGCTTCCCGCTCTCTTTTTCTTGACCACTTTCACTCTCATTCTCATGCCATTGCTGTGTACACAGATGGCTCTAAGTCTTCTGACGGCGTAGGATTCGCAGCAGTGTTTCCGGACAGCGTCGTACAAGGGCATTTACTATCTTCGGCTAGTATTTTTACTGCTGAATTATATGCCATCCTTACAGCACTTATCCGTATTGCATCTATGCCTGTGTCATCATTTGTGGTTGTCTCAGACTCCCTTAGTGCTTTACAGCTATACAAAAATTTGATACACCTCACCCCTTAGTCCTCCGTATCCAACTTTGGCTACGCCGCATCTTTACCAAGCATAAAGATATTGTTTTTTGTTGGGTCCCTGGTCATGTTGACGTACAGGGCAATGAACAGGCAGACACTGCTGCGCGGGTCAGCAGTACATGACCTACCAGTTTCTTATAGAGGTATTCCATTTACGGACTATTTTGCTGTAATATCTTCCCACCTTCACACCCGTTGGCAACAACGTTGGTCTACTATGCTCGGCAACAAACTTCAGTCTATTAAACCGAGTATAGGTTACTGGCCGTCTTCTTATCACCAGTGTCGAGGTTGGGAGACTATTCTCTCCCGTCTTCGCATTGGCCATACTCGTCTTACTCATGGATATCTCATGGAGAGGCGTCTTGCTCCTCTCTGTGAGAATTGCCAAGCTCCATTATCAGTCAGCCACATTCTGTTGGACTGCCCACTTTATCAACGAGCACGCAGAATTTACCTCTGTCGTCGTTTCCTCCGTGCTCCTCTTTCCCTTTCCCCTTCTCGCTGAGGGGACCCCCCTTTTCTTTGGGGACTCTCCCCTTTTTGATTTTTTTGGCGATGTTTTTACTTCACAAATTTGTACTTTCAGCCCTTTTACTTCAATCTCTTGTTTCCCCTCCCCCCGTACTACCCCCTTTGCCCCGTTTGTTTTCTGAAAACCTGCTGATCACCCCCCCTCCTTTGCCCCCAAATTTCCCCTTTTGTTCCCTTCCCTCCTTGCAGGGGCTGTTTTACCCCCTTGTGGTTTAGCCCCTTTTTTATTAAAATTAAATTTTAAAAATAATAGTGTCTTATGCAAGTTTTATAGTGCCCGGGCTTATAGTTTTCTTATGACAAGCTTAGTGTCTTAGGGACAAGCTTATAGTGTCTTTGATAAGTTTAAATAGTGTTTTTCCCTCTTCGGGGGGGCCCCTTTGGGCTTTTTGGTGAAAAAGGGCTCTTGGTCTGAGGAATTAGCCCTGCGGTTTTTCTTCCCTTCAAAACCGAACCAAATTTTACCCCCAATCTCCCCCCCCCTATCCCATCCCCCCCACCCTTTCCCCTTTTTTCCCTTTTTCCTCCTCCTCCTCCCCACCCCCCCCTTTTTTCCCCTTCCTTTTTTTTGGTCCTTTGGGATTTACCCCAAAAGGGCGCTAGTTTCCTAGGTAGGGGAAAAGGTTTACGGGGGGCCCTTTCCCAAATTCCGTTGGGGTTCTTGCGGTGGGCGATTTTGCCTTTGGAAATTTCGGGGTTTGCCTGGGGATGCCCGATCCCCTCCCCAATACCCCGGAGTAGCTTTGGGTTTTCTTTCGGGCGTTGAGTGTTTTCTTGGAACCACCTTTCGGTTTTTCCGGGGGTGGGGTTTAAAGGGGGGTTTGCTTTGTGGGGGAAATACCCCGGCCCCCCCCTCTTTTTTTGCCCACCGAGGTTAGTTTCGGCAGATGTGAGATTGCTACCCCGGGGATTGTTAGTTTTAATAGCATGATGGGTAGGGTTTTTGGCAGGGGGTTCCCAATGCTGCATCGGCTACTTGCGGTGCTGAGGTCCTCTTGGGTGGGGGGGGGAATTTTCGGGCCCTTTCATTCCTCCTGGGAAACCTATCCCCCCCCGGCCCCCCCTTTTTTTTCTTTTTTTTATTTTTTTTTTTCTTTTCTTTTTTTTTTTTTTTTTTAAAAACAAAAAAAGGGAAGAAACCCAAACCCCTGGCACCCCTTTGGTCCATGAACCTGGAAACCCCCCCCCCCCTTCTTGATCCCGAAAACCCCCGTTCTGACCCCCCCCTCGTCTTTGGCAACTCTTCAGAATTCTCACCCTCTGTCCCCTTTTCCCGGGGTGCTTTTTCCCCCCCGCTTCAGGTATTTGAGTCCCGACGACTTTTTTCGATTTTGGACCTTCGCTTCCTCTAAATATGTTTCCCGGCCTCCCCCTCTATGGTGCGGCAATTTTAAAAATCCCCCGGAACCCGTTCCACGTCGGACCAAACTTGGCCCCAGGGGCCTAAAGCCAACAAAAATTTAAACCTGCTGATGATACTTCTCACCTTCTCTTTTCTTCTCAGAAAGTCGCCCGGGTCCTTCACTACCTTTCCACGCTCGTTTCGACTAACAGTGGCCCTAAATTCTTCACTTTACGCCCAAATTCCCTCTACTGCTATTTTTATGCCCCCATATTTTTGGGGCAAGGCACCCCTTTACCCCATGTTGGTAAAGTTTTTCTTTTCATGCTCTTAAGGCGGTACGGGGCATCATTCCCTTTCCCAGAATGTCCCAGGTCATGGGGTTTCTCTGGGCTTTCCCATTTTTTTACTTTTCCCGGTCACTCTTGAAAAACATCATTCCCTCAATTCTTGAAAAGTGGAAAGGGTAAATCCCCCCGATACCAAGTTCAAAAAAATTTCCAGACATGGGGCCCGACATTTTTAGAACAGTGGAACTCCAAGATTTTCCCAAACCTCAAGGTGGGCACTTAGGTTCTTCCTGCCCGTGGGCGGGACGATACCCTAGCAATGGGGGCTCGTTTAATTTTTGGGACAGCGAGAACCCCCCTTTCCTCAGTTTATATAGCAGGACTTTGGGTTTTTACAAGTTCAAAAGGGTTTGATCCCTACCCCCAAAAACAGTGTAGAAATTGCTGGCGTTTTGGGGCCCCATCAGCAAAATATTGCAGATCTATCGCCGAATCCCCAAGTTGGGGGTCCCCGAGGACCATTTTTATACGTCTTGCAATCGATTTTCCTTTTTTCCCTTTAAAAACTGTCTGAAAATCCCCTTCTTTACTTCGCCGTTGTCAGGTTTTTTAAAAAACGAGGGGGAAAATCCGTTACCTCAAAGAGACAGAAGGTCTCCCTTATGCCATGGCAGTTTCTCATCTTGCCCCCAAAGGGAGACTCCCACTTGTTCTTTTTCCCCGTGTTTAAAAAAGGTTCCCCCCCATTCTGGTATCCCTTCTTCTCCCACCCCCCTCTGGGTTCCCTTTCCCCCATAATCCCCTTTTGAAATCAAAATTCCTTTTGTTTGTCCCGGCTAAGCTTTCCCTACTTCAACGCCTCAGTCAAATTGGGCTTCTTGATTTCTTCCAAAAGGGCCTCAGTATCGAGAGACCTCGTACGCACCCCCCAATTTCGTCCCTCTACTTCTAAAAAATTTAAAAAAAAAGGTCCGGAAACCCCCTACCCATTTCCACCTCATTTTCCCCTCCCGGGCTCTGTCCCTTTTTTCTTCCCCTCTCACGGGCTCATTTTAAAAGGGGCAAGGTTCCCCCTCCCCCTCGTAATTTTCCCTTTCCCCCCCCCTGTTCCCCCCCAAAGTTTCTTCCTCTTCTCCCAAACCTCCCGGGTTCCCTTTGGCCTCTTTGCCCCCTCCCACGCTTCTCCAGTTCCCTCCCCCCTTAGCCCCCCCGTCCCTTGGGTAAAGCCCAATACGTTCCAATCTTTATCATCCTCCCCCTCCCTTTTCCCATTTTTGTCCCCCAAAACGACATCTTGTTTCCAAAACACTTGAAGAAATTTCTCTGAATATTTTGAAGAGCCCAAACCCTTCAATGGACACTGATCCCCCTTTCCCACTCTTTCTTCTCCTCTACCCCACCCTTGCGCAACTCCTTTTTTCAAAGGCCCCCTTCCTTCGCTGCTTGAACATTTTTCCCATGCCCCCCAGGGGGGGATTTTTTAAACCCTCTCTAGCCCGTAGGCCCCTTTTTACCTGCGGATTTTCAATTTATCTTTTTTCATTCCCAAAATTCATGACCTATTTACGTGGAATAAAATGTGGCCTCGGGGTTTAATCGGGGGAGCTTCAGATGTTACTCTCCCAGGTTTGCCCCCTGTTGGTGTTTGCTTACAGGAAAAAAAAATTACCCCTTGCTGTTATTTCTCACATCCCAGGCTATAATTTATTGTTTTTCTTAGATCCTTTTTCCTGAGGGGGCCCTTTAAATAAAAGTCCCCTTCTTCTCCGCATGAAAACCCTTTACCATCCTATTTGTTCTACTTGCTGCTTTTACACGCACCCCGAAATTCACTTACTTGGTGGTTTTTCGCTTGTTCTTTATATTCTCTCTTCTTGGATTATCTTTTCCCGGGAATTTTCCCTTTCCCCTTGTTTGTCATTACCGCCACGATTCTTTTAAACTTGGTGATTTTAAAGCCCACCATTTCCTCTGGGGGGGGGGGGGTCTCACTGTGATTCCCGGGGGAATTAAAGTTAGAGGCTTTTTTGCCACCCCCCCCCTCCATTTTTTAAAATTTCAGGTACTCACACCCTTTTTGATCCTCGGACTCATACTCTCTCTTGCATATCTTCAGTCTGCTCTTTTTCCGCCCCATTAGACTTCACTTTGGGCTGTACTCCCGGGCTTTCATGACAGTGATAAATTTCCCCAAACATTTTATTCCCCTTCATTTCGGGCCCCCTCTTCGCACCCCCGTGGGAATTTAATCGGGGGAAATTGGAACCTTTAATCACGCCCAACTGTTTTTAAAGAGGTTCCTTCTTGTCCTCCATCGATGAGCTTTTACCTTTCTCGTCCTCCGTTTTAAAACCCCGGGTTTCATTCTATACCCAAACTTCAGGCAGGCATTCTCAGAAATGCGTTTCCTTGGTTTGGGTTCCCGTTTATGCCGTGCAAATACGTTTTTAAAAAGCGCTGTATGGGGCAGGTACCGGTACAATAGAACCCCCAGAGCAACTCCCCTTTATTTTTAAAAAAGAAGGTGCGATCGTCGCCGTGGCATCCGTGGACGCTAAACGCACTTTCTGGCGAGATTATGTCTTTCCCCCATCACCTCTGTTCCTTTCCCTGGGGCAGTTGGAAAAAAAGTACGAAAACTTGGGGTGGGAAATAATTTCCTGACCCCGGCTCCCGTTCTGCGGGTTGCCCGGGGTTTTATTTAGCAAAAACCCCCTAGATGTTGCCCAATTTAAAAATTTGGGAATCATCTGGTCCGTATTTCTCGGGGACTCCTTCCCATGGGCCCCCCATTTCTTTCCTCAAAAGGTTTCCCGAGGGTTTGCACCCTTGGACTTTTCTTCTATCAGGGGAAAAAAACAGTAAAAATGTGCCCTTTTTCACTTCAAGAACTGGAAAGGGAACACTCTCGCTTGTCGTTTATCGGGAGCTGGGTGACGGGCATTAAAATTGTATGCTACAAAATTTACATCAGTCAGCCCTTTTCAGTTTCCCAAATTTGCTTTAAAAACTTATTTGGGGCACAAGGAGTTCTTCCCCGCTGTGGAAAACCGCCATTTTTTTTCCCTTTCCGCCAAAAACCCGGGGACTGGGACATGAAACCTCCCTATCGTCCCCATTGCTCTTAAAAGTGCCGTTTTCAAAATAATTTGGAAACGCCCCGTAAATAGGTTTTTTGTGTGGTATTTAGAGGGCCCCCCCAAAAGGGCTCTCCCCTCGTCAATATGGCTTTCGTTTTAAAAGGGGGTTTTTACCATAGACCCTTTTAGGGTTGGATACGGTTTTGTTCGTAAAGCCTTTGGGAATAAAAACCCCTCCCGTTTTGCCCTATTTTTTGGGCCCGGGGAAGGCATATGACAAAACTTTTGGGGGGTATAATATTTTTGGGCCCCAAACCACTCCTTAGGGACCCCGAGGCAATCTACCATCCTTCCTTAAGAACTTTTTAACTGACAGGGGATTTTTGTGTTGGGTTTTAATTAATTTTGCTCTCCCCGGATTTTTTCCAAGTGAAGGTTGGGCCCCCAGGGGTGTGTTTTTGAGCACAACACTTTTTCTCCTTGCTATTAAAAAAAAATTTTGGGCCCCTTTGTCTTCCTTTAAATTTTTTGGGTCATCACTCCCATGTTTATGATTTGCATTTTCCTGTGCAGGCGTGGCTGTCACCCCTTACAGTTTTTTCTCCAAAAAGCAGTTTGACCGGGTTTCCAATTGGGCCACACATGGGGGGTTTAAATTTTCCAGCCTAAAACCCACCAAAAACACTTTCACTTGAGCTCTGTCATCTCTGATCATCCTTTGTACCTCTATGGCTCCCGTATCCCTGAACGTTTATTCAGTCAAAATTTCTGGGGTCCCCTTTGACGTAGGTTAACCCCGGAAACCTACATTACCTTCTGAAGGCAACTTTTCACAGCCGGCTGAAACCCCTTTTTTAAAACCCTTTCCTTTATCTTTCGTTTGGGGGGCCCGATCGTCGAAACCCCCCTTCGCCTACATTCCCCCCTTATTTTATCGAAACCGGGTTATGGTGACCAGTTTTATTCGCGGGGATCTCCTGTACTTTTCTCTTGCCTTAACCCAAATTTATCACCAAGGATTACGGGTTTTTGCCCTTTGGGGCTTTTCGCCCCTTCCCCTGTTTGAAAACCCCTATGCAGAAGCGAAGTTTTTCCCTCCTTATCCGATCGCCGTGATGCCCATTGCCTGGCTACTATGTACGCTTCATGATCTCCGCAAACCTTCCCTTTTTTAGAATGGTCACTGATATTAGTTTGACATTCTTTATTTGTTCGACGCCCCCGTTTACTCCCTCCCTTCTTTTTTTCGCCCTTTATTCGCTCTTTTTCTTTCAACTACCACCTTTCTATGTTCATTTTTAGCATCCTCACTTTTCCCTTTCCCCCCCTGGGAAGTTCCAGCTGTTCGAGTCTGTTCTTTCTCCCTCCCTTGCTCGAAAACCCAACTGTCTACGGTCGCTTCCCGCTCTTTTTTTCCCTTGACCACTTTCACTCTCATTCTCAGCCATTGCTGTGTACACAGATGGCTCTAAGTCTTCTGACGGCGTAGGATTCGCAGCAGTGTTTCCGGACAGCGTCTTTAAAAGGGGCATTTACTATCTTCGGCTGTATTTTTACTGCTGAATTATTTTGCCATCCTTACAGCACTTATCCGTTTTGCATCTATGCCTGTGTCATCATTTGTGGTTGTCTCAGACTCCCTTAGTGCTTTACAGGCTATACAAAAATTTGATACACCTCACCCCTTAGTCCTCCGTATCCAACTTTGGCTACGCTGCATCTTTACAAGCATAAAGATATTGTTTTTTTTTGGGGTCCCTGGTCATGTTACGTACAGGGCAATGAACAGGCAGACACTGCTGCGCGGTCAGCAGTACATAAACCTACAGTTTCTTATAGAGGTATTCCATTTACGGACTATTTTGCTGTAATATCTTCCCACCTTCACACCCGTTGGCAACAACTTTGGGTCTACAATGCTCGGCAACAAACTTCAGTCTATTAAACCGAGTATAGGTTACTGGCCGTCTTCTTACACCAGTGTCGAGGTTGGGAGACTATTCTCTCCGTCTTTGCATTGGCCATTACTCGTCTTACTCATGGATATCTCATGGAGAGGCGTCTTGCTCCTCTCTGTGAGAATTTCCAAGCTCCATTATCAGTCAGCCACATTCTGTTGGACTGCCCACTTTATCAACGAGCACGCGAAAATTTACCTCTGTCGTCGTCTTCGCTCTGCTGCTCTCTCTTTCCTTCCCTTCTCGCTGATGGACCCACCTTTCATCCGGACTCTCTCATTGACTTTTTGACAACGACTGACTTACTTCACAAATTCTGATACTTTCAGCCCTTTCTACTTCAATCTCTTGCTACCCTCTACCCCCGTACTATCACCTGTCCCGCTGTTTTCTGTAACCTGCTGATCATCCCCCCTCCCTTCTGCCATCCAATTCCCTTGCTTCCTTCCCTACCCTGCAGCGCTGTATAGCCCTTGTGGCTTAGCGCTTCTTTTTTATTATAATAATAATAATAATAGTGTCTTATGACAAGCTTATAGTGACACGCTTATAGTGTCTTATGACAAGCTTAGTGTCTTATGACAAGCTTATAGTGTCTTTGATAAGCATATAGTGTCTTTCCTCTTCAAGGGGGGCTCCTTGGCGTGGTGAAGAGGCTCTTGGTCTGAGGAATTAGACCTGTCGGTCTTCTTCCTCAGACCGAACCTAATTACCCCCCAATCTCCCCTCCCCTATCCCATCCTCCCCATCCTCACCTTTTTCCTTTCCTCCTCCTCCTCCCCACCCCTCCCTTTTGCCCATCCTCTTTTTGTCCTTTGGGATTTCTCCCACAGGCGCCCCTAGTTCCTAGGTGGGGGAAAGGATACCGGGGTCCATTCCATTCCGTTGAGGTTCTTACCGGTGGCGTAGTTTTGCCGTGGAATCTGGATCGCCGGGGGATGTCCCGATCCCTCTCCGATATCCCGGAGTAGCTTTGGGGTCTTTCGGGCGATGAGTGTACTCTGGAAGCCACCTTTCGGATTCCAGGGTGGTGGCCGAAGGAGGTATGCTTTGTGGTGGATATCCGGCCGCCCTCTCTTTTGTCCACCGAGGTAGCTCGGCAGATGTGAGATTGCTATCCCGGATTGTTAGTTACTAGCATGATGGGTAGGGTTATGGCAGGGTTTCCATGCTGCATCTGCGCTACTTGGGGTGCCTGAGGTCCTCTTGGGCGCGGAGGGAGATTTCTCCCCCTTTCATTCCTCCTAGGAACTATCTCTCCCCGGTCCCCCCTTTTTTTATTCTTTTTTTATTTTTATTTTCTTTTCTTTCTTTTTTTTCTTAAAAACAAAAAAAGAAGTAACCTAACCATGGCAGCCCTAGTCCATGAACCTGGTACCCCCGGGCCCCTTCTTGATACCGCACCCCGTTCTGCCCCCCGCCTCGTCTTTGGACCACTCTTCAGACATTCCTCATGCCTCTGTACCTATTGCCGGTGCTGTTTCCTCACCCGCTTCAGGTACTGAGGCCTCGACTGACTCCTTCGATTTATCGGACCTTCGCTCTCCTCTGACTATGCTTCCGGCCTCTCCCTCTACGGTGCGGCAATTTTCAAATCGCCGACCCGTTCCCCGTCGGACCAACTCTGGTCCTACGCCTAAAGGCCAACGACAATTAACCTGCTGATGATACTTCTCCACCTTCTCGTTCTTCTCAGAAACGATCGACACGTCCTTCACTACCTTTCCCTGCTCAGTTTCAGACTGAATGATGGACTAAATTCTTCACTTTACGACCCACTTCCTCTACTGCCCATCTTTTGACCATAGTATCGGGAAGGCACTCCTACGCCATGTTGGTTTAAAAATATTTCTTTTCATGCTCTTAAGATGGTACGTGCATCATTACCATACAGAATGTACCCAGGCACATGAGCTCTCTCGTCTTTCCATATCGATACTGTTCCTGTCACTCTTGAAAAACATCAAATTTCCCTCAATTCTTGTAGTTTGGTACCGTCATTCTGCCCGATACCATAGTTCAAAAAAAATTTCCAGACATGTGGCACTGACATTCTTGAACAGCTGGAACTCCAAGATCCCCAATCCTCAAGGTAGACACTTACGTTCTTCCTGCCCGTGGGGGGGGAGACGATACCCTAGCAATGTGGCTCGTTTAACTTTTGACAGCCGAGAATCCCATCCCCAGTTTAAAATAGCAGGACATCGGGGTTTCAAGTTCGAAAGGTGATCCCTACACCACAACAGTGTAGAAATTGCTGGCGATTTGGCCATCCAGCGAAATATTGCAGATCTATCGCCCAGTCGTGGTTTCCGATGACCATTCTAATACGTCTTGCAATCGATCTCCCCTCTTTCCTTAAAATGTCATGAGGCTCACCCTTCGTACTCTCGCTGTTGTCAAGTCTATTTAAACGAGCGGGAAATCCGTTACCTCAAAGAGACAGAAGGTCTCCCTTATGCCATGGCAGTTTCTCATCTCTGCCTCCAAGGAGACTCCCACGTGTTTCTTATTCCCGTGTTTCAAAACGTCCCCCCCCTTCTGGTATCCCATCTTCTACACCCACCTCTGTGATTACCTCTCCCATAATCACTCCTGTATCTAATCCTTTTGCTGTTCTCGGCTCTGACTTACTTCACAAATTTTGATACCTTCAGCCCTTTCTACTTCAATCTCTTGCTACCCTCTACCCCCGTACTATCCCCTGCCCCGCTGTTTTCTGTAACCTGCTGATCATCCCTCCTCCCTTCTGCCATCCAATACCCTCGCTTCCTTCCCTACCCTGCAGCGCTGTATAGCCCTTGTGGCTTAGCGCTTCTTTTTGATTATAATAATAATATAGTGTCTTTGATAAGTTTAGTGTCTTTGATAAGCTTAGTGTCTTATGACAAGCTTATAGTGTCTTATGACAAGCTTAGTGTCTTTAATAAGCATAGTGTATTTGATAAGCTTATAGTGTCTTTGACAAGCTTTTAGTATCTTTGCCCTCATGAAAAATAATCTACTGACGATAAACACACAGATTCATTATATATGTAAACTAAATTCGTAGAGTAAAATAATAAAAGAATTGAAACATTATTTATACTGATCATAAACAAAAATAACTTTACCATACCACGGGCGGGGATTGAAATCGTTGTGAGTGGTATGGTTTTTTTGCAATCGTGTCATTGCGATTTCGTGAGTAATATCTTTCTACAAGTACATGTACAAGGCATACAGACGTAGTTGATATCAATGACATACTACTATATACAAAGCCGCTGATTATGCGGAGCATTTCGGGCAAATTAGGTCAATTTTGTCCCCAGGATGCGACCCACACCAGTTTGCTAACAGGTGAATTGGGACAGCAGGTGCCTTAAGGAAACACGTCCTAATGTTTCCAGCCGTACCGGGGATCGCCCCAGACCTCAGTGTGTGTGAGCTGAGTGCACTAGCGATCGAGCTACAGGACACACAGACAGAAGTTTCCGAGATGCGACACAGTAACAAGGGAGTACAACTGGAAGTTGAAAACTCAGATGAGTCACTGGGATGTTAGGAACTATTTCTTCAGTCAGAGTTGTCAGGAAGTGGAACAATCTGGTAAGTTAAGTAGTGGAGGCAGGATCAAGACATAGCTTTAAGAGGTACAAGGAAGCTTTTGTAGGACAGTAAGAGTGGAACTAGTAGTGACTAGCGATGAGGCGGGGTAAGAAGCTGTGAATCGGCCCCTGCAACCACGTATAGGCGAGTACACAAACGCACACACAAACATAGCGTATAGCTCATTCCCGAACATATTTCTTTGTCACACCATTCGACATTTTGCATAATGGACATTCAGCCGATATTCATTAACCTTATCATTCTCCCCTTCATTCTACTTTCATTTCCGCTCGCTATTAGCATTCATTTCTTTCATTTTTCACACTGGAACATACAAGCGTACACATTTTACCTGTAATTAATCCAGCACGTGTAAGAGTCTCTGGTGGCATTACAAAAGGCATTTAGTCATTAATTTGTTTGCTAGTGACTTAATTGTTGGGACTTGATTTAACTGCTGGATCTTAATAAACTGGCTATAGACGTTGTTACTGACTCAAACTGGCACCAACACCGTCAAGAACATGCAAACACAAACACCGAAACTTACAGAACCACTAACACCCCCCACCACCAGCAACACTTAATCCACCACTATCGACACCAGCACCACCACTACAAGCACACTACCACATGCAGCAGCAGCAGCAGACAGCAGCAAAACCACCACCCCCCACCACCACCATCATCAGCACTACCACAAACACTAATACCAGCAACACTTAACCCACCACTGTCAACACCAGCACCACCAGAAGCAACACTTAACGCACCACTGTCAAGACCAGTACAACTACAAGCACCACTGCCACAAGCAGCACCACCACAAGCACCACCACTCACACTAAGACACGAGCACTAGCACAGATCCCACCACCAACCCAAGTATCACCACACCCACCACCACCACCACCCACCACCACCACCACCACCACACCAACACCAACACCAACACACTGTTCACCTTCTTGTAAACACAAACAATATTCAACGTAATATTCCCTGACGGTAGCATGAATGAGAATCTTGATTTGTCTCTGCTCATTAGATGAACTAATATGTTTAAAATGACTTTTCCATGAATATATTAACCTTAAAACCTTACATATTGCATTATATAAATTATAAAACTTTTTACTCATTTATGCTTCTTAATTTTCATAGCTATCATTTATATATATTATATATATATTATATAATAATAATATATTATATATATATATAATATATATATATATATATATATATATATTATATATACGTAGGTATACAACATAATTACTCAGCCTGAGGGGTGTGTATGTACCCAGCAATATGTGGTTGCAGGGGTCGAGTCATAGCTCCTGGCCCTGCCTCTTCGCTGATTGCTCCTAGGTCCTCTCTCTCCCTGCCCAATTAGCTTCATCATACCTTGCCTTAAAACTATGTATGGTTCCCGCCTCCACTACGTCACTTTCTAGGCTATTCCACGGCCTGACAACTCTATGACTGAAGAAATACTTCATAAAATCCCTTCGATTCATCTGAGTCTTCAACTTCCAATTTTGACCCCTTGTTTCTGTGTTCCTTCTCTGGAACATCCCGTCTTTGTGTGTGTGTGAGAGTGTGAGTGTGAATGTACTTACCTATTTGTACCCACCTATTTGTGGTTGCAGGGGTCGAGTCCTAGCTCCTGGCCCCGCCTCTTCACCGGTTGCTACTAGGCCCTCTCTACTCCCGCGCTCCATGACAGCTTTATCAACCCGGTCTTAAAACGTTGTATGGTTCCCCTGCCGTCCACTACGCTCATTTTCTAGGCTTTCCAACTGCCTTCTACAACCTCCCATGACTGACGAGCGAAATACTCTCTACTATCCTCCTGACGTCATTTGTGTCTTCAACTTCCAATTGTGGCCCTGCTTGTCTCTTCTTCTTCCTGTTGTTCCCCATCCCGCGAACATCCTGTCTTTGTCCACCATTCTATTCCACGCAGTATTTTATGTATTTCGTTTTATCATGGTCCCCCTGACCCTCCTGTGTGTGTGATGTCGTGTGATGTGTGTGTGTGTGTGGTGTGTGTGTGTGTGTGTGAGACAGCTGCATAAATCAAGAGAGACCGTGTATACTAGCGCCTTATGGCTAACTACGTACCTTCAATCTTCTCCTGGAATCATAAAAGAGAGCTGTCCGATGAGCGATGGTCATTGCTGTCACTCCATCATGCTGACTACAGTATTAAAGATTACCATGTGTGCTTCTTTTTTTCAATGACCTTTTTTTCCCTCTTGACTAATGTTTCGTTTATAACTTTATCTAATATATTGAACTATAGACCTTGAAGGGTAAGAAATAGCTGTGTCAAAGAAGCTTGTGGAGCGAACAATAACACAGTCTGGGTGGTACTGCAAATCCCCAGCGGCTTGAGTTAAAATTTCTTACTGGTAATAACCGAGGTGGAGTTAGATTAGCGTAGTGCCATCTCAGTAAGAATAACAGCTGTAAATAATTGTATAAAAATTTAAACTTTTCCTCGTGTTTTGATATAATAATTAGCATGACTCGTAATGACACATTGTAAACAAGCATAGCACGGGTGGGGTTAGAACCCGCGTCTCACAGTCACAAAACCTCTCCCAGTGGCTAACTCGAACGGGCGTGGAGTTGTGTGTACACACTTCTCTGATCGCCGAAATCTAACTCCACCCCGTGGTATGTTTTATATATTTGCATCTCGACATATAACCCTGGCAGTCTTCAAGCTGCACCTGGACCCTGGCAGTCTCAAGCTGCACTGGACCCTGGAAGTCCTTCAGCTGGCACTGGACCCTGCAGTCTTCAGCTGGCACTGGACACTGGCAGTCTTCAACTGGCACTGGACAAGCACCTAAAGTCCGGTTCCGACCAGCCGGCTGTGGCTCGTTACGTTGGTTTTGCGGCAGCCGCATAACAGCCTGGTTGATCGGCTCTGATCCACCAGGAGGCCTGGTCACAGACCGGGCCGCGGGGCGTTGACCCCCGGAACTCACTCCAAGGTAAACTCAGTAAATAAATCAGCGCACTCAAACCCATGCTGCCTCCATTGAATTCTTTCCTTACTTCACTTGCTTTTACACCCAACCTCACACAACAATTCTTAACCTCGTGTTCTAACACCAAGATCCAGCAAAGTAGAAGGACAGGAACACTACACCTGAGTTTGTGAGTAGGAAAAAACATAAGAATTCTATCCATCCCACAAATTAGGTTGCGTGGAAGTGATGGTCCATGCCTGATCTGTATTGACTCAAGAAAATCGTAAATGACACGATTTGCAAATAAACCATAACTGACCCCCGCCGGGATTGAAACCCGCGGTCATAGAGTCTCACGCGAACGGCTGAGTTTTGAGACTCTATGACCCGGTTCAATCCCGGCCGCGGGGGTATGGCTGAGTCTGTATTGTTTTTCAATTGCAAAAACTGCCATGGTTAAAGTTTGTCTAAAATCTGAATCTTCAGATGATTTCCACAGATGACCTTGTTATAACAGACGACCTTGATATAACAGACGACCTTGATATAACAGACGACATTGATATAACATGTGAGAAATATCAATTCTATGTCTTAACTTATAACTCAAACAAAGTAGGAAATGAGTGAATTAAGTCTACTGAGGAAACGTTTAGAAAAAGTGTGGTAATGTATCTGCTTAATGTATGGTGTGGAAATACGTCATGTATGGTGTGGAAATTACTCATGTAGGTGTGGAAATACTGTCATGAATGGTGTGGAAATACGTCATGTATGGTGTGGAAATACGTCATGTATGGTGTGGAAATACGTCATGTATGGTGTGGAAATACGTCATGTATGGTGTGAGAATACGTCATGTATGTGTGGAAATACTCATGTATGGTGTGGAAATACGTCCATTATGGTGTGAAATACGTCATGTATGGTGTGGAAATACGTCATGTAATGGTGTGGAAATACGTCCATTGTATGTGTGGAAATACGTCCATGTATGGTGTGGAAATACGTCATGGTATGGTGCTGAATACGTCATGTATGGTGTGGAAAATACGTCCAGTATGTGTGGAAATACGTCATGAATGTGTGGAAGATACGTCGATGTATGGTGTGGAAATACTCATGTATGGTGTGGAAATACGTCCATGTTAATGGTGTGAAATACGTCATGTATGGTGTGGAAAAACGTCCTGTATGGTGTGGAAATACTTCAGTGTATGGTGTGGAAATACGTCCAGTATGGTGTGGAAAATACTTCATGTATGTGGTGGAAAACGTCATGTATGGTGAGGGAGATCGTCATGTATGGTGTGGAATACGTCATGTATGGTTGTGGAAATAACGTCCATGGTATGGTGTGGAGAAATACGTCATGTATGGGTGTGGAAATACGTCAGTATGGAGCGCTTGGAAATACGTCATTGACATGAGGTGCGGAGATACGGGTCATGTTAATGGGTGGTGGAAGTTACTCATTGTAGGTGTAGGAAATACGTCATGTAGGTGGTGTGCGCTGGAAGATACGTCATGTATGGTGTGGAGATACGTCCATGTATGGTGTGAAATACGTCATTATGGTGTGGAAATACGTCATGTCTGGTGTGGAAATATCGTCATGTATGTGTGGAAATACGGTCATGTATGGTGCGGAGATACGTCATTATGGGTACAGAAATACGTCATGTATGGTGTGGAAATACGTCAGTATGGTGTTGGAAGTACGTCATGTATGGTGTGGAAATACGCGCATGTATGGTGTGTGAAATACGTTCCATGTATGGTGTGGAAATACGTCATGTATGGTGTGGAAATACGTCATGTATGGTGGTGGAAATATTCATGAATGGTGCGGAGATAACGTCATGAATGTGTGGAAATACGTCCCTGTATGGTGTGGAATACGTCATGTATGGTGTGGAAAACGTCATGTATGGTGTGGAGCATGACATACTCAAGTATGGGTGCGTGGAAATAATACGTCATGTATGGTGGGAAATACTCATGTATGGTGTGGAAATACGTTATCATGTATGTGTGGAAATACGTCATGTATGGTGTGGAAATACGTCACTGCTAATGGTGCGAGATACGTCCTGATATGGTGTGAAATACGTCATGTATGCGTGTGGAAATACTCCATGTATGGTGTGGTGGAAATACACGTCATGTATGGTGTGGAAATACTCATCGTATGCGGGTGAAATTACGTCATGTATGGTGTCGAAATACGTCATAGTATGGTGGGGAAATAAGCATGCGTATGTTGTGGAAATACGTCCATGCAAGAGTGTGGAAATACGTCATGTATGGTGTTGAAATACTCATGTATGGTGTGGAAATACGTCAGGTAATGGTGCGGAGATACGTCATGTATTGTGCGAAATTACGTCATGTATGTGGTGGAAATACGTCATGTAATGTGTGGAAATACGTCATGTTATGGTGTGGAAATACGTCATGTAGGTGTGGAAATACGTCTGTATGGTGTGAAATACGTCATGTATGGTGCGGAGATACGACATGTATGGTGTGGAATACGTCATGTATGGTGTGGAAATACGTCCAATGTATGGTGTGGAAATACGTCATGTATGGTGTGGAAATACGTCCATGTAATGGTGTGGAATGCTTCATGTATGGTGTGGAAATACGTCATGTATGGTGCGGAGTACTCATGCTATGGTGTGGAAATACGTCATGTAATGGTGTGGGAAATACGTCCATTTATGGTTGGAAATACGTTCATTATGGTGTGGAAAATACGTCATGTATGGTGTGGAAATACTTCATGTATGGTGGGGAAATAACGTCAATGTATGGTGGGGAAATACGTCATGTATGTGTGGAAATACGTCATGTATGGTGTGGAAATACGTCATGTATGGTGGTGGAAAATACGTCCATGTAGGTGTGGAAATACGTCATGGTATGGTGTGGAAAATACGGTCAAGTATGGTGTGGAAATACGTCATGTATGTGCGAGAATACTCATGTATGGTGTGGAAATACGTCATGTATGGTGTGGAAATACGTCATGTATGGTGTGGAAATACGTCATGTATGGGTGTGGCAAATACGTCATGTATGGGTGTGGAAATTACGTCATGAATGTGTGGAAATACGTCATGTCATGGTGTGGAAGATACATGTATGGTGTGAAAATACGTGTCATGATGGTGTGGAAATACTCATGTATGAGGTGTGGAAATACGTCATGTATGGTGGGAAAAACGTTTCATGTATGGTGCGGAGATACTCAGGTATGGTGCGGAGATACTCATGTATGTGTGGTAAATACGATCATTGTATGGTGGTGGAAATAACGTCATGTATGGTTGGGGAACATACGTCATGTATGGTGTGGAAATACTCATGTATGGTGTGGAGATACTTCAGGTATGGCGGAGATACGTCATGTATGGGTGTGGGAAATAACGTCATGCATGGTTGGAAATACGTCATGTATGGTGTGAAATACGTCATTATGGAGTGAAAATACTCATGTATGGTGTGGAAATAACGTCATGTATGGTGTGGACAATACGTCATGTATGGGTGTGGAAATACGTTCATTATGGTGTGGAAATACGTCATGTGTATGGTGCGGAGATACGTCATGTATGGTGTGAGGAAATACGTCATGTATGGTGTGGAAATAGCGTTCAGTATGGTGTGGAAACTACGTCATGTATGGTGTGGAAAATAACGTCATGGTATGGTGTGGAATACGTCATGTAGGTGTGGAAATACTCATGTAAGGTGCGAGATACGTCATGCGTATGGTGCGGAAATAAGTCATGTATGGTGTGGAAATACGTCAGTATGGTGGTGGAAATACGTCATGTATGTGTGGAAATACGTCATGTATGGTGTGGAGAACGTCATGTATGGTGCGGAGATACGTCATGTAATGGTGTGGATATACGTAATGTAATTGCGGAGATTACGTCATGTATGGTGTGGAAATACGTCATGTATGGTGTGGAAATACGTCATGTAATGGTGTTGAAATACGTCATGTATGGGTGGAAATACGTCATGTAAAATGGTGCGAGACAATCGTCATGTATGGTGTGGAAATACGTCCATGTAAGTGTGGAGATACGTCATGTAATGGTGTGGGAAATACGTCATGTATGGTGTGGAGATACTTCATGTATGGTGGTGGAAATACGTCATGTATGGTGTGGAGAACGTCATGTCTGGTGGTGGAAAAATACGTCATGTATGGTGCGCGGAAATACGTCATGTATGGTGTGGATATACTCATGTAGGGTGCGGAAATACGTCATGTATGGTGTGGAAATACGTCATGTATGGTGCGGAGATACGTCATGTATGGTGTGGAAATACGTCATGTATGGTGTGGAAATACGTCCATGTATGGTGTGGAAATACGTCATGGTTTGGTGTCGGTAGATACGTTCCAATGTAAGGGTGGAAATACGATCATGGTGCGGAAATACGTATTGTAATGTGTGGAAATACGTCCATGTTGGTGCGGAGATACGCATGTATGGTGTGGAAATACGTCTGTATGGGGTGTGGAAAACGTCATGATGGTGTGGAAATACGTCATGTATGGTGAGTGGAAATACGTCATGTATGTTGCGGAGATACGTCATGTATGGTGTGGAAATACGTCCATGTATAGTGAGGAATACTCATGTATGGTGTGAAAACGTCATGTATGGTGCGGAGATACGTCATGTATGGTGGGAGATACGTCAATGTAGGGTTCGGAGCTACGTCATGTATGGTTGGAAATACGTCATGTATGGTGGTGGAAATACGTCATGAATGGTGCGGAGATACGTCATGTATGGTGAGGGAAATACGTCATGTATGGTGTTGGAAATACGTCATGTATGGAGCGGAAGATACGTATGTATGGTGGCGGAATACGTCATTTTTTTTTTTTTATTTTTTATCACACTGAGGCCGATTCCCACCAGAGGCAGGGTGTGCCCGAAAAAGAAAAACTTTGCACATCATTCACTCCATCACTGTCCTTTCCAGAAGGGTGCTTTACACTACAGTTTTTTTACAACTGCAACATTAACACCCCTCCTTCAGAGTGCAGGCACTGTACCTTCCATCCATCCAGACTCAAGTCCGGCCTGCCGTTTCCCTAATCCCTTCGATAAATGTTAACTTAGCTCACGACTCCAACAGCACGTCAAGTTATTAAAAACCATTTTGTCTCCATTCACTCCTATAAAACACGCTCACGACTTGACTCACCAAGCGTGCTGGAATCCAAGCCCCTCGCACACAAAACCTCCTTTACCCCCTTCGCCTCCACCTTTCCTAGCCGAACCCCGTACCCGCCTTCCTTCCGCTACAGACTGATACACTTGGAAGTTATTCTGTTTCGTTCCATTCTCTCCACATGTCCGAACCAACACCTCAACAACCCTTCCTCATAGCCCTCTGGACAACAGTTTTGGTAATCCCGCACCTCCTCACTAACTTCCAAACTACGAATTACTCTAGCATTATAATTCACACCATACACATTGCTCTCAGACATGACATCTCCACTGCCTCCAGCCTTCTCCTCGCTGCAATCATTCATCACCCATGCTTAACATCATATAAGAGCGTTGTAAAACTATACTCTCATACAACCCCTCTTTGCCTCCAAGGACAAAGTTCTTTGTCCTCCACAGGACCACTAAGTGCCCCACTCAACCAGACCTTTTCTCCTTTTCCCCTCATCAATTCCTATGATTCACCTCATCTTTCATAGACCCATCCGCTGACACGTCCACTCCCAAATATCTGAATACATTCACCTCCTCCATACTCTATCCCCTCCAATCTGATATTCCAAACTTCATCACCTAATCTTTTTTGTTAACCTTATAACCTTACTCTTTCTTATTCTCTTTCAATTTTCTTTCTTTTGCAACACCCTAACCAAATTCATCCACCAATCTCTGCAACTTCTATTCAGAATCTCCCAATTAGCACAGTGTTCATGAGGCAAAGAGCAATTGTGACACTCCCACTTTACATGTGTGATTCTTTATCTTTAACTCCACGCCTCTTGCCAAGACCCTCGCAATTACTTCTCTTACAACACCCATCTATTAAATATATTAAACAACCACGGTGACATCACACATCCTGTTTAAGGCCTACTTTTACTGGGTATTAATTCCTTCCTCTTTCCTACATACTCTAAACTTATGAAGCCTCACTTATCCTCGAAAAACCTTCACTGCTTTCAGTAACCTGCCTCCTACACCATACACCTGCAACATCTGCCACATTGCCCCCTAATCCACCCTGTCATGTATGGTGTGAAATACGTCATGTATGGTGGGAAATAACGTCATGTATGGTGCGGAGATACGTCCCATGTATGGGGTGGAAATACGTCTGTATGGTGCGGAGATACTCATGTATGTGTGGAGATCGTCATGTAGGTGGGAAATAACGTCTTGTATGGTGTGGTAAGTACGTAAGCATGTGGCGGAGATACTCATGTAGGTGCGGAGATACTCATGTACTGGTGTGAAATCACGTCAGTATGGCTCTGTGGAGATAACGTCATAATGCACTGTGTGGAAATAGGGGGGCGTCATGTAGGTGCGGAGATATGTCCCCATGTATGGTGTGGAATACGTGATGTATGGTGTGGAAATACGTCATGTATTGTGTGGAAATACGTTATGCATGGTGTGGAAATACGTCATGTATGGTGCGGAAATACGTCATGTGTGGTGGTGTGGAGATACGTTATGTATGGTGTGGAAAATACGTCATGTATGGTGCGGAGATACGTCATGGTGTGGAAATACGTCATGTATGGTGCGGACATACGTCATGGTGTGGAAATACGTCATGTATGGTGTGGAAATATGTCATGTATGGTGTGGAGATACGTCATGTATGGTGTGGAAATAACTCAATGTATGGTGCAGAAAATACGTCATGTATGGGTGGGTGGAGATATGTCATGTATGGTGTGGAAATACGTCATGTATGGTGCGGAGATACGTCATGTATGGTGTGGAGATACGTCATGTATGGTGTGGAGATAAGTCATGTATGGTGCGGAAATACGTCATGTATGGTGTGGTAATACGTCCATGTAAGGTGTGAAATTCATCATGTATGGTTGTGGAAATACGTCAGTATGTGCGGAGATACGTCATGTATGGTGTGAAATACGTCAAATATGGTGTGGAAATACTAATTATGGTGTGGAAATCGTCATGTATGGTGCGGAGATACGTCATGTATTGGAGTGGAAATACGTCAGTATTGGTGCGGAGATACGTCATGTAAAATTTTTTTATGTGGAGATACGTCATGTAGGTGGGAAATACGTCTGTATTGGTGTGGAAAACGTTAATGACATGGTGCGGAGATACGTCCATGTATGGTGCGGAGATACGTCATGTATGGTGTGGAAATAACGTCAGTAATGGTGTGGAGATACGTCATGTATGGTGTGGAAATACGCCATGTATGGTGCGGAGATATGTCATGTATGGTGTGGAGATACGTCATGTATGGTGTGGAAATACGTCATGTATTGTGTGGAAATACGTTATGCATGGTGTGGAAATACGTCATGTATGGTGCGGAAATACGTCATGTGTGGTGAGGAGATACGTCATGTATGGTGTGGAAATACGTCATGTATGGTGCGGAGATACGTCATGGTGTGGAAATACGTCATGTATGGTGCGGACATACGTCATGGTGTGGAAATACGTCGTGTATGGTGTGGAAATACGTCATGTATGGTGCGGAAATACGTCATGTATGGTGTGGAGATATGTCATGTATGGTGTGGAGATACGTCATGTATGGTGTGGAAATACGTCATGTATGGTGCAGAAATACGTCATGTATGGTGTGGAGATATGTCATGTATGGTGTGGAAATACGTCATGTATGGTGTGGAAATACGTCATGTATGGTGCGGAGATACGTCATGTATGGTGTGGAGATACGTCATGTATGGCGTGGGAGAATAAGTCCATGTATGGTGCGAAATACGTCAATGTATGGTGTGGAAATACGTCATGTAAGGTGGTGGAAATTCATCATGTATGGTGTGGGAATACGTCATGTATGGTGTGGAAATACGGTATGCATGGTGCGGATGATACGTCATGTATGGTGCGGAGATACGTCATGTATGTTGGAAATACGTCATGTCTGGTGTGGAGATAAGTCATGTATGGTGCGGAAATACGTCATGTATGGTGTGGAAATACGTCATGTAAGGTGTGGAAATTCATCATGTATGGTGTGGGAATACGTCATGTATGGTGTGGAAATACGTTATGCATGGTGCGGGAGATACGTCATGTAATGGTGCGAGATACGTCATGTATGGGTGTTGAAATACGTCATGTATGGTGTGGAGATACGTCATGTATGGTGTGAGGAAATACGTCATGTATGGTGGCGGAGATATGGTCATGTATGGTGTGGAGATACGTCATGTATGGTGTGGAAATACGTCATGTTTGTGTGGAATAACGTATATGCATGGTGTGGAAATACGTCATGTATGGGTGCGGAAATTACGTCATGTGGTGGTGTGGAGATACGTCCATGTAAGTTGTGGGAAATACGTCATGTATGTGGCGGAGGGAAACGTCATGGGGGAAATACGTCATGGATGGGTGCGGACATACTCATGGTGTGAAATACGGTCAATGTATGGTGTAGAAATATGTCATGTATGGTGTGGAGATACGTCATGTATGGTGTGAAATACGTCATGTATGGTGGCAGAAAAACGTCTTGTATGGTGTGGAATATGTCATGTATGGTGTGGAAATACGTCATGTATGGTGTGGAAATACGTTCATGTTGTGTGGGAGATACGTCATGTATGGTGTGGAGATAGCATGTATGGTGCGGAAATACGTCCATGTATGGTGTGGAAATACGTCATGGAAAGTGTGGTAAATTCAATCATGTATGGTGTGGAAATACGTCTGTATGGTGCGGATATACGTCAGTATGGTGTGGAAATACGTCATATACTGGTGTGGAAATACTCATATATGGTGTGGAAATACGTCATGTATGGTGTGGAAATACGTCCTGTAAGTGCGGAGATACGTCATGTATGGTGTGGAGATACGTTCTGTATGGTGTGGAAATACGTCATGTATGGGTGTGGAAATACGTGTATGCATGGTGCGGAGATACGTCATGTATGGTGTGGGCGGAGATACGTCATTATGTGTGGAAATACGTCAAGTATGTGTGGAGATACGTCATGTATGGTGTTGGTATAACGTCCATGTATGGTGCGGAGATATGTCATGGTAAGGTGTGGAGATACGTCCATGTATGGTGGTGAAATACGTCATGTATTTGTGGAAATTACGTTTATGCATGTGTGGAAATACGTCATGTATGGTGCGGAAATACGTCATGGTGTGGTGAGGAGATACGTCATGATGGTGGGAAATACGTCATGTAGGGTGCGAGATACGTCATGGTGTGGAAATAAGTCAGTATTGTGCGGACATAAACGTCAAGGTGTGAAATACGTCGTGTATGGTGTGAAATGCCCGTCATGTAAATGGTTGCCGGAAATACGTCTGTAATGGTGGTGAATATGTCCATGATGGTGTGGGAGATACGTCATGTATGGTGTGGAAATACGTCATATATGGTGCAAAATACGTCATGATGGTGTGGAGATATGTTATGTTGGTGTGGAAATACGTCCATGTATGGTGTGGAAAATTACGTCATGTATGGTGCGTGAGATAACGTCCATGGTATGGTGTGGAGATACTCATGGTATGGTGTGGTGATAAGTCATGTATGGGTGCGGAAATACTGTCATGTATGGTGTTGGGAAATACGTCATGTAGGTGGTGGAAATTCATCCATGTATGGTGTGGGAATACGTCCATGTATTGTGCGGAGATACTCATGTAATGGTGGCGGGAAATACTCATATATGGTGTGAAAATACGTCATGTATGGTGTGGAAATACGTCATGTATGGTGCGGAGAACGTCCATGTATGGTGTGGAAATACGTCATGTAATGGTGCGGAGATCCGTATGTATGGTGTGGAGATACGCATGTATGGTAGTGGAATACGTCCATGTATGTGTGGAAATACGTTTATGCATGGTGTGGAGATACGTCATGTATGGTGCGGAGAATACGGCAATGTCTGGGTGGAAATACTCATGTATGGTGTGGAAATACGTCATGTATGGTGCGGAAATACGTCCATGTATTGTGTGGAGATACTCATGTATGTGTGGAAATACGTCACTGTATGGTGTGGAAATACGTCATGTAGGGTGCGGATATACGTTTATGTATGGTGTAGAAAACACGACATTATGTGCGGAGATACGTCAATGTATGGTGTGAAATACGATCATGTATGGTGCGAGAATACGTCATGTAATGGTGTGGAAATACGTCATGTATGGTGCGGAAGATATGTCATGTATGGTGTGGAGATACGTGATGGTAATGGTGTGGAAATACGTCATGTATTGTGTGGAAATAACGTTATGCATGGTGTGAAAATACGTCATGTAATGGTGCGGAAATACGTCGATTGTGTGTGGAGATACGTCATGTATGTGTGGAAATACCGTCATGTATGGTGCGGTAGATACGTCATGGTGTGAAATACGTCATGATGGTGCCTGACAAATCGTCATGGTGTGGATACGTCATGTATGGTAGGAGATATGTCATGTATGGGTGGAGATACGTCATGTATGTGTGGAAATACGTCAGAATGGTGCGGAAATACGTCATGTATGGTGTGGAGATATGTCATGTAAGGTGTGGGAGATACGTCATGTATGGTGTGGAAATACCGTCATGTATGGTGCGGAAATACGTTCAAGTATGGTGTGGAGATATGTCATGGTAATGGTGTGAAATACCTCATGTATGGTGTGGAAATACGTCATGAATGGTGCGTAATACCGTCATGTAGGGGGATGTGGGAGATACGTCATGTATGGTGTGGAGATAAGTCATGTATGGTGCGGAGATACGTCATGTATGGTGTGGAAATACGTCATGTATGGTGTGGAAATACGTCATGTATGGTGCGGAGATACGTCATGTATGGTGTGGAAATACGTCATGTATGGTGTCGAAATACATCATGTATGGTGGGGAAATACGTCATGTATGGTGGGGAAATACGTCAATGTACATCTTAAAAATACGAATCAAGCTTCGTTAGTCAATTTCTCGTTCTTCAAGGTCTCAATATAATATTTTTTCCTAAACAAACTCGTTATCTGAGCATGGTGAAAAAGAAAAAAAAATGGACTGCTGAAATTCGCCCTACACGAATACACTGTTTTAAAAAAAACAGCAAAATCAAAGTCCTCTACCCAGGGAGGGAGGAGGAGGGAAGGTAAGGTACGTGATATTAGCATTTACCAACCTGCAGTCAGCCGGGATTAGATCCTGCGCCACATTCTCCCGCCTCGTGAGATAGAAAAACGTGCATATCACCTAAACCACTTAACCAGCAGGATCTACTCCTAGCTGGCTGTAGTTTGGTGTTTCAATGCCACACCTAGCTCTGCTGGGTGCGTGTTCTTCGAAGGATCGCTGGTAAAGTGGTTAAGGCGATGTGAACGTTGTTTTGTCTCAAAAGAGAGAGAGAGAGAGAGAGAGGGGAGACCGTAGTCATGACCTGTTCTGGATGGCATCAAGACAGAACTGTTGTGATGGCATCCAAGACAGGACTGTTGTGGATGGCATCCTAGACAGGACTGTTTTGGATGGCATCCTAGACAGGACTGTTGTGGATGGCATCCAAGACAGGACTGTTGTGGATGGCATCCAAGACAGGACTGTTGTGGATGGCATCCTAGTCAGGACTGTTCTGCATGGCATCCTAGACAGGTGTGGCATGCAAAGAGTACGTAACCTTTATTCGGCGCATGTACACACCCAGGTGACTGAGGGTTGACGATGGGGCCCCGTCGTTCAACCAGTACCCAGGTTCCAGCCAATGAGAAGATGGTTTTGGCAATCGCAGAGGTTATGTGGATGCCACTATCCTGTCTGCCCTTGTCATTCCCATTCTAGAGCTGGTTGAAGCACGGTCTGTTCTCTAGTGGCTTCTTTTCTGCCTTGCTTACCGTGGAGTGCACTAATACCTATTGCTGTACATAGTGTATATAGTGTACATGCTTCTGTTCTAAATTGGTGAAGGATAATATAAGTCAAAAGTTTTCTGCTGTGTTTATTTTGCTCCCTTTACACCCATGATAACAGGCCATTTGGACTCCTGGTTTAATAGGGGTAGCCTGTCCGGAGCTGGGCTACTTAGAAAGGTTTGACCTAGGTAAGCTGAAGCATTGGTTTCGGAGTTATGGAATTCCGGGGTCAACCCCCGGGCCTCTTGACCAGGCCTCCTTAGGTCATGTCCCGGGAGCGACCACACCAGTCACAACACCAGGTACCCTTTTTGATGGGAACTAGACAACAGGTGGAAAGAAACACTCCAATGTTCTACTCGGCTGGAACGAACCCAGCCTCACCGTGTGAAGCGAGAGCGTTCCTGGCATTGTATTTAGCTTTGCCAACGCTTTACAAATTTTGCGTGTCAGTTGCTTTGCTATGGTCAGCCTTGCTATTGTGTGATCGTTCAACAGCTCGCCCACTAGCCTGTTTCGGGGTGAAGATTTTGCAGTCAGCTTTTCTACTGCGTATCCACCTTGTAACGTATGCATATTCTGCAATCGTACTGTGCATAGCTAACGTGTTCTGCAAATAACGTGTTACGTTGGGGTATTCTGCAATCGTACTGTGCCCTAGCAAATAACTTATACATTGGGGTATCCCCCTAGACGAGTCAGACGTCTGGTGTCGGCATATACTTTGTTTAACCTTCCTAAATTGTCCTACAAAGCGTTGTTGGCAAATTGCTCGTTCCATTGGCATGATTACGAACGCACTCTCACAGCTGCGCAAAATGGTTCACTGACAAACTTCGAGAAGAAGAAAATGGCACATCAGACTCCTCCCTCTACGGGAGCTAGGGCAAAAATTCCTTATGTTCTCGCAGGAGGAAGATAAAATCAATGGAGCAAAATCGTCAGTCTAGTGCAGCAGGATTGTCTAAGGTGAATCAGCGGCGTTGGCACTTGAGCTGTCAAAAATCAATCCTGAGCAACTAGGGAACAGAGAGCATTTGCAAAAGAAGAATTTGATAGGGAAAAAGAAAGGAGGCAGCTTTCGCATTCTGTAAAAAGACTTTAGTTTACAGACAGCAGTACAGCTTGTTCCCCGCTTTAATGAGGGGCCCAACCAGAAAAAATTTTCGAAGCTTTCGAAAATCAGGCTCGAGCCTTGAGGTGGCTGGAACAGCATTGGGCATGTTGGTTCCACAGCATTGTTGGTAAGGCACAGGAATTTACGTCAGTGTTAAATGACACTGATTTTTCCGATTATAAAGAGTGAAACCACAGTGTTGGGAGCATATATTGTACCCAGCTAAAATCGGAAGCTTTTTAAAGCGGCAGAGCCCAGCTTGGTCAACCCCTGGTTGATTTTGTGCGACAGAGACAAAGCTTTTACCAGCGGGTTTATAAAGCAAGTGGTGTTGTACCTTCGATGATCTTGTGCAGTTTCCTGATGACAGCCTCCCTGGAGTCTGTGGGACAGAGGTTGTCTTTATTGAGGTGGATTTAAACCCTTTGCTTTTGGAGGAGCCGGGTTTGGCTGATACCTTGAAACAACGCCCCTTGTCCCGGTCCCGTCTCTCTTTTCAACAGCCTGGCATAAGCGAGTCGTCAACCCTTGGGGAATGAAGTCCCGCCGGGGGAACGTCTACGTCAGCCAACTAAGTCACTGGTGAGCAAAGTTTTCAACTTTGGGCCACCCGGTGAGAGACAAACTATCAACATGGTGCATCCGACAACAGTATCCCGAGGACACCAACCAAAGCGACACCAGTTGCAACGTCGCCCGGGAGTAAAGGGCCAGCCTCTCGTTGATTCCTCTGTAACAAAGAGGTCACATCTGTCCCAAAATGCCCCCCCAAACCCCAAACATTGGGAAAATCCTAATATCCCCGAAAGGGGTGGCCCCCTTTTTACTGTAAAAGTTTATTTCCCTTTAGGTCCCAATGAAGTCAAAAACCTTTAGAGAATGGAGATATTCCCCACTTATAAGAGAGGGGAAAATTTTCCCCTTTCAAAAATACTTCCTTGAATTCCTCTGTTTTATTGGGAAACTTTTGGAGGGGGCTAATTTTCGGTCCCTTTGCAAAAAAATTTATGTACAGTGCAAATATTACACGGGGTTTAACTTGACTGTGGGGGGAAATCCGAAGGATTCCCTGAAAGATCCCATGTTATTACTGGGTAAAAACTTTAAACCACTGCTAGTGTATGTCCTGAATCATAATGATTAAATTCCCTTTTTTTGGTGGTGGGCCCTAAAATTTGGGCACATCCCAAGGGTTGTCTGGCGAGAATGGGTTTTCCTATCCTTGGACGACTCCGATCTTTGGAATAGCCACGTTTTTTTTACGAGGAAAATGGTCAAGCCCCCCAGATCAATTTTAAAAGACCCCAATCAAGCCTTTTCCCATTCCCAAAGGTTTCAGGATTGGGCAGATATCTGTTTCCATCCCCAGGGGCTGTCCCTTTGGGGGGAACAACGAAAGGGCCCTTCTTTAAATTTCGCTTTTCAGGGAGCCCTGGGGAAATCCTCTTTGGATCATCCGGTCAAGTATGAACTTAAAAATGATTATTTGGTCTGCACTGAGACTGGTAAGGAGATAGAGGGCCGGCAATTGTCTGACAGGTTAGTAGTTCCAACAAAGTTTAGACCTCAAAATATTGAATATAGCTCATAGTACTTCATTAGGAGGTCACTTAGGAATTACTAAAACCTTATATAGAATCGCAAAAGATTTTATTGGCCAAAATTAAAAGCAGGATGTGAGGAATCATATCCGGTTTGTTTCCCGAGATGTCAGCAAGTAGGGAAACCTGGACATTCATTAAACCTGCACTCTCCAACCTATACCTGCTGATGGAGACCCTTTTGCAGATTTAATTATAGATTGTGTAAGGTCCACTACCTAGGTCAAAGTCGGGAAATCAGTATTTATTTACCATTATGGATAGGGGTAATTAGATTCCTGAAGCAATTCCCATGCGCAGTATTAATGTTAAAGCTATTCTCAAAGCTTTAAAAAGATTTATTTCTTGTTTTGGCATTTCTAAAACTATTCAAAGTGATCAAGGTACTAACTTCACTGCCAAAGCATTTAGGGAAGCATTAACTAGGTTAGGGATAATCCACAACTTATCCACTGCCTATCATCCTCAGCCCCAAGGCGCCTTGGAAAGATTCCATCAGACGTTAAAAACCATGAGAACTTTTTGCATGCATTTTCCTACAGACTGAGATGAATCACTACCTTTGTTTTTTTTCTGTTCTCAGTACGACAAACGGTGCAGGAGTCTACCGGGTTTAGTCCGTTTGAGCTGATCTTTGGGCACAATGTACGAGGTCCTCTTCGGCGCGCTCTGAAGAAGGATGGATGGGGGAAGGGACGTTAGCTCAACACTCTACAAACCCTTCTTCAAGGTTGCAGGTGGCACGTCAGTTAGCCAAGGCTAACCAAAAGGCAGCTCAAAATAAGATGAAACAGAGGTATGACAGAAATGCACAATTCCGCCCCTTTCACCCAGGGAGACAAGGTGTTGGTGCAGGAACCTATACCTGGCCACACCTTGAAAGCTGATTTATGGGACTGTGCAAATTGTAAGAAAAATTATCGGGATGTAAATTATGTGGTTAGTTTCCCCCTTGATAAGACCTCAAAAGCTAAAACTTACCACATTAATCAATTAAAATCTTTTCCATACCCCCAGATGAAGTCCCGTAATGACTCTGTCCTCTACCTCTGAGGCCCACTCTGACTCTTTGCACTCTATTTCTAAAATTAATATCAAACTTCCCCAAACTCTGTCCTCCTCAAGGGAAACCCTAGCCCTTTAATGGTGGGGCTGTGTGAAAACTCAGGCAACAAGTTTTAACTGCGCTTCTACAGTCATACCCTGATATTTTTTCGGATGTGCCGAGAAAATGTACGTTAAGTTATCATGATGTAGATGTGGGAAACTCTAAACCTATTAAACTCTCCCCCTACAGAGCTAATCCTGAAAAGCAGATACTACTTCATCAGGAAGTAGAATTTCTGTTAGAGCATGGGTTAGTGGAGGAGTCATCTAGTCCATGGGCTTCACGTGCATCCTTGTTAAAAAAGCTGATGGAGGGTTTCGTATGGAGGGTTACGTCTGGATGACTTAATCGACTTTGTGGGTAAGGCTACTTTTGTATCCAAGTTAGATCAACTTAAAGGTTACTATCAGGTACCTTTGAAAGGATAAGGCGAAGGAAAATCTCTGCCTTCGTAATTTTCCCGGAGTTCAAATTATCAATTACAGTTACCCCTTCGGAATGAAAAATTCCCCCTCTTCACTCCAGAAACTTATCCATCAGGCTATGAAAGGACTTGAAGGCACGGCAGCATACCTGGATGATATTGTTGTGGTGTCTGATACTTGGGATCAACACCTATTTAGACTTAAGGCTCTTTTTGAGACCTTTCAGAGTTCCCCTTTAACTGTTAATTTATCCAAGTCTTCCTTTGGCCAGGCCACTGTTACTTTTTTAGGCCATGAAGTAGGTAGTGGTAAAGTTGCTCCTAAACTTGCTAAAGTCTTGCCATTAAAGATTATCCAATTCCACATGATAGGAAATCTCTTCAGCGTTACCTAGGCATGATAGGATTTTACAGAAGATTCTGTAAGAATTTCTCAGATATTGTAGCCCCTCTTACCTCTCTTACCAGTCACAAAGTTCCCTTTAATTGGACCCCAGACTGTAAAAATGCTTTGAAAAGCAAAAAGATTATTGTGTACTGCCCCATTCTTTTCTCTCCAGACTTCTCCAAACCTTTCTCATTACAGGTTGATGCTTGTGAGTCTGGGGTTAGGGTAGTTGCAAAACGGGTCCAAAGAGTTGCAGCCTGTAGCCTACTTCTCAGCCAATTCCAGCCGCATCAGAGGGCTTACTCTACCATTGAAAAAGACAGCCCTCCTGCGCTGGTACTGGCTTTGGAGCACTTTGATGTATACGTGGGACAAACTTTGCAGGTGGTCACTGTAGACAGTGACCACCTGCAAATCTTCTAGTATATCTCCAAACCATGAAGAACCACAACACAAGGCTCATGAGATGGATGCTAAGACTGCAAACATATGTTCTGAGAATTGTACATATTGCCGGCAAAGAAAAATATGTTGGCAGACTCTTTATCTAGAGTCTAACAATATTATTTATAATAATAATAGGTTAGGATGTGTAAGGTTACTTGCGGTAACCCCTTCCTACCGTCCGCCCGTGTCTTGGACCTAAGCTAGCCAGACTGTTGTCTCGCTCTGAGTTTAGGGTTTGGCTTTTTGTCACGTGAAAAGCTGAGCTCTATCTAAGAGTTGGATGGTTGAGAGGAAAGGAAGTCCCATTATTTTGTGCCATGGCGGCACGGTTACCACTGGGAGGTGGGAACCTAATCCTGAGCCTTTTCGAGGTAGGGGTGTGGCATGCAAAGAGTACGTAACCTTTATACGGCGCATGTACACACCCTCATTTACAGGCTGTCTCCCCCAACCAGCGAACCAGGTGACTTGAGAGCTGACGATGGGGCCCCGTCGTTCAACCAGTACCCAAGTTCCAGCCAATGAGAAGATGGTTTTGGCAATCACAGAGGTTTATGTGGGTACCACTATCCTGTCTGCCCTTGTCATTCTCATTCTAGAGCTGGTTGAAGCACGGTCTGCTCTCTAGTGGCTTCTATTCTGCCTTGCTTACCGTGGAGTGCACTAATACCTATTGCTGTACATAATGTATATAGTGTACATACTTCTGTTCTAAATTGGTGAAGGATAATACAAATCAAAAGTTTTCTGCTGTGTTTATTTTGTTCCCTTTACACCCATGATAACAGGCCATTTGGACTCCTGGGTTGTAATAACAGAACTGCTGTGGATGGCATCCAAGACAGGACTGTTGTGGATGGCATTCAAGACAGGACTGTTGTGGATGGCATGCAAGAAAGGATTGTTGTGGATGGCATCCAAGACAGGACTGTTGCGGATGGCATCGTAGTCAGGACTGTTCTGGATGGCATCCTAGACAGGACTGTTCTGGATGGCATCCAAGAGAAGACTGTTGTGGATGGCATCCTAGACAGGACTGTTCTGTATGGCATCCTAGACAGGACTGTTGTGGATGCTGTCCAAGCCAGGACTGTCGTGAACGGCATCCAAGCCAGGACTGTCGTGGATGGCATCCAAGACAGAACTGTCGTGGATGGCATCCAAGACAGAACTGTCGTGGATGGCATCCAAGATAGGACTGCATATATAAGCAAAATTACTTACACTATTACTCCTGTTCCTTGATCTTTGGGCCCAGGAGCTGACAATTTTTAAAGAGTTTACACTAATATCCGCTAAAATCACTACATATATCCAAATTTCGATATGCATTATAAAGAGGTATATATATTTTTTGTCCTAATATATGGAAGGAACCACCGCTATTATCTTAACTTACAATCTAATTTCGTGCTTTTATCAGAGTCTTCATTAACATATTTTTATTTTGAAGCATTTTAAGTATTGTCATCATCGTTATCATCATCATCGTTATCATCATCTACTGCTTCTTCTGTTTCGAGACAGTAACAGCCCACAGCCAGCAGCCCCTTCGTTGCTTAAAGTTTATCACAGACTGAGAGTCACGATGGTCTCTGTTGTGACACAGGCTGCCTCAGCATGACCGAAGACTGAGAGTCACGATGGTCTCTGTTGTGACACAGGCTGCCTCAGCATGACCGCCAAAACGTAATTTTGAATTGGACCATCCAATACTGATCAGAATTCTCACTGTTTCCATACCAGAGTTCCAGTATTGGAAAGTTCAAAAAGTCAACCCGTGCAATAAATTGAATATTTTTTCTTCAATTTAGGCTATAGTTTTCAGTGTTCTGGGAGCCTTGTGGAGAGAGAGAGAGAGAGGGAGAGAGAGAGAGAGAGCGAACGACTATGCTCTGGTATTTACTTATCCAAGAGAAGAAATACCAACTGTTCTAAGTTATATCAATCACCAGCTTACAGCTATATAAGCCTGGGAAAAACAATAGCAGGTAACATTTGCTCCCGAGAAAATACAAATGGTGATGGTCTCCAGGCACCATGATGGTAATGCTGGAGCAGTGGTACGAGTGGGAGAGTTGGTACCCGGTGATAAAGTTGATATCCATAAGGTGAAATTTGATTTAAATATATACTGATTGTGAAGAACCACATACTAAATCTAGTAATCAAGGCAGCTAGGAAGCTAAGATAATTTAGATGCATCTCATATCTGCTAGACAGAGGCACAAGTGTGCTCACATTATTATTATTATAATCAAAAAGAAGCGCTAAACCACAAGGGCTATACAGCAAGTGTGCTCACAACTTGAGTATGATCCACATTTTTAGATTACCCTCCCACCCCCCAATCTTCCCCTTCCTTTCATCAACGATTTCTTGACAGAATAAATAACAGAGCAAGAAGACACTTCTTTCCTCTGGACCCAACCTTGTACAGATATGCATTTCAGCAGACCTTCAACACGGATGTGCGTGGCCTTAAGTTCATATTTAACCAGGTGTTTTGAGTTAGATTTACCTATCGAAGCTTCAAGAGAGGATGCTGCTCTCCTCGAAAAAATAGTCACTCCCCAAGGGCATGGAAACAGAAGCGACTGGCAATCCTGCGACTCCGGAATAGGAAGTTTGATCACTGACTTTTCACTAGATTTACGAGGCCCTGACCATTTTTCCTAGTAAAATAAATTGTCGAACCCTTGATCGGAGTCCTCCAAGGATAGATAAAACGTTCGTTTTTAGACATTCCATTAGATATTGTACGAGTCATGGCCAACATCAGAGAAGAGGCTTCGGTAGTTACAATGCTTTCGGGACAGCATCAGGAATTTAGAATGTTGTTATAAATTTAATAATACAGCATCTTTCAGGGGAATCTCACAGACACACCTACGGTTAAATACTCAGTATAATATTGTCTAAATAATATTTTATGCAGAGGAACGGAAAATACCGCTCCTCCATAGGCTTCTAATAACAATTAAGAGTTTAATGGGTATCCTCAGAAAATGGAAGTACTTCTCTTGGAAGGGGAAGCAATAAGCTCCAGTGCCCCTGAAGGTGGATACCTCAATAGGACCGTCACGCTCCTTAAATGAGATTTGACCTTGATTATGAAAGGGCGTAAATGCAGGCCACTGTTTCCTGCAAATTTCCCTTTTCAGTGGGGAAACATAGCTATTTTTCTTAATGATAGTGGTATAGTCAACTTAACACAAAGTACAGGTTTACCTAGCTTGGGGCGAGTAGCCTTTATGTGACCAGGCTTACGACAGCAGTTATTGGTGACGGGTTTGGGATTCTTGCTCCTGGATGATTTTGGGAAAAGAGACGTAGTTTTACGGCTCCAGCCTCCTCCGTAAACCACTCAGAGGTCCGTCACCACGATCTCTGTCCATACGAGGCTGCTGGTAAGAAAAGTTTTAAAGGGGTGCTCAGACAAAGGGGCAGTTGGCCTAAAATGTGTCGGGAAATCCAACCGCCTTCTTTGCCATCGCCACTGAATGGTCTTCTAAAAACATTCGAACATCTGGTTCAACTGAGTGAAGAAGATTGTCATTGAGGGTAAGTTACACTAGCCACTAAAAATAGTGATACCCGAGGGTTTGTACCACTCAGTAAACGATTTTGATTGTCCCTGAAAAAAAGTCTACATGGGACTGACCCAGCTGACGCTTGCTGCCTATATTTGGCGGGAATGCACTAATATGCACCAAGTACAGCTGTTTTCACTACGTCGTAATTAATGAAATCTCCATCTTTGATAAACCCGATGTAAATTCCTTGCACTTTGCCCTATAATACAAAATGAAAAAGTGCTGCCCCGTCCTCGAATGGCCATTGCAAAACTCGAGCATGATTTTCGAAGGACTCGAAAAAATGCTTAGGGCCCAACTCAGAAATCCTAGGTACTAGCAACACAGATTTCTGAACACTGAAATTATCATCAACAGTCTGGTGATATTGTCTACTGTTGTGGATGGCATCCAAGATAGGACTGTTGTGGATGGCATCCAAGACAGGACTGTTGTGGATGGCATCCAACAGGACGTTGTGGATGCATCCAAGACAGGACTGTTGTGGATGGCATCCCCAAAACAGGACTATTGTGGATGCATCCAAGACAGGACTGTTGTGGATGGCATTCTAAACAGTACTGTTTTGGATGGCATCCAAGACAGGATATTGTGGATGGCATCCAAGGCAGGACTGTTGTGGATGACATCCAAGACAGGACTGTTGTGGATGGCATCCCAAAACAGGACTGTTGTGGAGGCATTCTAAACAGGACTGTTGTGGATGGCAACAAAGACATCTAAGCATCCTCTCTATCAAATATCCTAGCAAATGAACATTGCTCCCTGATAGTCTCAAGACTGAGTTTAGGGAAGTCGAGCGCTGACGAAGCTGACTCTTCCTGACACAAAACCCAGATTCACCACCATTTCCCCAAGTGGATGTTGGTTCTGTTCCTCGGATGTTTTTCCTTCAGCACTACAGAGGAACTGAAGTGGGGATCAGCGATTAATAGCTCCCGTAGCAGCAGAAGCCTCATGTTAAAATCTAAAACTTTAATTTGTTGCGTATACACTCACGAAGCGTGGATCAGTAAGAGTTTGTTTATACTCTTTACCAGGGCCTTCGAGCTGCTACCCGCGGGCAGCATGCGGCTCACAGCAACTTCAATTTTTTATAAAAAGTAAAACTAATAAACCCCTCATTTTCAGTCACTTATTCATTTAAATTTTATTCATTCATTTATTTTTATCCATAAGACTGATATTATTTCTTTGGCCCACAAAATTTGTGTAAAATATACGATGTGGCACCAGTAGTGAAAAGTTTGCAGACACCTCCGCTGTACCAAGAAACCCCTCAGGGAAGGTTCCTTGATGTTGGTGAGGGCTCTTGATTTAGGGAATTGGATCTGTGCTCCAGTTCCCTGAATTAAGCCTGAATGTCTTCCACATCCCCCCCCCAAGGCGCTGTATAATCCTACGGGTTTAGCGCTTCCCCTTTATTATAATAATTGTACCAAGAGAACGAGCAATTCGTCAGCAGTGTTGTAGGATACTCTGGACAAGTGTTGCAGGTATATTCAGTCACCAGTCGCTTGATACGTGTCGGTGGCATAACCCACTATAAAGAAACGCTGATTGCAACACGCTCAACGCAACACGAAGCAAGAGCACACAATGACTTTGTAGGTTTGCAAAGCAATACTGTCGGCAGGCTCGTAGAGACAATGCGGAGACTCAGACTTCCGAACAGGCAACCAATATTACGAACACAGGTGTAGTCTAATGGCCTGCACACCTGGCTGTAGTACAATAACCACTTATGAACGAAAAAGATAGCAGATAGAAAGTAAATATTTGTATTTCCTTCACCAAATAGTAATCAGGTAGGTACAATGCGTACAGTCGATGTACAATATATAGAGTCGATATACAATAAGGCAAATGAAAGCAAGAGACACGATGTGATCTGTAGTGACCAGACTTGAAATTAAGTCTGCCAAGGCTGATTCACGAATTTACCTTGTGGCTTCACAACTCTGGTGTGTTTTGTGATTGGCTGGTTGAACCAATATACTAGCAAAACGATGGGGAGCCTGCTCATTACACCCGTAACGCCTGATTCACTGGACAGGAGGCATGCCTGTTTGGGTGTGTGACATGCCAAATAAAATTGATCATACTCTTTAGCATGCCACACGGTCCTGCCTGTCTCCTTAAAAAACTGAGACTACATTTGCTGTTCCCCACACTTCAGGCAGTACCCTATTTCGATATATTTATTGAAGATTGTTGTTAGTGGCCATCACAATGTGTCTGCTCCCTCTCTTAGGACCCAATGATAGATGCTATCTGGGCTCACTGCCTTGAAGATATCTAGCTCACCTAACAGTGTCTTCACATCCTCCTTTGTTATGTGTAGTGATCCTGTCTCTAGTGTGAATATCCCATTAAATCTTTTGCTGAGCTCTTCACATACTTCCTGGTTGCTCCTTGTAAGCTCTCCTCCTTCCTTTCTCAGCCTGATTACCTGATCCTTGACTATTGTGTTCCTCATGATGTAGTGTAATAAAAACTTTGTGTCAGTTTTGGCTTTTGATGCCATGTCATTCTCGTGTTGCCACTGGGCCTCTTCTACTTATCCATTGATATTTGTTTCTTGCTCTTTGGTACATCTCCCTGTTTTCCTGAGTCCTTTGCCCTCTACAGTCTACACTTTTTGTATACTCTAAGACACTTGGCTTTGATATGTCCACACCTCCTGGTGAAGCATGGGCTCACTCTGGTCTTCCCATTGTTTCTATTGCGTCTTAGTACGAACTTCTCTGCCTTCCTTTACTTTGTTCCATCATTCATTTACTGTCTTTCCCTGTAGTTCTTTTTCCCACTGCACCTCATACGGGAATTGTTCCATACCTGTGTAATCTTTTTTTTTTTTTTTTTTTTTAAATTTGGCTTCTGTCAGTCTCGTGCTGCTTTACTATCAGGACCACATGAACATAGTGATCACTAGCGCAGATGGGCCTCTAATATGCAGTATTCTCTATGTCTGAACTGTTTAAGGTGAATATGAGGTCCAGTCTTGCTGGCTCATCTTCTCTCTCTCGTTTGTATCCCTAAATGTTGGTGTATAAAGTTTTAGAGCACCACCTCCAGCCTCTTACCCCTCCATGTTTCTGATCCCCCAAGTGGCTATGGGTTTTTCCCAGTTAATCTCCTTGTGTCTGGAATATCCTGTTGTGAGTATCATTGCCTTCCCAGTGTGCGCTCTTCTTGATACCTCGAATAGTTTGTCCATCATCACTCTGTTGCTCTTATCGTACCTTGTCTTGGCCTCTGGCTGTTCGGTTGGCGAGTTGTACATCACTGCTCTAGTAACTTTGGACACTCTGTCTGAAGTGTTCCTAATATGTAGTCATCTGCTTCCCCTCTGCCCAGTCCACCCATTTCTCCATATCTCCACTGGTTTTAGTAAACAGTGACACTCCTTCCCGTCTCTTCCCCCTGTCTTTCCTCAGGCTCTGCTATCTAGTAGGGAAGATTGTATCTGATATCAACCTTGTGAGCTTTGTCTCCGTGAATGCTATGATAATTGGGGGATGCCTCATTGATTCGTTCATGCAACTCCTCACTCTTATTTGTTATTCCTTCTGCATGGCTGTACTATACCTCCCAGTACAGTATTTGGTGTGTGTTTATGCTCATAACTCATCTATATGTGGTTGCAGGAGTCGAATCACAGCTCCTGGCCTCGCCTCTTAGCTGGTGGCTATTAGGTCCACACTCTCCCTGCTCAAAGAGCTTCACTGTACTGATTCTTAAAGCTATGTATGGATCCTGCCTCCACTACTACTCTCTCTCGATTGTTCCACTTCCTGACAACTCTAAGGTTGAAGAAATACTTCCCAACATCCCTGTGACTCAGATGAGTTTTCAACTTCATTTTTTTGTCCCCTTGTTTCTGTGTTTCATCTTTGAAAAATTGTGTCCCTGTCTACCCAGTGAATTGCTCTCAGTATTTTATACATAGTTATCATGTCCCCTTCCCTCCTTACCCTCCTGTCCTCCTGTGTCGCCAGGTTGAGTTTCCTTGCTTTCTCCTCATAGGACATACCCCTTAGCTCTGGGACTAGTCTCGTGGCAAACCTCTGCAATTTCTCCAGTTTCTTGTTGTGCTTGACCGTGTGTGCGTTCCTTTCTGGTGCTGCATACTCCGGTATGGGCCTTATGTACTGTTTATTTAAATATAGGAAAGCTATTCTTAGATTTTCCAGACGCACATTTCTGCAGTAATTATTTGGTTGATGTGCACCTCAGCGGATACCAGCGATATGCTACTCACCCTAAAGTTCTTCTTGAGTGAGGTTTACAGCCTTTGTCTCCCGCCTCTACTCCGTTTGACGTCTTTTTTTTTTTTTGTCCTTTTCCCAGTCTTCATAACTTTGCATATGGTGGGACTAAATTCTAGGAACCATTCCCCAGACCAGGCCTATAGCTTGTCTAGATCCATTTGCAACCTTTCCTGGTCCTCGCCTGCTTGTATTCTTAAGTTTACATTTTCAGCAAATAGGTATGCCTCTCACTTTATCCCTTCGGTCATGTTTACAAGAAATAGCAACAGACCTAAGACTGATACTTGTGGAACCCCACTAGACTCATGCACCCATTCCAATATGTCGTCACAGACCATATCTCATTGTTTCCTTCTTGTCAGATATTCCCTGATCCAGTGCAGTTCTTTTTCTGATATTCCTGCCTTCTTCTCAAGTTTTTATACCTCTCTACTCCTGGGAACTCTTGTGTCCTCTGCCTTCCCTAAATTTCCGGTCTTTCTAATATCAACAATTCTCTCCGTTCCTTAACATAAAACTTTTTTTTCCCCCAGACTAAACTCTTAAACACTAATCTCTTTCAACTCCCCTCCCTCTCAGATTTTCCCTGGTGTTTCTCTATTTTTTGCTTCCTTCCTCTTCAATACTTTGGGAAACGGGCCGATCCTTTTTCATACAGATTTTGGGGGAAACCAAAAACAGTTTTTAGGCTTGCGACACAACAAGCCTTTTCTGTCACGCAGAGTCACACCCCTCCTTTTGAGGGTTTTTCTGCAAAAAACTGTCTTCCCCATTCCCAAATTTAAAAACAGTCGCCGTTGGTTGATCCTCCCTAATCCCACAACTTTTTTTTTGTATGAATCTTAGCCCGGGGCTTCATCTCTGTAGATGCCTTCCTCTCCCATACATTGAAAATGCTCCAAACTTCAGAACACTCTGACTAACCAAATTTCCTTTTCTTTTTTTTTCTTCCCCTTTTCCCCCTTTTTCTCTTTCCTTTTTTCCTTTTGGTTGATTTTCTTCTGTTTTTTTTTGGGGTTCCTTCATTTTTTATTTTTATTTCCCCCACCCTCTGTGTTTTGCCTTCCCCCTTGGGGGGACCAGCTCCCTTGCAATGCCCCTCTTTCTTAGTTTTGACTGGCCCCCTCCTCCTAATTTCCCCCCCTATTACACCCTTCCCAAAACTCCACTATTTCCCACTATATACTACACACTATTTACTTACAAATACTACTATACACTACCACTACCATTCCACTTCCTGCTATTTTTTCCCTCCTCTCTACCTGTTTATGGCTTTGTAAATTGTCTAAGTCGGACCGAAAGTCCCCGTAAGCCCCTCTCTTCTATATCGGGTTATTTTTTTATTTTTTATACCAGTCTCTTGTACGAAAAAGTGCAAAACCCCTTCTTAAGCCCAAAGGGTATTACCCTTCCCATCTCTCCTTCTCCTGTCTTCTGTAACCTTCTGGGTTTGGGGACTCAGGTTTTCCATCCCTGACGCCGTGTGTTGTTATGATGAACTCGTCCTTTATGGGTTTTCCACCACTCATCTGGTAATCTCATTAACTTTACTACTCAATTCGTGAAACTAGTCAGGTTTAATGCTGTCTGTCTGTCCCTTTTTCTTAAAAAGTGGGTTTGCTTTTTTTCCACACTTCTGGCAGTTTTTTTTGTTTCACAAGACTTAAAAAATTGTTGCTAGAGGCACACATTTCCCTCTGCCCTTTTCTAAAGGCCCCTGAGAGATTTATGGCCCCACCGCCTTCGATTTATCTAAATAATTTCAATTCCCCGGCTATTCCCGGGTACACATACACCTCGTGTCCCCCCGTGTAGGAGTTCATAAGTTCGTTACTCCTGATTTTGTTTGTATTGTCCAATAGTTGTTCCCCCCCCCTTTGAGGGCTGGATGTTTTTCTGCCTTGAAAAATTTCCTATAAGTGGGGTCTGAGCTCTTCAGGATTTTTTGTCATTCTCTGTGAACTTCCCATCTTCCAATCACATGTTACCAGTCCATGACTTTTTGATTTCCTCCTGAGTGGCTTTTAAAAACTTTGGGTCGATTTGGATTCGAACTGTGTAGTTTAAAATTGCTATTGAGCCTCCCTCTTTATCCATTCATACTCGTTTCGGGTCTCAGTACAGCTTTTTTTTTTTCCCCGAAATTCTATGCCACCTTTTTTTTTTTTCATGTCAAAAACATTTGTCTTTGGGTTACTCACTCATCTCTGTAAACAAGGTTCAGTTGGTCTTCCCTTTGTTTATTGGCACTGATTGGCCCTGACTGCGAACTTTTCCTCCTGCACTTTAGGGCCACGTTTCACATCTCACTCAGTTTTTTTTTTCCTCTATTTTTTTTCCCAACTGCTATATATTTTCCTCTTTTGACGTTGGCTTCACCCTCTTTCTCGTGTGCTTCAATTTCCCTGCAAAATTTCACAAGTTTTGTATTAGGATCATGTGATCACTATGCAGAGGAACCTTTCACATAAAATGATCCTATGTTGGAACCCCTCAGGGTGTTTTTGGTCCGCCTAGCCGATTCATCCCCTGCTTCTTCGGGTTCTATCCTTAACATGTTGATGCGTGAAATTCTCCGTACCATGGGCATTAAGTAGCCTCCCATAAACATGAGCTTTCCAGAGGACATCAAGTGAGCTCTCTGGTGTTCATTAAGTGAGCTCTTGGTGGCAAAAATGACTTTCCAGTGAGTTCCAACATTAGGCATCTACATTTCTGGTAACCCCCTGTGACTCTAGGTTCCTTAAGTCAAACTTTCGGTTAAGCCTCAAAGCCATTAGCTTTTCTATGCTAGTGATTCCCATTCACTTGATTTCATCATATTCTTGTCATTTCCCTTTTTCTGTTTTTGGCTGGATGTACACCCCTTGGGGGCCCCCATTCAAGTGTTCCCATTATGTTATCTTCTGTCCATTCCTCTTATCTAAAAACCCCCCTCGGTTTCTAAAAATAGTCTACTCTTTCTCTAGTCCTTCTGTACTCCCTCATCATCTGAAACCAGTCAGGAACATGCCTGTGTTGCCGACGTAAGCTATGAGTGACATTTTGGGGATGCCCCTTAAATTTTTATGCACTGTTGTACCATATTTCAATTTTTTTTCCATACTGTGTTTCCCGACTTGGATCGTGGTCCCTTTCTCATGGGTCAGGGGGGGGGAGGGGGTTTGGGTAGATTAAGAGTTAGAAAAGGGTTGGAATTCTGTGAGAGGCTCCTGTGCAGATATTTGTTTAGGGGAGAAAAGGGGGTGTGGGTTTTTTGTTCATTGTACTTGAGTGGAAGGGAAAATGTTGGGAGGGGGGGGTCGGGGGAAAGGGGTTGTTTTTTGGTTGTCCTTTTCAAAGGTTTTTTTGCTTGCCAATTGGCAGGGGCCCTTCCCCCCTTGGGGGGTTGGGGGTTTGTGTTTAAAAAAAAGGGTTGGGTTCCGTAGACCCCGGCCAAAAGGTAAAAAACCTGGGGGGTTTTTTTCTTGTCTTATTGGGGGTTGGTTTCCCAGGGATTTTGTTTGGTTTTTTCCCTGCGGAGGTAGTTAATTATTTTTTCCCTCCTTTCCCGGGCCTGAAAATTTTGTCCTTCCGGCCGTCCTCCGGAAAGGTTAATTTTGGGGATTTTTTTGCCTTTGTTTTTCCCCTAATTTTGTTTCCCTTTTTTTTGGGGTTGGGGGTCAAAAATTAATTTTTTCCTCCTCCGGCCTTTCCTTCCTAAAATTTGTCCCCTTGGGGTTTTCCCCCCCCCCAAATTGGGGGTTTAAATCCTACCCCCTTTTTAAATTTTGAAAGGCCCCCGGTTTTATTCCCCTTTGGGGGGGCCCATTCCCCCCGGCTCCCCTCTATGAAAAAAAAGGGCCCCCTTTCTCCCTTCCTTTATCACCCCTAGCCTTAAACTTTAATTTGTCCCCTTCTTTTTCTGGTTCCCCCTTCTATGGAAAAAATTTTTTTTCCACCTTTGATTCCCGAGTTTTTAATTTTGTCCTTTTGTCTTTGCCCCTCCGGGTCCCCCCCCCCTTTCCCCCTTTTTTTCCCCCGCCCCCCTTTCCCCCCCCTCCGGGTTTTCGTCAGGCCGTTTTCCCCTTTAAACTTTTCTTGAGGAAAATTCCCCGTAGCTCGGGGGACTAGTCTTGTGCATATTTTGCACTTTCTTTTAATTTCTTGCCCGTGTTTGACTAGGGGGGGAAATTCCCAAATGGTGCGAAATTCTCCAGTAGGGGCCCGACGTAAAGGGTTTTATACGAGTCTTGAACAAAATCCTTACTGAGGTATGGGGAACGCTATCCGTAGGTTTCCCCAGGCCCGTTGCTGAAAGCAGTTTTGATTAAATGTGCGCCTCAGGAATATGCTGGGTTGTTGTACTCCCCCCCAGATTTTTTTCCCTTGAGGGGAAGGGTTTGCATTTCTTTGGCCATCAAAAACTATTTTGTTTTCTGCGGTCTTTTTTGCCCTTCCCCAATCTTCAGGGGACTTTGCTTTTGGGCCCGGGGTTAAAAACCAAGAAGCCAGTTAGGGGACCAGGCTTGTAGCCTGTCCAGGTCTCTTTGTGGGCCCCTGCCTGATCCCATCCGATTTAAATTCTTCTCATTAACTTCACATCATCTGAAAACAAGGACACTTCTGAGTCTTTTTTTCCCTTATTGTTCACATATTAAACCAAAAAACAGCACAGGTCTAGGGGCCCGACCCCCGTGGAAACCCCCCCTTGTCCAGGGGCCCACTCTTTAAAAAACTCGTCACGTCCCCTGACTCGTTGTTTTCCTCCCTTGTAGGTATTCTTGATCCCTTGCAGTGCCTCTCTGTTATGTTTTGCCTGATCCTCTGCTTTTTCAGTAAACCTCTCGTGAAAGGGAAATTGTCGAAGGCCTTCTTGCGTTCCAAAAAAAAGCAGTCGATCCACCCTCTCTCTCTTGTCTTACTTCTGTCACCTTGTCTTTAAAAATCTAGTAGGGTTTGGACACAGGGTTTTTCCCTTTCCCCGGAAAACCCGGGTGGGGTTTCCAATTATTCCTTGTTTCTTTCCCGGTGCTCCCCACTCTCCCCCTGATGATTTTTCTCCATGACCTTGCATCTATTAACCCAGTGTTTTCAGGTCTGGGAGTTTAGTGCCTCAGTCTGTCTCCCCCTTTTTAAAAAATTGGGGTAAAATTTGCAAACCCTTTCCCTCCCCGGGGAGTTGCCCAGTTTCAAAAGATGTGTTGAAGATCTTTGTTAAAAGGTACACACAATATCTTGCCCCCCTTTTTAAACCCACGGGGATGTCTGGTCCCACCGCCTTTGAGGTTTTCAAGTTCGCACAGCAGACTTCTTTACCTCTCCTGGTTTTTACGTATTTCACCCAGCACTTGCTGGTCCCCCCCCCCCTATTCTGATTTCCGGGAGTCTACGGGTTTTCCCACTGTAAGCACTTTTTTTTAAATCTGTTTTGGGGCCCTGCCCTACCTCCCGGTCGTTTTTTGTGAATTCCCCATCCCCCTTTCCCTCGGGTTGTTTACCTGGCCCCCTTGACTGTTGTTTTTCCCCCTGCGTGGCTGTACAACAGCTTGGGGTCAGTTTTTGATTTTGATGCTTATCTTTTTTTCATTTTGTCGTGGGGCCTCCCTTCTTATCTGTGTTTTTTTGGTTTGGAATTTTTTTTTTTTTTTTCTTTTTTTTTTTTTTTTTTTCCCCCCCCCTTTTTTAAAAAGGGCTTTTCTTTCCCCTTTTTTTTTTTTAAAAAAAACCCCCCCCTTCCCTTTTTTTTTTGCCCCTTTTCTTTTTTTTTTCCGGGCCCTTCCCCTTCCCCAAAATTTTCCCTTTAAAAACCTTTTCCCCCGAAATTTTTTTAAAAAAACCCTTTCCCCCCTTTTCCCCCTTTTTTTTGGCCCAAAAAAAAAAATTTTTTTACCCCTTTAAAAAACCCCCCCCCCAAATTTAAAAACCCCCCCCCCCCCCCCCGGTTTCCCTTTTTTTCCCCCCCCCCCCCCCCCCCCCCCCCCAAGGGGCCCCTGGGGCCAGTTTCCCCCCCCTCCTTTTTTTTCCCCTTTTTTTTTGGGGTTTTTTTTTTCCCCCTTGGCCCCCCTTTTTGGGCCCCCGGGGCCCTTTTCCCCTCATTTTTTTTAAATCCCCAAAAATGTAATTTTCCCCCCTGGTTTCTTCCCCCCTCGGGGTTTCCCCCTTCCTGGTTTTTAAATTTTTTTTTCCCTTTGGGTTGCAATTTTGGGGGGGGGACTTCTCAAAATATTTCCCAAGGGGTTGCATAAGGTTTTCCCTGCCATCCCTCCTTCCTTTTCTCCCTCTGGTTTTTAAGGTTGGGTTTTTGGGGGTTTTGGGGTGTTGGGGGTTTTGTGGGGGGTGTTGTGGATTTTTCCCATTTAAAAGCCCCAAAAAAAAAATCCTACAAATTTTTTGTTCCAAAAAATTTTTGGGGCCCCCTTTGAAATAATTAAAAAAAAATTTAAAAAATTTTGTTTTTGAATTCCAAAGAAATTTTTAAAAATTAAAAGGGGGGGTTTTTGGGGAAAAGGTTTGGGGGGGGGAAAACTTTACCGTTTTTGTTTTTGTTATTTTTTTTGTTTTTTGTAAATTTTTGTTCTTTTGGGTTTGGGTTTTTTTGTTCTTTTTTTTTGTTGCCTTTGTTTTTTGTGGGGGTTGTACCGGGGGGGAAAATTTATTTTGGGGGTTCATTTTTTTTTGGTTTTTATGTTTTTGGGGGTTTTTTGGGGGGGGTTTGATTGTGGGTGGGGTTTTTTTGGTGTTAGTGTCGGGTTTTGATTGGGTTTTTTTTAATTGGGGGGGGGGTTGGGGGGGTTTTTTGGTTTTGGGGTGGTGGTGGGATGTTGGGGGTTTTTTTTGGGGGGTTTTTTTTTTGTTTTGGCGATTTTGGGGGGGTTTTTTTTTGAAGGGGTACGTGGGGGTGGCAGGTTTTGGGGGGGTGTAGTGGTGGGGTGGGGGGGGGTGTGGGAAGGGTTTGGTTAGTGTAGGGGGTGATGGGAGGGATGTCTGGATAGGTGGGGGTGGTTTAAGTGGGGGTGTTGGTTTTTATGGGGTTTTATCTGGTGATGGGGATAAAGGGGGTTTGGGGTGGGGAGTGGTGGGGATGGTGGGGCTGGTGGGGTTGGGGGGGGGGTGGGGATTTTTGGGCTTTGAAGGGGGTTTTTTTGGCGGTGATGGGGGTGACAGGGGGGTTGGGGTTTGATGGGGGTGACATTTGGTGGGGGATGGTGGGGGCCCAGTGGTGGTGATTGGTGGGACAGTGGTGGTGATGGTGGTGACAGTGGGGGTTTGATGGTGGTGCATTTGGTGGTGATGGGGGTGACAGTGGTGGTGAGGGTTTGGTGACAGTGGTGGTGTGGGGTGACAGGGGTTTGTTGGGGTGGTGCCCCGGGGTTTTGGTTTGTGGTGGTGACAGGGTGGTGATGGTAATTAAAATTTTCCCTTTGCACACTCCGGGCTTTTATCTTTGACATAATAAATGATTGGATGCAATATTTTAATATTAATAGCCTTTTATCGTTCAAAGCGGGAGACGGTAATATACAATATTTTAATATTTATTATGACTCCCTATTACTAAGTCTTTTTTTCCTCCTTTTTCCCATTACTTTATTTTTTTAAAACTTTTATGTTCCCCAATTTTAAAATTTTTTTTTGGACGGGTTTTTTGCCATTAGGGTTTTAAAAAGGGAAAATTTCCACTTGAGGGGGTTTAAAATTTTTACTTTCTCAAACTTAAAATTCTTTCACCTTTCTATCCCATTTATAATTTTTTTTCCCCCATCCCCCCCTTTATTCTCCGTTTCCCCCTTCTGTTTTAAAACCTGCCTGAAATATCTTACTTTTTTTCACTCTTTTCTTACTCTTACTTTGTTATTAAAATTTTTTACTCATGCTATTAATAAATTTTTTCCTTTCTTTTTTAAACGTTTTCTAGTTACCTTCTCACCCCTACTTTTCCTAATATGTTCCTTTGTTACCGTTCTTTCTTGTTTTTTCTTTTTCTAATTTTCCCCTTTCCCCCAATTTCTTGTTAAAATTTCGAAAATTTTAAAAACCATTTTTTAAAGTTACTTCCTTTTTTTTACTTTCTGTTCCTCTCATTTTTTTATATACTTTTTAAAAAAAACTTTTTTCCTTTTTCCCCTTTTTCATCATTTTTTAAAATTTTAACTTACCCTTTTTTTCCTTTTCCCCCACTTTTACCTTCTATACTACTTTTCCCCCTTTTTTATCTTGATTTTCCTGTTTTCTATCTCTACTTGTTCCCCCTATTTTTTTTCTCTCCACCTTTTAATCAACCTTTCTTTTACTTTACCTTTTATAACTCTATTTTTTGTTTTAAAAATTTTTTTCAAAATTTTTTTTCATTTTTTTCATTTTTTCCTTTTTTAAAATTTCAATATTTTCCCTTTATACTAAATTTTATTATTCAACCCGTTTATCTCTTTTTCTCCTTTTTAAATTTTACCCTTTTTTTCTCTCTTTTTCCATTATTTTTTTTTTTCCAAATTCTTTTTAAACTTTTAAAAAACCCATTCTTATTCTTTTATTTTTTTTCCTATTCTTGCTACTCTTCATTTTACTACTATTTTAACGACACTATAGATTCTTTTTTATTTCTATTTCTCATTCACATTATATAAACCACTAATTTTTCTCTTTCTCCTTTTATGTTCTACTGTATTATTTTCAACACTCATATTTCTCATTCCAAAATTCTCCTTTTTCAATTTCCCCCCCCCCTTCATCTTTAATTTCATATATATTTCTTCAAAAATTTTATTTTTACTTTTATTTTTACTTTCTTTCTAAATACTATTCTTTTCTCTATTCTGTTTTTTTAATTTTTAATTTTTCCCCCCCAAAATTCTTTAAAATTTTTTTTTTTTAATTTTTAAAAATTTTTTATTTTCTAACTACTTTTAATTTTTTTTTTTTTTTTTTTTTTTTAATTATTTTTTCCCCTTTTATTTTTTTTACCATTTTCAATTTATACTATACATTTAAATTTTCCCTTTTAATTTTAAATTTACCCACATTTTAATTTCTCATATTATTTAAAATTTTTTCTGTTAATTAAAATTTTTTTTTCAATAAAAACAAGGAAAAGGGAAAT
>NC_069412.1:48296459-48503959 GCF_026875155.1 Cherax quadricarinatus
TTTCTACCAGTCAGTCAAGGTATACAACATAGCTGACATCAGTGACATACTATTATATAGAAAGTTGCTTGTTATGCTGAGCATTTTCCGCAAATTAGATCAATTTTGTCCCAGGATGCGACCCACACCAGTCCACTAACACCCAGGTATCATTTTACTGATGGGTGAACATGGGCAGCAAGTGTCTTACGGAAACACATCCTAATGTTTCCAGCTGTACTGGGGAATTTGAACACCAGACCTCAGTGTGTAAGCTGAGCACATTAGCAATCAAGCTACGGGATTTTAGGTTCTTGCCCAGAATGCAACCCATGGTAAACTAACACCCAGGGATCTGTTAACTGCTGGGTAACACAGGCAGGCAGGCATATTTAATACAATGCTTGAATAAACTTGCAAAATTTCAACAACTGAGAGTAAAATATTTTCCATTTCAAAGTGACTAACGTGAGTCTTACTTAACTACCTGTCAATACTGTATATCATTGTTATAGTCAACACTGATAATACGTACATGTGATCTATGAACACTGAACAACACAAGAACAGTAATACACTGATAATACGTACACAAGAACAGTAATAATACGTACACAACAACAGTAATATTGTAATAATACGTACACACGAACAGTAATAATACGTACACAACAACAGTAATACTGTAATAATACGTACACAACAACAGTAATAATACGTATACAAGAACAGTAATAATAAGTACACAAGAACAGTAATAATACGTACACAAGAACAGTAATAATAAGTACACAAGAACAGTAATAATACATACATGTGAAGTACGTAGTGTTGCTGTTGTTCTTCTTCAAGAATAAAGTTGACATTTATTGAGTCCTGAAAAAAGATATTGTTTAAAGTTTGGAGTTTAGCATTTAGTTTGTATTATAATAATGTCAAAGTTTGGGCAGGAATAAGAAAGAAAGTTTCGTGATGAAAGAGGAAGTTGGAGAGGAAGTTACCAAGTTAGATCAAGTGAAGCCCAGACATAAACCAGCAGAGTCAGGTGTCTTACTACCTCCTGAGAGTGAAGCCCAGACATAAACCAGCAGAGACAGGTGTCTTACTACCTCCTGAGAGTGAAGCCCAGACATAAACCAGCAGTCAGGTGTCTTACTACCTCCTGAGAGTGAAGCCCAGACATAAACCAGCAGAGTCAGGTGTCTTACTACCTCCTGAGAGTGAAGCCCAGACATAAACCAGCAGAGTCAAGTGTCTTACTACCTCCTGAGAGTGAAGCCCAGACATAAACCAGCAGAGTCAGGTGTCTTACTACCTCCTGAGAGTGAAGCCCAGACATAAACCAGCAGAGTCAGGTGTCTTACTACCTCCTGAGAGTGAAGCCCAGACATAAACCAGCAGTCAGGTGTCTTACTACCTCCTGAGAGTGAAGCCCAGACATAAACCAGCAGAGTCAGGTGTCTTACTACCTCCTGAGAGTGAAGCCCAGACATAAACCAGCAGAGTCAGGTGTCTTACTACCTCCTGAGACAAATAAAGTTGGTTTATAAAACAAGTCTACACTAACAACGTTGTTCAAGTACCAGCAGTTTGTGGTCTTCTTCTTGTTGATACTTTATAGAGTCACTGACAGTTGATGCCGTACCCAGTCCAGCCTCCAGCTGTCAGTACAACAAACATCCTGATAATACTCAGTCCAGCCTCCAGCTGTCAGTACAACATCCTGATAATACCCAGTCCAACTTCCAGCTGTCAGCCCAACAAACCTGATAATACCCAGTCTAGCCTCCAGCTGTCAGCTAAACAAACTTCCTGACAGTTGATGCCGTACCCAGTCCAGCCTCCAGCTATCAGAACAAACATCTTGATAATACCCAGTCCAACCTCCAGCTGTCAGCCAAACAAACCTCCTGACAGTTGATGCCGTACCCAGTCCAGCCTCCAGCTGTCAGCACAACAAACATCCTGATAATACCCAGTCCAACCTCCAGCTGTCAACCAAACAAACCTCCTGACAGTTGATGCCGTACCCAGTCCAGCCTCCAGCTGTCAGAACAAACATCTTGATAATACCCAGTCCAGCCTCTAGCTGTCAGCCCAACAAACATCCTGATAATACCCAGTCCAGCCTCCAGCTGTCAAATTCAAATTCAAATTCAAAGTTTATTCTCTATAAAGATTACAATGTTGAATTTACAGTATTTGGTTGTTGTGTGGTTTACATGTAGTTAAATAATGATTACAGAGTGTACCACTAGAACGCCTAGCATGGCTAGGCATTTCGGGCAGACTTAGTTTTATTCTTTATTTTAAAATATTACAAATTATGAGGTAAGTTGGTATTATGGCTAGTGACTAAATACTGTGTGAGTTTGCAATGTGAAATGCTATTGTTTTGGCCACCAGTACATAGTTTCAGTATTGGAGTATCATAGGATTCATTATTTAAGATTGAGATTAGTATTTCTGTTTATGGTTCAATGGTAGTGAGTGATTGAAAGTGTGAACCACAGGTGTATTCATGTAGTTAGTTGACATGGGGTGTATCAGGGAGATAAGATGTTTCTAATGGTAGTTTTGAAGGTGTGAATGTGTCTGCAGTTCTAGAGTTTCAGGTAGGTTGTCCAGATTTTAGGGCCTTTGACCATACATTGAATTTTTGTAACGGTTTAGTCGGACATGGAGGAATGTCGTAGAGATGTTTGTGTCTGGTTGTTGTGAATGTGGTGTTCTGTCACAATATCAGAAAGGCGTTTTAGGTCAAGGTTGTATTGGAGTTTAGGTCCTGTTAGATGTAGATTGCACAGTATAGTAAGTGTGGATGTACTGAACAGGGATAGTAAATTTAGATCTACGAAGAGTAGGGGGGTGTGTTGCCAGGGATGGGGATTTAGTGATTATCTTACTGCAGCCGTTTTGTTGGGTTATTATTGGCTTTTAGGTTGTGTGCTGCAGTTGATCCCCAAGCACAAATAGCATAGGTGAAGGTCATGGATATAATAAGTGAGCGGTTATAGTGTGGAGGAAGGGCATTTTGCGGCACGTAGAATCATAGCTTGGAAGGATCCAACTGTTTTGGATTTACTTTTTTGGTTAATGTGTTGGATATGGGTGCTGAAATTCAGGTTGTTGCAAGGTATAGCCCCTAGGAAATTTTTTTTGCCCTCATTATGTCTGGTAATTAGAGTGTTGTCGAATCTTTAATGTTAATTTGTGTGCATCTTCCTGCTCTGCTACCAAACATTAATAATAGTAGGTTTTGTCAGTGTTATGCGTAACAGTTTATGGACGGTCATTAAGTCTCGATATTTGATCAGCTCCTCGTTACAATGTTGTTGAGGGTGGCAAGATTAGGGTGAGAGATGACATAAGTCGTGTCGTCAGCAAAGAGAATGGGTTTCAGGTGTTGGGATACGTTTGGAAGATCATTGATGTATATGAGGAAGAGCAGGGGACCAAGGACACTTCCCTGCGGAACTCCAGTATCAAGTGGCCGTGTTGTTGATGCTGTGTCTTTGTGAGGGAAAAGTTCAATAGAGAGGGTATAGAAGGAATATATATATTATCAGTAGTTTCACTGCCGGCTTCTAGTTAAGGTAGGGTAAGTCAATCTCCCGTTTTTCCCGCCTTTTCTCCCCCTCCCTGAAATTGATAGTCTGTCTGCCGGCTACTAGTTAAGGTAGGGTAAGTCACGCTCCCGTTTTTCCTGCCTTTTCTCCCCCTCCCTGAAATTGATAGTTTGTCTGCCGGCTATACTTATAGGTAGGGTAAGTCACGCTCCCGTTTTTCCCGCCTTTTCTCTCCCTCCCTGAAATTGATAGTTTGTCTGCCGGCTACTAGTTAAGGTAGTGTAAGTCACGCTCCCGTTTTTCCCGCCTTTTCTCCCCCTCCCTGAAAATTGCTAGTTTGTCTGCCGGCTACTAGTTAAGGTAGGGAATGTCACATCCCGTTTTTCCGCCTTTTTTCCCCCTCCCTGATAATTGATAGTTTGTCTGCGGCTTCTAGTTAAGGTAGGGTAAGTCACGCTCCCGTTTTTCCCGCATTTCTCCCCTCCTGAAATGATAGTTTGTCTGCCGGGGCCTACTTGTTAAGGTAGGATCAGTCTAGCTCCCGCTATCCCTTCCCCTCCCTCTTCTCCCCCCCCCCTGAAAGGTGACGTGTTTGGGGCTCGGTTAAACAGTAAATCATAGACTCACAGCTCCCCAACTCTACTGTAAGTACATGCCTGCCTTGTATTCTAGTGGATTTATTGGTTGAAAGCTTCACTTTTGACCAATAATAAACTTAGTCCTTTCAGTCTTGCTCTAGGTTGACTGTTGTAATAATCACCACGTCTTTTGAATATTGTACACTACCATGAAGAGTGATTATTTAAGCAGTGGGTAACCTGTCTATCTTTCCAGCTTGGATGTCAGAGAGGCTCACCTGGCAATCAACGAGTAGAACAGGAGAAGGGCTAATGTCCAGAGACTTCTCCATTTTGTATTGAAGATAAGATAAGATAAGATTTCATTCGGATTTTTAACCCCGGAGGGTTAGCCACCCAGGATAACCCAAGAAAGTCAGTGCGTCATCGAGGACTGTCTAACTTATTTCCATTGGGGTCCTTAATCTTGTCCCCCAGGATGCGACCCACACCAGTCGACTAACACCCAGGTACCTATTTGCTGCTAGGTGAACAGGACAACAGGTGTAAGGAAACGTGTCGGAATGTTTCCACCCGCCGGGAATCGAACCCGGGCCCTCCGTGTGTGAAGCGGGAGCTTTAGCCACCAGGCCACCGGGCCACCCACCAGGCCACCGGGCCACCCACCAGGCCACCGGGCCACCCACAGGCCACCTGGGACCCCACAGCGCCAAACCGACCTGTGCACCTGTATGAAAGTGCAGGACGTAACTCCACAGCATTGCAGTGGTAAAGAACCTGCTTTCCTGTCATCGGGATAATAATCACGGCGATTCTCTGTGAAGAACTAGCCAGTGGATGGTCACCAACACCTGCGACCTTCCCCACCCCCTTATCATCAGCAAGGCTACGTTATCTTCAACAACAAGAGTACAACACAGACACATTGTAGTATTAGTGTTGATGTCAAATGTTAATTTTATTCATTTCATTTTTCATTTTTCTTTCAAATAGGGATATACTTTCATGTTTTGTTGTTTTATGTTTTGATTTAATAAAATGTGTTTATCTTTGTGAATTATTATTTCTTTTTCTATTCATTAATTTTCCTGAGGTGGGAGCCAGCCTGAATAATACTGGACTGAAGTTGTCTAAAGGGGTGAGTTAAGCCTTCACAACGTGGCGCCCTTGGCCAGGATTAACGCTACTGAATCAAAGATTCAACTCACATCTCGAATCTTACCATTGGAACTTCAACGGCCGATACCACAGACGGGTTACAACCAGACCATGAGTAATCATTCTCTATGGTGGATTACAGTACAGGTATTTGAAAGATATGGTTGAATGTTATTTAGTCTCAATTTATGTAGTCAAGTCAGCAGGGATATAATATTTAATTCGCCACCTTTTTGGATGCTTGAAAACACTTTGGAGGATTAGACTCTAGGGACCCGAGATTTTCAGTGAACAAACCTTGTTTCATTGAGCTCTTTATTGTATCAAGGGAACTGTCATAGGACACTCTTGATTTGTTGGTGAGAAGATTGGATGGTCAAGGGACCCCATTCTACTTACTGTTTGCTCAGAGCCGGCATAGAACCCTTCGTTTTCGTTAATACATATTGTTTAATTGAAGCAGGGATCGAGCCCTCTGGTTTATTTACAGTTTGAGCGGAGCAGGAATTGAACCCTCCGTTTTCTTTAATACCCGTTTCATTTCCCCTGATAGTTTAAGTTATTCTTGCAAGCATGGATGAATACCAGTTTTGGATGAATGCTGGAAGTAAGTTAGGAATAACAGGGAAAAATTTAGAATCTTTCATTAGTGCTAAGATCCAGGAAAGACTTGAAAGAGAGAGAATTGAGAGAGAGAAGAAAGACAGTTAGAAAGGGAAAGAGAAGAAGAAAAGGAGAGAGAGAGAGAATAGAAAGAGAAGAGAAAAGGAGAGAGAGAGAAGAGAAGAAAGAAGACAGTTAGAAAAGAGCGAGAAGACCAAAAAGAGCGTGATAGACTGATCGTGAGGAAAGAGCTAGAGACGGAAGAACAGTAGAATTAACTAGAATCTTGAGGAAAGAGCTAAGATAGTGAAGAACAAGTATAAATAGAGAGAGAACTTGAGGAAAGAGCAAAGGAAGATGAACCGAGTTAATAGAGAGATGAAAAGATCGTGACTCGAAAAATCTCGCCTTGAATTGGAGAATAAAAGTTAACTTTTACACAACAACAATTAGAGGAAGGATAATGAACAACTGCAGTATGCACATATCCAACACCTAATTACCTCCCTTCACAGAGGGGAAGACATAACTTCATACATTATCAGGTTTGAAAATACCGCTACCCTCTGTGAATGGCCTGCTGACACCTGGGCTACCAGGTTAGGAATGTTATTTTCTGGTACAGCCTTGAATATCTATGCAACTTTGTCGCAGGATATCATATGTAATTATAACCTACTAAAGAAGGCAATCCTTAAAGCATATCAAAAAACCACTAATTCTTACAGGAAAGATTTCAGGTATGCCACCTTACAGCCTGGCCAGAACTTTCAACAGTTACAGGTAACACTCTTTCGTTTGTTCGACTTTTGGATAGAGAGTTCAGGAATTGATCACAGTTATGAATCTCTTCGAGACTTCATGGTTGCTGACCAGTTCCTGACAGCTCTTCCCCACCAGATACGAACATTCATCAGAGAACGTAACCTGATTAAAGCTGAGGAAGTTGCTGAGGCTGCTGACCTGTAGCTGAGGCTCACAATTCCTATAAAACCTAAAGGGATTCGAACCGTAATGGCCAAAGCAGGGTTTAATCAGACCTTAAGAAAATCAAAAGCCTCTAGTGGAAAGCAAAATGAACTTCTTTTATCCTGTTTGTCATTTGTTGGTGTTAAGGGATCCTAAACGTCCAGATTGATCCATCTAAGAAGGTCCATAAAGTTGGAAATGATTTCAAGACTGTAATGATCAAGCACCCTTCTGTTCAAGAAGAGTTAATGGACGTAATGTATCTACCATTTTAACGAGACAACTGGATGCACAATGTTTAGGACATTTTCTGATAACTGTCCCTAGTGCCTTAAAGAAACTCATTTCCTCTGCTATACTTTCATACTAACTTGGGCCGGTACAGACACTTTTTTCCTACCATCCGTTGTTACATTTGTTACTCAATGGTTCAGCTGGTTGGTCGAAGCCGTACTAGCTCCCATCACTCGTTGCTCCTTACTAAAATGTAATGTAAAAGGTGCCCTCTTCCTTCTATTTGGACCTTTCATCACCAAAGATGGATATAAGTGTTTCAGATCCTCTTTCCTGTAGAGTCATAGAAGCCCCTCAAATTTCAGATGAGAACAATGTCCTTGCCGAGATCCATGTGGATTCACAACCAGTGATGATACTCCCGAAAGCGAGGAACTCGGATCACCGGTTCACTTTTTGAGATGAAAGTGAAGATATCACCCTCGTTACCATAAATTTCTTGACTAGGGCTCAGAACCAAAGCCCATGCTTCCCTACTGTCCATCTTTGAATTTTTCCCCGTGACTTAAAGCCTTTAGACATATCGGGACTCCTTTGTCAATTTACAACAGTAATTGCCCTTCCTTCAGAATTGCCATATGATGCCGATAAACGAAATCAAGTTATCCAATAAAGGAAAAACTTTTCATATAAATTGAATATATAAAAGGTATCTTGTACAAGCCGTATATCTAATTAAAATACAGATGAGACAACTATTCCATCATTACAGTTTGTTCCCAGTCAATGCAAGAAGACTTTCTTAAAATGGCTCATGACCTGCCAGTGGCCGTGACATTTCACGCATCGAAAAACCTTAAATAAAATTAGGGAAACCTATTTTTGGCTAAAATGGTGCCTCAGATGCCACTACTTATTGTAGATCGTGTAAAGTTTGTGCCAACTGACAACCTCGCCCGATGTACAGCGAGTACCTATAGTCAAAATGCAATTCATTACGTACCCTTTCGAAAGAGTAGCATACATCGTTGGTCCTTTAGCTCCACCTTCATCTGTGGACCTAGATATAAATTAACATTAATTGATTATGGTTCTGATTCCCTGAAGGGATCCGTTCCCTTAAAGACCAGAACTACTACAGAGGTGGCTGAACCCTTTTGTCCATCTTCTCCAGAGTGGGCATCCCTAGAGAAATTTTGTCCTGACCGTGGACACAATTCCCATCTGACTTAATGCAACATCTCTACCAACTTTTTGTGAGTGAAGTCCTCTCTTCACCACAGGCCAAATCATCCCAGCTGTAATGGGAGGATGACGCCAGCATTCGAATTCTCAATTCCATTTTAAGGAAACTTTTGCTCCCTTAAACCTAAGGAGTGGCAATCGTATACGCTACCCTGTGCATTGTTTGCCATGAGGAAAATCCCAGTGACACATTGGGGTATTCACCTTTTGAACTTCTCTATGGTAGACAGGCCAGAGGTCCACTTTCCATCCTTCATGACTTAAGGACTAATGATGGAGTACATGCTGAAGGTTCAGTCTCTAACCATTTTCTCCTTGACCTTAGATCCAAACTTGATGAGACACTCTGACATAGTTTTCGAAAACTTAAGTTTGTTCAATGGACCAGTAACAAACCAATATTGTTTCCAAAAGCAGAGGAGACGTTTTAAAGTACAGTAGATGAAGTTCTTGTACTTTTGTTAGTCAGTGCTTTGTGCAGCTACATCTAGCTATGACATCTCTTTCCACCCCAGTACCAAAACCACACAGTCGCTAAATTAATGGACAAATTATGATGCAAGGGAGAGACTTGTTTGCTTTAATAGCTCAGCAAGGCAGAAGACTGCAACATTCCTTTCACTAATTATGAACTTGATGCAGCACTAAGGGAAACTCCACGTCGCCTGGTGAGGATGGTATTACTTACAACATACTCAGATTGCTGTGTCGAGTACCAGGTAACCCTTTACTTGAATTATATAACATGAGTTATGTCACTGGGGAGCTCCCTAAATCATGGACCAATAGCCTCATTATTCCCATTCCGAAGCCCAATCAACAAAACTCATTTCGCCCAATATCCCTTACTAGCTGCTTGTGTAAAACATTCGAAAGGATGTTTCTTAATCGTTTTATGCACAGAATTAAGGAATTCTTGTCACCACGGTTGATGGCTTCATGCAGGGAAAGAAGTGTGCATCATTGCATTACCACCTTTCTCACTCTGCACACTGACAGCTCTTTACACTACGTTCCTTGACCTTAAATCCGCTTTTGATGTACCCAAACCCGACATGTAATCATTAGTGAACTTGCCAGAATGGAGTTGGAGGATGGCTTCTCCGCTGGATTAAAGGTTCCCTGTCCAACAGAAAGTCGTCTGTGTTTTTCCCAGGGACATAGAAGTGTAACTAAAGTTTTGAATTAGGAACCCCACAGGGAGATGTGCTTAGTCCCACCCTTTTTAACATTTTGATTGATGCCTTGTTAATGCCATGCCTAGCCAGCCCCTCATTATATGGTTAGTTTTGCTGATGACATAATGATTCACATACCGGATTCTCCAACACCCAAAACATTTTTTAATCATGTACTAGCCTCGTGTCAGGACCTGGGGTTAATCTCAGGGGAATAAAACAAAGATACTCAACAGGCGTCCTCCCCGGCAGAGAGGCACAGTTCGTCAGATCCAGTTGCATGATGGGTCTCTTCTAGAATAAGCAGATACAGGTATCTAGGCTTGAGGTTCCACTACTTGGACCTGTTGTAACGAGATTTTGTCGCCAATACAAAGAAAGGTGAGAGCACTTAGAGTTGTGGGAGGTTTTCATCCCAGGTATGGTGCTAATGTAAAAATTGTGAAAAATGATGTTCTTGCTTTTTTTAGAATTGGTTGATTATGCGGGACCATACTTGCCTGGTTACGGGAAGTTTGGGAGGGCTGGAAAAATTGCAAAACAAAAGCAATGGGGATCTTCCTGGATCCCCTCGTATTCCAAAAATTTTAAATATGCGGAAAAAAATTTAAATATTCCAAGCATTAGAGATCGTGTTATGAAAAAAATATCCTTTTTGGGGTAAATATGTTTTGGGCTAGCCTTCAAACCCTGCAAGAAAGCCCCCCAAAAACTTTCCTCACCCCTGGTGAACTTCTTCAGATGGACGAAAAAACGGGAAACCGACCCCCGCATAAATCAGCTATGATCTATATCAAGTTAGCAAACAGGTTTTTTCCTGCTCCAGGGGATATTACCCATTCCCCCAAATCCCATTCCTCCATTTCCCCTCGTGGATCGAGTCATGGCTCACAGACAGGAAGAGAGTGTCCTAAATGGGGTTAAATCCGAGGGGATCAGAAACAAGTGGGTTCCAAGGGTCAGTTTTTGGGCCGTTGTTGTTTTATATTACAATGATCTTGATAAAGGAATGCTGTGATATGAGCAAATTCGCCGACGACCGAAAATAGGTAGGATAATTTATTCAAACGTAGTGTTTTGGGAACTTTGGAGGATTTAAAAAAACTTACTCTTGGTCAGAAAAGTGGCAGATGCAGTTCAAAAGTAGATAAAGCAAGGTTGAAGTCGGGAGTGTCCATAACCCCAGCACTTTAAGTTAAATAATGTAGAACTTACCATACAGATTCGAAAAGGACTAGGGGGTTTGGTAAGCGCAACCTTAAAACCAAGACAGCAATGCTAAGGTCGTAAAAAGACAAATAGTTTACGGGGTTTATTCAAGAAGTGAAAGCAACAGAAGTCCAGAGGTCATACTGCAGCTTATAATCATTAGTAAGGCCCCCCACCTAGATTATGCAGCTCAATTCTGGTCTCCTATTACAGATGGACATAAATTCGTTAGAAAAACTTCGCGTGGATGACAAAATTAATACATAGTTAGAAATTTCTTATAAAAAAAAAGGTTTGAAGACTTTTATTACATTCACTTGTTAGACAAGAATGAGGGGGCCCTGATCGAAGTTATAAGGGGAAAGTAGGTTTTAATAAAAGGGGATATTAAAAAGGTCTTAAGGATATCCCCCAAAGAGAAAAACCCGCAGTAATGGATTTAAATTAGAAAAGTTTATTTTTAGAAAGGACATAGAAAGTAGGGTTTGGAAATGGGTAGTGAGAGTGGAACAGTCTCCTAGTTGGGTTATTGAGGTAGGACTTTGGGTATTTTAAAATTTAGGTTGGATAAGCATGGTGGGGGGGGTTGGATTTGAGTGGGATTGCACATCGGAGTTTGTTTCTTGGGGGCTTTGAAAATTGGGTTGGGCAAATGTTTTGTTAGTGGGATGAATTGTAAAGGACCTGCCTAGTAGGGGCCCAACAGGCCTGCTGCGTTTTCCTCCTTTCTTTTTTCTTTGTTCTTATGTTCTTAAATCAAAACCCAAAAAACTTGTTTTGAAGCAAACATGATGCCTTAAGCTGTATTGATAACTTAGTCACACAGAACAATCTTTCACAATTATTTACGCGGGGTTCTGTTCCCCAGTCCACTGGTGCAGGGGGAGTGTGCTGTTGTCCATGAGGTGGTCTATAAAAAAATTGGGCACGCATAATCTGGGCCTCTCCCCTTAAAAACAGAACTTTTTGCCGTACTCCTTGCACTAAATGTGCCGTATTAGGTTGACACTTTAATTGTAACTGATTCTCTGTCATCCATAAAGCTTCAACTCTTTAAAGTTAAATTGTGGCATGTTGTGTCAGAAGCCCGACATAGATATGGTAAGATTGTGGACAGTGGAGTCAGAGTGCCTGCTGTGGATTCTGTCTCACATTGGTCTTCAGATGCATGAAGAACTGATAAATTGGCAAAGCTGTTGCTTTCAAAGGGGGGGTTGATTAAAAATCTTGGGTTGTCAGTTTGCAGTTGGAACAATAAAAAGAAAAGAAAATTCAAAAGAACTTTATTGATTAAGATTAGGGAGATTGACAAAAGTCAGTCCATCTACATCATTCCATCATGCGGAGGAGCCAAAATGTTATGGGGCATCCCAAAAAGATAAGCAGACTCTTGGAAGTCACTACCCCCGGCTCCGGCTGGGTTACAAGTATCTTTGGGAGGTTTTAAAAAAACCACCCCCGATGTTAACCAAACGAAATGTAAACTTTGCCCGATGGCTTGTCAATCTTCGTATTATGTTGGAGTGTGATCAAAAATTAATGATTTTGAAACAACCACTCAGAAAAGTTTAAGAAAAGGCAATATTTTATCCACGTGGTATTGGACCATTTGGAGAAAACCTGACTTTGCTAGCTGTAAAAAAAACATTACCCCTGTGGGCTGTGTGTGGGTGTGCGTGGCTGTGCGTGTGTTTTGGGTGTGTGTTGGGGGGTGTGTGGTGGTGTTTGTGTTTAGGGTTGTGTGTGTGGTTGTGTGTGTGCGTGTGTGGTGCGTGTGTGTGTGTGGGTGTGGTGCGTGTGTGGGTGGTGTGTTGGGGTGTGTTGAGGGTGTGTGTGTGTGGGGGGTTTGGGGTGTGTGTGTGGGGTGGACCCCTTTTGTGTATGCATTATTTGACGTCGTGGCACATGCCGGCGTGCGCTCGTGTGTGTATGTGCGCGCGCGCGCAGTGTGGGTGTATGATCCCCTTAAAATTTTGTATTTTTAAAACATTACAATTGGACCAGGTGTGGGCGTATCAGTGGTCATTACTTTGTAATTTGCTCATGACTGAACCATTATAGAAATGAAGTGATTCATTCCTCTGTAACTTGCCATGATTGTGACCAGTCTCCCGGAGTTCTTACCTTTGTAACTAGTTCAGCTATCAAACTTTGGGGTCCAGTCACTGGAACCTTATGTACTTTGTTTTTTTTTGACTACCCCCCACAGGATGGGTATGGGGGGCTAATAAAGAATTAAATAAAGTGTGTGTGTGTGTGTGTGTGTGTGTGTGTGTGTGTGTTTTTGTTGTGTGTGTGTGTGTGTGTGATTGTGTGTGGGGTGTGTGTGGTGTGTGTGTGACTCAACAATCTTTTTGCACCCAATAACTCATTCAGTTGTGACCGGGTGGGAAAATGTGAATTGCTCATTTCTCTTAATTTGTTTTAGATTGTGCCATGTTTTAAAAAGTAAGTAACCATTTACGAATTCTTTCCTTTGTAACTTGTGAGCTCATTCCTTTTTACCTGTTCGCTATAAAAAATTTGGGGGGGCCCCGTCCCTGGACCATTACGTACCTCTGTAATCTGTAAATACCTTTGTAACTTGTCTGTTTGTGACCAGACCTACCTGGAGTTCATTACCTTTGTAAATTGTGAGTTCTTACCTTTGTAATTTGTGAGCATTCCTTTGAAAAATTGTGAGTTCATTCCTCTGTAATTTGCTCAGCTATCAAAACTTTGGAAACCCAGTCCCTGGCCCTTAAGTACCTTGAAATCTTTTGACTCCGCCCACGGTGGTATGGGGTGCATAATAAACATATTAAACTAATGCTATAAGAAAAATAAATTTTTAAGTACATGGAAAGGGCCTAGAAAATTTTAAGGGGAACCAAAAAAGTCGCCTCTTGAGGTGGGGGAATTTGGGACTCCGGCTTTTTTGTTCCAAATTTTGTTATCAATGGTTCATCCAAATTTTTTCTCGGCAAGTCGTGACAGTCAGTAGAAAATTTTTTCCTTCAGCTTCATGGGTTTGAAATTTTTTCCCCGTTTCTTCTTTTTTCCCGATTAAGTCTTTGGGATGGGGGAGTGTGAGGGGGGAAAATTCAATAATAGGGGAGTAGCGGGGAAAGTATATGTAACATTTGTTTAGCCGGCTCTGTTTTGTAGGGTCGTTGCCCCGCTTCCCTTCCCCCTTTTTCCCCCCCCCCAAAAATGATATTTGGGGCTTGGTCAAACAGAAAAAATGCTCTCAGCTCCCAACACTATGTAAGTAAAATGCCTGCCTTGTTTCTGTGGATTTATTGGTTTTAAAGTTCACTTTGACCAATAAAAACTTTCTTTTTAGCCTTGCTCTAAGTTTACTGTTGTAATAATCCCACGTTTTTGGGTATTGTCTTATGGAGGAGTGATTATTTGAAGTGGGTAACCCGTCTTCTTTTCAGTTGGATGACAGGAGGGGCACCCCGTCAAACAACGAGGGGAAAGAATGGGATGGATAATCCTGGAGTCCCTTTTTTGGTTTAATTACCCCGTGCCCTGTTGAAAATGCGGACGTAATCCCCCATATTTCAGCGGTAAAGAACCTGCTTTCCTGTCATCGGGATATAATACTCACGGCTATACTGTGAAGAACTAGCCAGTGGGTCGTAACCAACACCTGCGACCCCCCCCCCATCATCAGCAATGGCTACGATTTCAACAACACACAGTGTCACCAACACCAGACACCCCTATATACATTAGCGTTGAATTCAGTTATCATTTATATTTTTCATTTTTCATTTTCTTTAATGTAGGATTAATATTTCATATTTAAGTGTTTTATATTTTATATTTTCTATATAATAAAGTGTTTATGTTTGTCTGTTATTATTTCTTTTTCTATTCTTCAATTTTCCTGAGGAGGAGCCAGCCTTGGTAATACTGTCTGAAGTTGTTACAGGGCTGAGTAAACCTTCACACACACACACACATATATATATTAGTCCCGACTAGTATCTAATACGAATCTGTCTTTGAGACGATAGTTTCATTTAATACATTTCAAAACTTTAATTTAAATGTACTGTATAAGATTCATGTCATTGAGTATAAGTATTCTACAGAAACATTTACAAGTCGTATGTGGACTGTTTTCTGTATTAAGTATATCTTTATGTATCCTATACTAAGTTTTATGTATCCTGTACTAAGTTTGTGTATCCTATACTAAATTTTATATGAATTCTTTTTTAATAAAGATCACATTTTATTTAGTCGGATCAGTCGTCCAATTATAATCCCCAAATTAAAATGGCATTTGTCTAAGGACAACTAGACCAGATCTGGATTCGACATCTTGTTACAGAAAGGGGCCAAAACAGGCCTACAGACATGGCCCTTGACGTAATAATTAAGTACCTTTAAACTCTCTTCCTGAACTGGTTCATGCTATGTCCTTTATTGCTGTACAGTAAAAGGCAAGAACATAAGAAAGAAGGAACACTGAAACAGGCCTACTGACCCATGCATAGCTGGTCCATGTCCCCCCCCCCAGATCAGACCAATGACCCACCCCCCGGATTATCCCAATGACCCACCCAGTCTGGTCATCCCCACTCAAGGATGGAGCACTGTACCAGACGCAGCAGCACAAGCTAGTCAGGTCCAACTCACACCCACCCACACCCACTCATGTATTTATCTAACCTATTTTTAAAACTACACAACGTTTTAGCCTCAATAACTGTACTCGAGAGTTTGTTCCACTCATCCACAACTCTATTACCAAACCAGTACTTTCCCATATCCTTCCTGAATCTGAATTTTTCCAACTTGAAACCATTGCTGCGAGTCCTGTCTTGGCTGGAAATTTTCAGCACACTATTTACATCGCCTTTATTTATTCCTGTTTTCCATTTATACACCTCGATAATATCCCCCATAATTCTACGCCTTTCGAGAGAGTGCAGATTCAGGGTCTTCAGTCTATCCTCATAGGGAAGATTTCTGATACATGGGATAATTTTTGTCATCCTCCTTTGTACGTTTTCCAGAGCATTTATATCCATTCTGTAATACGGTGACCAGAACTGAGCAGCATAGTCTAAATGAGGCCTAACCAAGGATATATAGAGTTGAAGAACAACCTGAGGACTTCTATTATTTATACTTCTAGATATGAAGCCAAATTCTGTTAGCTTTATTGCAAACACTAATGCACTGTTGTCTTGGTTTTAGGTTACTGCTAACCAGAACTCCTAAATCCTTTTCGCAATCGGTAGTATTAAGATCTACATTATTTAGTTTATATGTTGCATGGTTATTTAGCTGTCCAATATTTAGAACTTTGCATTTGTCAATATTAAACTGCATCTGCCACTTCTCCGACCATTGCGTCAGTCTATTCAAATCATCCTGGAGTGCTCTAATGTCCTCATTAGAATGAATTGGACGGCCTATTTTGATATCATCAGCAAATTTGCTTATGTCGCTATTTATTCCCTCATCTATGTCGTTTATGTAAATTGTGAACAACAAGCCCAACACTGACCCCTGAGGAACACCGCTTGTGACGTGCCCCCATTCTGATTACTCCCCATTTATGCAAACTCTCTGCTGTCTATTTGTCAGCCATGCCTCTACCCAGGAAAAAAAAATTTTTCCTCCTATTCCGTGTGCCCTAAGTTTCCTCAAGCTTCTAGGGGAACTAGTAATAAGCAGAACGAGGTAGATATTGAAAAGCCAGGGACTTTGGGTGATAAGGACAGTAATAGGTTTAGTAGAAAAACAGAAATGAGCAGGAAGGGTAAAGAGAAAGGAGAGTCTTTCAATGTTTATTATGCTAATTGCCGTAGTGCTAGGAATAAGATGGACGAGTTGAGATTAGTTGCTAGTGCAGGTAACATTGATGTATTTGCCTTAACTGAGACGTGGTTTAATTAAAAAAGTCGGGGACATGCCTGCGGAATGTCATATTCAGGGTTTTAAATTGTTCCAAGTAGATAGAAGTATCGGGAAGGGGGGTGGGGTGGCATTGTATGTCTGAGATCGCTTGAACTGTTGCATAAAAACGGGTATTAAGTCTGAAGCAACACATACAGAGTCTGGATAGAATTTTCATAGGGGCATGAAAAACTGAATTTTAGGAGTGATATACCGTCCCCCAAACTTAGATAGGGACCAAGGGAGACTACTATGGGAGGGGAAATTGTTTAAGGCCACAAGGCAAAGATAATGTAGTAATTCTAGGAGACTTTAACTTTATCATATTGATTGGAATTTCTTGACTGGGAATTTAGAATCATATGACTTCTTAGAAGTAGTTCGGGGTTGTTTTTTGAAGCAGTTTGTGACAGAACCTACAAGGGGGGAAAATAACCGCTTGATTTAGTTATGGAAAACAAGAACCCCTTTGTTAATAATTTAGAAATTTCAGGGGATGGGTGCTACGCCCAAAAATCAATTAATTTAGCATTGAAGGAAACGTAGTAGCAAAAACTCAGTAACATCCCAGATTTTCGTTTAAAATTACGATGGGCTTAGAGAACACTTACTGTTGACGGGGGTAACGAAGTGAGCTACATTGCATTTTTTAAACAAAATACTGCTGCTCAAAAAAGTTTATCCCATATAAAAAAATTAGATCAAATAGAAATGACCCAAAAAAGGATGAAAAATAGGGTCAAATATCTACTAGGGGGTAAGAAAGGGGAAATTTTTAGGGTATCAAAAAGGGGGAGGGTCTCTTATGAATCAGTATATTTACATTAAGGGGACTTAAAAAGAGGGTAAGAAAAGCAAAAGGGACTATGAAATTAAAGTTGCTTGGGGTTTTTAAAACAACCCCGAAATTTTTTCCAGGGCTATAAACAAAAGAGAGAAAAAAATAGGTCCCCTTAAAATAATATGGGCCCCTTTTAAAAAAAGAAATGAAAAGTGTCATTTTTAAAATTATTTTTTCTCGTTTTAACAGGAAGACACTAACAATATTCCATAATTTTAATTTTATAGTGGGTAGAAGAAGATAAAATTATGTAACATCACAGTCACTAGTGAAATGGTTGTGAAGCAGATAGACAGACGAAGCAAAATAAGTCACCGGGTCCTGAGAGGTTTTTTTTAAGGGTTTTAAGGAATGCAAAAAGGTACTCTGGAACCATTAACAATATTTTAATTTATCCTCAAAAGGTGTATTTTCTGATATGTGGAAGGGCTAATTTTAATTCCTATTTTTTAAAAAAGGGACAATCGTTACCCTCAAAAATTTCCCCCCCAATAAGCCCGACCCCAATTGTAGCAAATTTAGGCAATTATAGCGAGATTAAAAAGAAGCCATTCGTAACAAGCTTTATTAATGATACTCCATGGGTTCCCCAAAAGGCCGGTCTTGTCTAACTAATTTATTTAAATTTCTTCAGTAAATTTTTAGGTGTTGACCCCGAAAAGAATTTGATTTATTTTACTTAGATTTTTGAAAAGGTTTTGATAGAGTTCCACACCATGATGTTAAAAAAAGTGGGGAGCTCATGGGATTGGGGGGGAAAAATGCTCTTGTGGGTCGGTCATGGCTCACTGCAGGAAGCAGAGTGTCCTAAATTGGGGAAATCCGAGTGGGGATCTGTAACAAATGGCGTTCCCGGGGGTAGTCTTGGGCCGTTGTTGTTTATAATTTATCAAAGTCTTGATAGGGAATTACTAGTGATATGAGCAAATTGCCGATGCCAAAAATAGGTGGTAATTGTTCAACGTAGATGTTATGGAGCTTCAGGAGGATTTAAACAAACTCTATTCTTGGTCAGAAAAGTGGCAAAAATCAGTTTAGATTGAAAGGCCCATAGGAAAGTATTGGTTGGAAATAGGGTAGTTGATGAGCGGAACAGTCTATCTAGTTGGGTTATTGAGGCTGGGACTTAGGGTAGTTTCAAATTTAGGTTGGATAATTTACATGAGTGGGGGGGGTTTTTGATTTGAGTGGGACTTTCACATCAGAACTTATTTCTTGGGTGGCATTGAAAATTGGGTTGGGCAAATGTTTTGTTAGTGGGATGAATTCAAATTCAAATTCAAATTCAAATTCAAAGTTTATTCTCTATAAGGATTACAATGCTGAGTTTACAAAAAATTTGGTTATTGTTTGGTTTTACTGTAGTAAAATTGTGATTACAGAGTGTCCACTAGAACGCTTAGCATGGCTAGGCATTTCGGGCATACCTAGTTTTATTTTAATTGTAAAATATTACAAATTATGAGGTAAGTTGGTATTATGGCTAAGTGACTAAATACTAGTTTATGAGTTTAGCAATGTGAATGCTTTTGTTTTGGCACAGTTTATAGTTTCAGTATTGGAGTATCACAGATTCATTATTTTAAGACTGAGATTAATATTTCTGTTTATGGTCAAATGAGTGAGCGAGTGTAAGTGTAAAGGACCTCCCTAGTTGGGCCAACAAGCCTCCTGCAGTGTTCCTCCTTTCTTATGTTCTTATGTTCTTATGGTGGGGAAAACTCAAATCGAAAGCCTTACTGAAGTCCATATACACAATATCATATTCATTACCTGATCTACCTCCTCAGACACCTTAGTGAAAAAAGTTAGTAAATTCCTAAGACAGGAACGCCCCTTTTGTAAAACCGTTTTGAGAATCATTAACCCAATCTGTGCCGTCGAGATGGTTTACGAATTGCTTCGGCAATTATTGTTTCCATAAATTTTCCCATATGGAGGTAAGGCTTATTGGTCTATAGTTCGAAGCCAAGGACCTGTCACCTGCCTTGTAAATAGGTATTAATTTCCCTTTTTCCCACTTATCAGGCACTATGCCAGTTTGTATGATATGTTAAAAAGATTAGCCAAAAGGGTTTATGCTAAGTTCTCTTTACATTCCTTTAACACCCTTGCAAACAGTTCATCAGGACCTGGGGATTTGTTAGGTTTTAGTTTCTCTATTGTCTGAGGACCATGTCACTAGTTACCACAATCGTACATAGTTTATTATCATTCTGTTCTACGTAATCCATTATTTCAGGAATTCGCTAGTATTTTCTGGGTGAAAACTGAGAGGAAGTAGGTATTTAGAATTTCACACATATCTTTATCACTGTCAGTGATTTGACCAGAGTTACTCTTAAGTGGGTAAATTCTTGTCCCAAATCTTACTTCTGTATACCTGAAAGAGCCCTTTTGGGTTAGTCTTTGAATCCTTGCGACCTTAGCCTCATAATCTCTTTTTGCTTTTCTTTTCCTTTCTTTTATTTCTCTCTTTAATTGAATATATTGATTTCTTAACTGCCCATCCCCTCTTTTGATACGCCTATATATGCCTCTCTTTTGACCAGTGAGATGTTTTAATCTATTGTTCATCCATTTGGGATCATTTTTGTTTTAGATCTAATTTCCCTATCGGAACAAAAATTGTCTGGGCAGCTAGAAATATGCTCTGAAAAAGTCATATTGGCAACCAAGATCTCTACCTGACCATAGTTAGGACATCCCAATTTAGCCCCCCAAGTAATTTTTCAGTCCCCTGAAGTCGGCCCAAACGAAAATCTGGGACAGAGATTTGATTGCAGTTATCTGGGTTAATTCCATGATATATTGAAACTAAGTGATTTGTGATCACTTTCCGAAGCTCATCATTAACCTCAAGATTATTAAATTTGTGAATCTTTGCTGGCAAGAACCCAAATCAAGCAGATTGTTTCCTCTAGTTGGTTCTGTCACAACCTGTTCAAAAAGCAAACCTGAGCCGTATCAAAAAAGTCACTAGACTCAAGATTTCCTGTCTTTTTGCTCCAATCAATTTGTCTAAAGTTAAAATCCCCCATTATCACAACTTTTTCATATCTAGATGCCTTATGAATTTCGTCCCATAACAGCCTATCAAGGTTTGGGGGCCTTTAAATTACACCCAAAATTAATTTGTCACGACCCTCGAGAAACTGAAGCCAAACCGATTCTGTGTTCGATGTTTCTAATCTTACATCATGTCTAAGACAACAATTTAAATTTTCTCTGACGTACATCGCCACACCACCACCCTTCCTGTTGACCCTATCAGTGTGGAATAGTTTATAACCCTGTATGTTGCATTCAGAAGGCATTTCTCTATCTTTCAGGTTGAACCAGGTCTCTGTTATATCAATAATATCTATATTACCTACACTTGCAAGTAATCTTAGCTCATCTATCTTATTTCTTAGACTCCTACTATTTGTATAGTAAACCTTATGGAAGCTAGTCACTCGTTGCCCTCTACTATCTCTCTCTGTTTGTTGATCAATTGATTTGCCATTACTAGCAACTTTATTTTGAATATTGTCTTTTAAACATATCCCTGAGGTATACCGGTAATAACTGCTGTTTTTAACCCTAATGCTGCAGCCTGATTGTTTCCCACAAACACCCATACCTCTATAATCTATCAGTTTAAATTCCTAGACAAGTCATCAATTACCCTCTCAGTTGAATTGGCTAATGCAACCACTCCATCCCCAGAGAGATGAACCCCATCCCTTGCATACATATCACGTTTGCCAAAGAAAATGTCCCAGTTATCAATGAATGGGATTGCAAGTTCCTTGCAGTACCTGTCTAGCCAGCAATTTATACCAGTTGGCCTAGACATCCATTCATTGCCCACTCCCTTTCTAGGCAAGATGCTACATATGACTGGGATCCCTCCATCCCTCCCTTAGACCTAACTACTTCTATGGCTGACCTGTACTTATCCAGCAGTTCCTCTCTCCTGCCCTTCCCATGTCATTACCCCCAGCATTAAGACAGATAATGGGCTTGTTCCCATTACCTACCATAATATTATCCAACCTGCTATGTCACCAACACCAGCTCCAGGAAGACACACTCTCTGTCTGACCTTTCTGTCTCTGTTACTAAATGTACGGTCCATATATCTTACCTGAGAATAGCCTACTGTTAAAATATTCTTACCTTGATTAGCAGGGGAATCAGTGGTACCTTCAACCTCACTAACCACTGGAGAACTAACCACTTGGAGAACAGAGAATCGATTTCCTACCTTCACATCTTCTCTATTTACTCTCCTCATCTTCCTTCTTCCTGAACTGTGAACCACTTGCCACTTAAAGCGGCTGCCACTATCACTGATGGCGACCATTCCTTCCTTACCAGCTAAATCCTTCTCACACTCGCTCCCAAACTCATCTATGCGAAGCTTCAGCTTCCTATTTTCCTCCTGAAGAAGTAGAATCTCCTTCTTCAACACTTGAACCTGAGATTCTAAAACACTACAACAAGCCATGGTGCTTGGTAACAGCCCACGCTAACTCCCAAGAGCTTAGCGGTATGACCGCAGGTGACCACTGACCTCAGCGTACTGACCACCTACTATGGGTACTACAAAGTTGTGCTCTCTCCCCCTATTACTATAACTGCTTTGGGTCCCAACCTTGACAAACTTGGCACCAAGATATTCCGGACACTGCGGGGATTGAACTTGTGGCGAGTGAGTCGTAAAACTCCAGGACCGCTACAATAAGATGCATCCATGATTCACTTCACCACCCCCCGTCCCGTGGTACGGTTTCTTTGCAATCGTTGTCATTACGATTTCGTGACTCATGATGACGGCTTTGAGGGACTAGAGCTAGAGACCGTCCCCGGCTACGCTGGCTGGAGATTCATCGTAAAAAAATTGTATTAAAAAATCTGTAAAAACTTGCATTTGTGGTCACTATTACGAGTATGGCCATACCCGTTAAATTTTATACTAGGATGTGGTCCTTTTTATTCTATACATATATATATATATATATAATATCAATGCTAATATTGCTATATTATATTATTAGGCGTTATATTAAGAATGTGAGTTTCATGTAGTGGGGAACTACTAGTTGGAGCGCCAGTTACTAGTTCAGGTACTGACGTCTCCCTCAGTCACGTGACCAACCTGACGTCGGCTTACCACTCAGTGGTACCGTAAGTAGGTTCACAGCACCTGCTCAGAGTAGGTACAACACTCTTGCTCTGACTAGCACTCTCACTTCTAGTCTGATTTCTAAGAGTTCACTGATCATATTACCTGAAATCGTATTTTAGCAACAGATTGATTGCTTGACTCTAGTACTGGAAATTGTTTCTTAGTAGACTCTTGTGTCGTAACAATAGTTGTGTATATATAAAATAGTATCCTTAATGTGTAAAGGAAAAAATAATTTTACTTCTCTATTTTAATTAATATATAGTTCATAAATATATGAAGATACTATGTAAGTTTTATTGTTATTAAAGACACAGATTTTATACGAGTTTTGGCCATCTACAGAAAAAAGGTTAAAGTGCTTTTTAAAAGGCTATATTGACTGCACTAAAACCTAGTTGCTATGGAGTTCCAACTAGACAATAGCCAACCTAGTAAACTGATACCCCATCAAGGATCAGTAAACCATACCCCGGCCAGGATTGAACCCGCGGTCAGAGAGTCTCAAAAACTCCAGCCCGTCGCGTTAGTCACTAGACCTGCTAGCTGGTCTAGTGACTAACGCGACGGCTGGAGTTTTGAGACTCTCTGACCGCGGGTTCAATCCCGGCCGGGTATTGGTGTGTTTGCAATCGTGTCTTTACGATTTCGTGAGTCAAGGATCAGTGACTCAATGTTATACACTCCATATCGCAACAGTCACAGTGGTGCCTAGGCTAACTTCTCTAAACCTGGAGAATACCTGAAAAGAGTTTAGGGGGTCAACGCCCACGCGGGAGGTCTGAGACCAGGCCTCGTGGTGCATCAGGATCTGATCACCCAGGCTGTTACTGCTGGCCCGCACGCAAAATTGAGTATGAATCACAGCCCGGTTGGTCAAGTACTGACTTCAGGTTGCTTGTCCAGCGCCTTCTTGAAGACAGCCAGGGGTCTATTGGTAATCCCCCTTACGTATGCTGGGAGGCTGTTGAACAATCTTGGGCCCCTGACACTTATTGTGTTGTCTCTCATTGTACTCGTGGCACCCCCTGCTTTTCATTGGGGGAATGTAGCGTCTCCTTCAGAATCTTTTGCTTTCATAGGGAGTGATTTTCGTGTGCAAGTTTGGTACTAATCCCTCTACGATTTTTCAAATGTATACTATCGGGTATTTTCCTCGCCTGCGTTCCAGGGAATACAAATCAAAGGACTTCAACCGTTCCAATAATTTAGGTGCTTTATCGTACTTGTGTGTGCCGTGAAAGTACACCCTCCAGGTCAGCAATTTTATAGTGTATAAATATACCTATTTGGATAAATCCTATCGTAGCCAGCTGGTCCAGCGTCTTACGCACTGGCCTGGAGTTTTACGACTCATTCGCACGAGTTCAATCCCCACCGTAGTATTTTTTTTTTTAATTAGTGTTTAGTGAGCCATTAACCGGACTATGAGTCGAAGATCTAAATAAATTTTTATAATTGAAACTTAAAATTTATCAATTTAAAACATCTCCAATATTATGTTAACACCATAAGACTTCTAAAAAGCAATAAATGACATGTCCATGCACTCTGCCCAGGCCCAGATTCTGGAACTTCGATGTTCATCAAGAACTGCAAGAACGCCTGTCCCGTACCTACAGCAATCTATGGAGAGGCAGCATGGACACGGGTCATTCCACACACATTAAAAACAACAGACATATCCCCACTCCACTGGCAGTAAAATAATTGCAAAGAACAGCAGACCTATTATACTAACATCCAATATCATAAAAATATTTGAGAGGGTTCTAAGAAGCAGGATCACCAACCATCTAGATACCATCAATTACACAACCCAGGGCAACACGGTTTAAAGCAGGTCGCTCCTGCCTGTCCAGCTACTGGACCACTATGACAAGGTCTGGATGCTTAGTGGATAAACAAAATACAGATGTAGTATACACAGACTGCGAAAGCCGACGACAAGTGCGACCACGGTGTAATACCACATAAAATGCGTGATAAAAGATACACAAATAACCCGCACATAAAAGAGAGAAGCTTACGACGACGCTTCGGTCCGACTTGGACCATTGACAAAGTCACTTTGTCATGGTCCAAGTCGGACCGAAACGTCGTCGTAAGCTTCTCTCTTTTATGTGGGGTTATTTGTGTATCGTTCCAGTCACGGTATTGTGCCTTTTTTTGTTATTGTGATAAAAGAATAATGTGTCATTGGAACAATTTGATAACGTTAATTTTCTCTATCAGTTGTCAGAAAATTACAGTAAATAATACGTTGGAATGAGTGTAGGGAACTTTGGACATCATTTAAACTTAAAAGATTAAACTGAAACGATATTTCACGAAGTTCGTAATATACTCAAGTCTGCGAAAAGTAATGAAACTTTTAACTTTACTGGAAAGTTTAGTTAATAGCACTTGTATTTAATATAAAACAGTTCTGAACTTTTAAATCTTTCAGAAAAATTAGTGTGGATACTTGTAAATATATAATGGCACACAGGGATATATTCTAGTCCAAACTTAGAGAAACTGAAGTACATCGAGGTACAGGTACCGAGACTGACTCACTGATGATGAACCCGTATTCTTATTATACACTGGAGCTTATAGTGACAAGCTTATAGTGTCTTATGACAAGCTTATAGTGTCTTTTGAAAAGCTTATAGTGTCTTATGACAAGCTTGTAGTGACACGCTTATAGTGTTTATGACAAGCTTATAGTGTCTTATGACAAGTTATAGTGTCTTTGACAAGCTTATAGTGTCTTATGACAAGCTTATAGTGTCTTATGACAAGCTTAGTGTCTTATGACAAGCTTATAGTGTCTTATGACAAGCTTATAGTGTCTTATGACAATCTTATAGTGTCTTATGACAAGCTTATAGTGTCTTTTGACAAGCTTATAGTGTCTTTTGAAAAGCTTATAGTGTCTTATGACAAGCTTGTAGTGACACGCTTATGTGTCTTATGACAAAGCTTATAAGTGTCATATGACAAGCTTATAGTGTATGATTGACAAGCTTCTAGTGTCTTTGAAAAGCTTATAGTGTCTTTGTTAAAGTTTAGTGTCTTTGATAAGTTTAAAAGGGGGATTTAGTGTCTTTGATAAGCTTATAGTGTCTTATGACAAGTCTTATAGGGTCTTATTGACAAGCTTATAGTGTCTTTGAACTGCTTTTAGTGTTCGCATCGCTATTGGGCCGTTGCGGACGTGCTGGCTGTAGCTCCTGATTGTGTTGGCATTTGCGCAGGTTGACGTGTACTTGGCTCTGTGAAACTGTTGCGCCGATCTCTAGAATTGAAGAAGATGCCCTCCATCGAGCACTTTACCAACAGCTTTAAGGAAGGACATTTGTGGTTGGCGAATTTGAAATTCGGCGATTGACCGAGGAGAACAGAGATTCGTTAGTAGTCTCTGTTTTGATTTTCGGTCAAGGAAGGAACTGGTCAGTGGCTGGACAGCAGGGAAGAAGTTGACAGATCAAGAAGACGGAATGGAAAGGTTAGAAACGATGAGAAGAAAGAGACTGCCGTGGAAATGTTGTGGAAACCATCCAATACATTCTCAGTGCTACCCGACGAATGTGAGGTGACTACTTGGGAACGACACAGACGAAAGACATTAGGGAAGGTAAGAATATGTTGTTGTTGGGAGATAGCCAGTTGGTATATGGATGGGCGTTCTGCTTGAAGGACTGGAGTAGGCGACAGAGAGTTTGCTTTCTGGGGGCTGGGTTGGAGGATATTGTTAGCCGTCTGGATTGACATCTTGAGAGGTAATGGGAGCAATCCTATTATCTGTCTCAGTGCTGGACGGCAACGATGTTGCAGACGTAGGTGAGACTGATTAGCAGGTATAGGACAGCAATATGAAATAATTAGAAGAAAGGGTGGAAGGTACCCTCTCATATGTGGATTTTGCCATGGAGGGGGGCGATTGGAAGTTGAATTGTTGTCCAGGGCAATTGGTGTCAATTGCTGGCTGGACCAAATTCTTTAAGGAAAATGCGCGTAACATTCATGACAAACTGGGACCTTTCTATGGCAGATTAACTGACATGTATGCTAGGGTGGCGGTTTCACTTATTAGGTGTGGGGTGGGGGAAGCATGGGAACTGATGTGAGGGAGCAGTTAGGACTTTAAACTAGGATTAGTTAGTGGGTTATGGGTTTTTGGCAGGGAAAACGTGAAGTCCCGTGTCAGTAGTAATATTACGAGTTCTAGGGGAACTGTAATAATAAGAACGAGATGATATTGAAAAGTCCAGGGACCTTGGGTGATAAAGACGGTAATCGGTTTAGTAGGAAGAAAAATAGAAATGAGCAGGAAGGGTAAAGAGAAAGGAGAGTCTTTCAGTTTTTTATTGCTAAATTGCAGTAGTGCTAGGAATAAGATGGACGAGTTGAGATAGTTGTATTGTAGGTAACATTGATGTATTTGCCTTAACTGAGACGTGGTTTAATTCAAAAAAAGTCGGACATGGCAAGCGGACTGTCATTCAGGGTTTTTAAATTGTTCCAGAAGATAGAAGTATTGGGGAAAGGGGGTGGTGGGGTGGCATTGTACGTCCGAATCGCTTGAACTGTTTGCATAAAAACGGGTATTATAGTCTGAAGTAACACATACAGAGTCTGTTTGATAGAATTTTCAGAGGGGCATGAAAAAACTGATTTTAGAGTGATAACCGTCCCCGTAACTTAGATAGGGACCAGGGATAATACTATGGGAGGAAATTGTTAAAGGCCACAAGGCACGATAGTAGTAATTCTAGGAGACCTTTAACTTTAGTCATGTATTGGAATTTCTGACTGGGGATTTAGATCGTTAACGATTCTTAAGAAAGTATTTCAGGATTGTTTTTGAAGACAGTTTGGACAGAACCTACAGGGGAGATAACCTGCTTGAATTAGTTCTGGCAAACAATGAATCCCTTGTTAATAAATTAGAAGAAATTCAGAGGAATGGGTGCTAGCGACCACAAATAAAATTACATTTTGCATTGAATGGAAGTACGATAGTAGCGATAACTCAGTAACAGTCCCAGATTTTCGCTTAGCAGATTACGATGGGCTTAAATGAACACTTATCATCTGTTGATGGGTATCGAATGAGAGCTATCAATTATGACAGTTTTCTGAACACTATACATGCTGCTCAAAGGATCGTTTATCCCATAAAAGAAAAATTAATCAAATAGAAATGACCCAAAAATGGATGAATACTAGGCTCAAATTTTTACCTAGGGCATAAGAAAGGATTTATTGGCGTATCAAAAAGAGGTGAGGGTAGTCTTTATGAATCAGTATATTGCATTAAGAGGGACATTAAAAAGGAGGATAAGAAAAGGCTAAAAAGGGACTATGAAATTAAAGTTGCTAGGGATTCTAAAACTAACCCAAAAGTTTTTTCAGGTCTATAGAACAAAAGTTGGTGTAGAGATAGATAGGTCCCTTTAAAATAACTATGGGCACCTTATGACAATTAGAATGAATGCTGGATTTTAAATAATATATTTTCTCTCAGTTTTTACACAGGAAGACACTAACAATATTCCAGTAATTATTTTTTCAGTGGGCTAGAGAGATAAATTATGTAAACATCACAGTCACTAGTGATGATGGATTGTGAGGCACGGATAGACAGATGACGCAAAATAAGTCGCGGGTCCTGATGGGTTTTTTCAAGGGTTCTTAAGGATGCAAAATGGAAATCTGTGAACCCATTAACTAATATTTTTAATTTATCTATTCAAACAGGTGTTGTAGTGTCTGATATGTGGAAGATGGTAATGTAAACTCCTATTTTTAAAACAGGAGGACAAGTCGAGTTACGTCAAATTACCGACCAATAAGCTCTGACCTCAATTTGTAGGCAAATTACTAGAGTCAATTATAGCTGAGATTATAGAAGCCATCCTTCGATACGATAGCTTCGATTAATGATACTCAGCATGGATTTCACAGAGGCCGGTTTTTGTCTAACTAATTTATTAACTTTCTTCAGTAAAGCTTTTGAGGCTGTTATTGTGAACACAATAAAGATTTGATATTATTTACTTAGATTTTAGTAAGGCTTCTTGATTGGATCCGCACCATAGGATGTTAAAAGAAAGTGGCAGCCATGGCATTGGGGGAAATGTGCTCTGTGGATCGGTCATGGTCACTGACAGGAAGCAGAGAGTGTCCATAAGTGGGGGTTGTTAAATCCGAGTCGGGATTGTAAACAAGTGGGTTCCACGGGATCAGTCTGGGCCCGTTGTTGTTTATAAACTATATCAATGGGGATCTTGATGAGGGAATTATAGAGATATGAGCAAATTCGCCGCGATGACACAAAGATAGGTAGGTAATTGATTCCAAACGTAGATGTTAGGGAACTTCAGGAAGGATTTAAACAAACTCTATTACTAGGTCAGAAAAGTGGCAGATGCAGTTCAATGTAGATAAGTGCAAGGTTCTGAGCTTGGGATGTGCCCATAACCTAGTACTTATTAAATTAAATGATGTTAGAATTAGCCTTACGATTGCGAAAAGGTCTATGGGGGTTATGGTGAGCAGCAACCTTAAACCAAGACTGCAAGCTAAGCGTAGTATAAGGCAAATAGATAACTGGGATTTATATCAAGAAGTGTAAGCAACAGAAGTCAGTGGTCATACTGCAGCCTTTTTACATTATTCAGTAAGGCCTTCACCTTGATTTATGCAGCTCAGTTCTGGTCTCAGTATTACAAATGGACATAAGAATTCGTTAGAAAACATTCAGCGTAGGCTGGACCGAAAATTATACATTAGCATCAGAAAGCTTCCTTATGAAGAAAGATTGAAGACTCTTAAGTTACATCACTTGTTAGACGAAGAATGATGGGGAGACCTGATCGAGTGTATAAGTGGAAGATAGGTATTAATAAAGGGGTATTCATGCTGGTCTTGGGATGTCTCTCAGAGTGAACCGCAGTAATGGGATTTAAATTAGATAGTTTAGATTTAGAAAGGACAAGGAACAGTATTGGTTTGGATATAGGGTAGTTGATGAGTGGAACAGTCTACTAGTTGGTGTTATTGAGGGCTAGGACTTTGGGTAGTTTCCCCCCCAATCTAGGTTGGATAAGTACTGAGTGGGAAGGGTTGGATTTGAGGTGGGACTTTCACATCAGAGCTTATTTCTTGGGTAGCATTGAAAATTGGGTTGGGTAAATGTTTTGTTAGTGGGAGAATGGTAAAGGACCTGCCTAGTATGGGCCAGCAGGCCTCCTGCGTGTTCCTCCGTTCTTTATGTTCTTATGTTCTTTATGTTCTATGACAAGCTTTAGTGACACGCTTATAGTGTTTATGAACAAGCTTATAGTGTTTTGACAAGCTTATAGTGTCTTTGATAAGCTTATAGTGTCTTTGATAAGTTTAGTGTCTTTGATAAGTTTAGTGTCTTTGATAAGCTTAGTGTCTTATGACAAGCTTATAGTGTCTTATGACAAGCTTACAGTTGCACGCTTTTAGTGTCTTATGACAAGCTTATAGTTGTCTTTGATATGCTTATAGTGTCCTTTGATAGTTTAGTGTCTTTGATAAGCTTATAGTGTCTTATGACAAGCTTATAGTGTCTTATGACAAGCTTAGTGTTTTTAGTAAGCATAGTGTATTTGATAAGCTTATAGTGGTCTCTTTGTACAAGTTATAGTATCTTTGCTCATGAAAAATATCTACTGGACGATAAACACACAGATCATTATATATGTAACACCCAGACTGCTTAAATAAAAGGATTGAAACATTATTTTATATGATCATTACACAAAAATAACTTACATACACGGGGGGGATTGAATTAGTTGGCGAGTGGTATGGTTTGTTTGCAATCGGGTCATTGCGATTGCGTGAGTATTATCTTTCTTTCTACAAGTACATGTATACAAGGCATACAGGACGTTATTTGATATCATTGACATTATTATATACTAAGCGTGCTTATGCTGAGAATTTCGGGCTCAAATTAGGTCACTTTTTGTCCCCAGGGTGCGACCCCACAACAGATTGCTAACAGGTGAATTGGGACAGCAGGTGCCTTAAGGAAACAGTCCTAATGTTTCCAGCCGTACCGGGGATCGCCCCAGACTCAGTGTGTGTGAGCTGAGTTGCACTAGCGATCGAGTACAGGACACCAGACAGAAGATTTCCGAGATGCGAACACATGTAACAAGGGAGTACAATGGAAGTTGAAAATCAGATGAGTCACTGGGATGTAGGAACTTTTTCCAGTCTGAGTTGTCAGGATGTGGAACAATCTGGTAATTAAGTAGGTAGGCCAGGATCAAGGACTAGCTTTCGAGGTTAAGAAGCTTTGTAGGAGAGTAAGGTGGACCTAGTAGTGACTGCGAGGAGGGCGGGGTGGTAAGAAGCTGGAATCGACCCCTGCAACAGTATAGGTGAGTACCACAAACACGCTCACAAACCTTTTCGTCTATAGCTCATTCCGAACATATTTCTTTTGTCACATCATTTGACATTTTGATAATGGACTTTCAGCCGATATTCATTAACTTTCTCATTTCCCCTTCATCTACTATTCATTTCCGCTCGTATGTTAGCAAATTCAATTTCTTTCATTTTTCACACTGGATACGTACAAGCGTACCACATTTTCCTGTAATTAATCCAGCACGTGTAAGAGTTCTCTGGCGGCCATTACAAAGGTTTAGTCATAATTTCGTTGCTAGTGACGTAATTGTTGGGACTGATTTAACTGTGGATTTAATTAAACTGCTATAGACGTGTTACTGATCAAACTGGCACCAACACTGTCACGAACATGGCAAACACAACACGATAACTTACAAAACCACTAACACCCCCCCCACACCAGCAACACTTATCCAACCACTGTCAACACAGCACCACCACTAAAGCACACTTACCCACATGCAGCAGCAGCGCAGCAGCGCACCACCACCACCATCCACCACCACCACCACAACACCACCAACACACCACCACCATTACCACACCACCACCACCACCTCCACCACCATCCACCACTACCACAAACACTAATAACCAGCAACACTTAAACCACACACTGTCAACACCAGCACCACAGAATCAACACTTAACCACACTGTCAAGGACAGTCAACTAACACGCACACTGCCACAAGCAGCACCACCACAAGCACCACCACCTCACACTAGACACGGCACTGCACAGATCTCCACACCAACCAAGTACACACCACCACTACCACACCACCACCACCACCACCACAACAACACCAAACCAACACACTTTCACCTTCTTGTAAAACACAACATATTACGTAATATTCCCTGAAACGGTTAGCTGAATGAGAATGTTGATTTGTCTCTGCTATTTGATGAAACTAATTTGTTTAAAATGACTTTTCTTGAATTTATTTACCTTAAATCCTTACTTATTGCATTATATAAATGATAAAACTTTTTACTCATTTATGCTTCTTAATTTTCATAGCTATCATTTATATATATATTTTATATATATAATATATATATATATATATATATATATATTTTATATATACTGTAGGTATGCAACATAATTACTCAGCCTGAGGGGTGTGTATGTACCCAGCAATATGTGGTTGCAGGGGTCGAGTCATAGCTCCTGGCCCTGCCTCTTCGCTGATTGCTCCTAGGTCCTCTCTCTCCCTGCCCAATTAGCTTTATCATACCTCGCCTTAAAACTATGTATGGTTCCCGCCTCCACTACGTCACTTTCTAGGCTATTCCACGGCCTGACAACTCTATGACTGAAGAAATACTCCATAAAATCCCTTCGATTTATCTGAGTCTTCAACTTCCAATTTTGACCCCTTGTTTCTGTGTCCCTTCTCTGGAACATCCCGTCTTTGTGTGTGTGTGAGAGTGTGAGTGTGAATGTGTGTGTGTGTGTGTGTGTGTGTGTGTGTGTGTGTGTGTGTGTGTGTGTGTGTGTGTGTGTGTGTGTGTGTGAGACAGCTACATCAAGAGACCGTGTATACTAGCGCCTTATGGGCTACGTACCTCAACTTCTCCTGGGACGTCCGTCATTGCTGCCACTCCATCATGCTGACTGTCAGTATTAAAGGTTTACATGTGTGCTTTTTTTCAATGACCTTTTTTTTCTCTTTGACTAATGTTCGTTATAACTTTATCTGAATATATTGACTATAGACTTGAAGGGTAAAGAAATAGCTGTGTCAAGAAGCTGTGCAGCGAACAATAACACAGTCTGGGTTGGTACTGCAAATCACCAGCGGCTTGAGTTAAAATTCTCTTACTGGTAATCACCGAGGTGGAGTTATTAGCGTATAGAATAAACAGCTGAAATAATTTATAAAATGTTGAAATTTTCCTCTGTTTTTGAATATATATTTGCATGACTCGTAATGACACGATTGTAAACAAGCCATAGCACGGGTGGGGTTAGAACCCGCGATCACAGTCACAAAACTCCAGTGGCTAATCGACGGTTGGAGTTTGGTGTGACTCTCTCATCGCGAAGTGTAACTCCACCCGTGTATTTATATATATTTGCATCTTCTGAATATACCCTTGGCAGTCTTCAAGCTAGCACTGGACCCCTGCAAGTCCCTCAAGCTGGCACTGGACCCTGGCAGTCTTCAAGCTGGCACTGGACCCTGGCAGTCTTCAAGCTGGCACTGGACCCTGGCAGTCTTCAAGCTGGCACTGAACAAGCACCTAAAGTCGGTTCCTGACCAGCCGGGCTGTGGCTCGTACGTTGGTTTGCGTGCAGCCAGCAGTAACAGCCTGGTTGATCAGGCTCTGATCCACCAGGAGGCCTGGTCACAGACCGGGCCGCGGGGGCTTTGACCCCCGGAACTCTCTCCAGGTAAACTCCAGGTAATATAAATCAGGCACTCAACCCATGCTGCCTTGTCAAGTCTTCCCCTCACCTGTTACACACCTCACCAACATTCTTACCGTGAACATCAAAATGGTATACAATACCGACAGGTTGTTAGGTAAGACACATATGCAACAGTTAGACAACTTTATTCCGAAACGTTTCGCCTACACAGTAGGCTTCTTCAGTCAAATACAGAAAGTAGGCAGGAACAGTAGAGATGTGAAGACGATGTAATCAGTCCATCACCCTTGAAGTCGTAGAATTTGAGGTTGTCAGTCCCTCAGCCTGGAGCAGTTCAGTTCCATAGTCAGGAACTATCTGAAGATCAAGCGACAGTGCAGAGACTTAAATACTGTCGGAAGGAGAGGTGCCGACAGTATTTAAGTCTCTGCACTGTCGCTTGATCTTCAGATAGTTCCTGACTATGGAACTGAACTGCTCCAGGCTGAGGGACTGACAACCTCAAATTCTACGACTTCAAGGGTGATGGACTGATTACATCGTCTTCACATCTCTACTGTTCCTGCCTACTTTCTGTATTCGACTGAAGAAGCCTACTGTGTAGGCGAAACGTTTCGGAATAAAGTTGTCTAACTGTTGCATATGATTCTTACCGTGTTTAACACCAAGTCCAGGAGTGGAAGGGACGAGGAACACTACAGCCTGAGTTGTGGAGTAGGAAAAAACATAAGAATTCTATCATCCCACAAATTAGGTTGTGGGAAGTGATGTGTCATGCCTGATCTGTATTGACTTAAGAAATCGTAATGACACGATTGCAAATAAACCATACCCTCGGCCGGGATTGAACCCGCGGTCATAGAGTCTCAACGCGACGGGCTGGAGTTTTGAGACTCTATGACCGCGGGTTCAATCCCGGCCGGGGGTATGGCTGATCTGTATTGTTTTTCAATGTGCAAAAACTGCCATGGTCAAAGTTGTCTAAATTCTGAATCTTCAGATGATCTTCACAGATGACCTTGATATAACAGACGACCTTGATATAACATGTGAGAAATATAATTCTAGTCTTAACTTATAACGTCACAAAGTAGGAAATGAGTGAATTATGTCTACTGAGGAAACGCTTAGAAAAAGTGTGGTAATGTATCTGCTTAATGTATGGTGTGGAAATACGTCATGTATGGTGTGGAAATACGTCGTGTATGGTGTGGAAATACGTCATGTGTGGTGTGGAAATACGTCATGTATGGTGTGGAAATACGTCATGTGTGGTGTGGAAATACGTCGTGTATGGTGTGGAAATACGTCATGTGTGGTGTGGAAATACGTCATGTATGGTGTGGATATACGTCATGTATGGTGTGGAAATACGTCGTGTATGGTGTGGAAATACGTCATGTGTGGTGCGGAAATACGTCATGTATGGTGTGGATATACGTCATGTATGGTGTGGAAATACGTCATGTGTGGTGCGGAAATACGTCATGTATGGTGTGGATATACGTCATGTATGGTGTGGAAATACGTCATGTGTGGTGCGGAAATACGTCATGTATGGTGCGGAAATACGTCATGTGTGGTGTGGAAATACGTCATGTATGGTGCAGAGATACGTCATATATGGTGTGGAAATACGTCATGTGTGGTGCGGAAATACGTCATGTATGGTGCGGAAATACGTCATGTGTGGTGTGGAAATACGTCATGTATGGTGCAGAGATACGTCATGTATGGTGTGGAAATACGTCATGTGTGGTGTGGAAATACGTCATGTATGGTGTGGAAATACGTCATGTGTGGTGCGGAAATACGTCATGTGTGGTGCGGAAATACGTCATGTGTGGTGTGGAAATACGTCATGTATGGTGCAGAGATACGTCATGTATGGTGCGGAGATACGTCATGTATGGTGCGGAAATACGTCATGTTTTTTTTTTTATTATTATTATCACACTGGCCGATTCCCACCAAGGCAGGGTGGCCCGAAAAAAAAAACTTTCACCATCATTCACTCCATCACTGTCTTGCCAGAAGGGTGCTTTACACTACAGTTTTTAAACTGCAACATTAACACCCCTCCTTCAGAGTGCAGGCACTGTACTTCCCATCTCCAGGACTCAAGTCCGGCCTGCCGGTTTCCCTGAACCCCTTCATAATTGTTACTTTGCTCACACTCCAACAGCACGTCAAGTATTAAAAACCATTTGTCTCCATTCACTCCTATCAAACACGCTCACGCATGCCTGCTGGAAGTCCAAGCCCTCGCACACACAAAACCTCCTTTACCTCCTCCCTCCAACCTTTCCTAGGCCGACCCCTACCCCGCCTTCCTTCCACTACAGACTGATACACTCTTGAAGTTATTCTCTTTCGCTCCATTCTCTCTACATGTCCGAACCACCTCAACAACCCTTCCTCAGCCCTCTGGACAACAGTTTTGGTAATCCCGCACCTCCTCCTAACTTCCAAACTACGAATTCTCTGCATTATATTCACACCACACATTGCTCTCAGACATGATATCTCCACTGCCTCCAGCCTTCTCCTCGCTGCAACATTCATCACCCATGCTTCACACCCATATAAGAGCGTTGGTAAAACTATACTCTCATACATTCCCCTCTTTGCCTCCAAGGACAAAGTTCTTTGTCTCCACAGACTCCTAAGTGCACCACTCACCCTTTTCCCCTCATCAATTCTATGATTCACCTCATCTTTCATAGACCCATCCGCTGACCACGTCCACTCCCAAATATCTGAATACATTCACCTCCTCCATACTCTCTCCCTCCAATCTGATATCCAAACTTTCATCCCTAATCTTTTTGTTATCCTCATAACCTTACTCTTCCTGTATTCACTTTCAATTTTCTTCTTTTGCACACCCTACCAAAATTTTCATCCACCAATCTCTGCAACTTCTCTTCAGAATCTCCCAAGAGCACAGTGTCATCAGCAAAGAGCAACTGTGACAACTCCCACTTTATGTGTGATTCTTTATCTTTTAACTCCACGCCTCTTGCCAAGACCCTCGCATTTACTTCTCTTACAACCCCATCTATAAATATATTAAAGAACCACGGTGACATCACACATCCTTGTTTAAGGCCTACTTTTACTGGGATATAATTTCCCTCTTTCCTACATACTCTAACTTGAGCCTCACTATCCTCGTAAAAACTCTTCACTGCTTTCAGTAACCTACCTCCTACACCATACACCTGCAACATCTGCCACATTGCCCCCTATCCACCCTGTCATGTATGGTGTGGAAATACGTCATGTATGGTGTGGAAATACGTCATGTATGGTGTGGAAATACGTCATGTATGGTGTGGAAATACGTCATGTATGGTGTGGAAATACGTCATGTATGGTGCGGAGATACGTCATGTATGGTGCGGAGATACGTCATGTATGGTGCGGAAATACGTCATATATGGTGTGGAAATACGTCATGTATGGTGTGGAATTACGTCATGTATGGTGCGGAGAAACGTCATGTATGGTGTGGAAATACGTCTTATATGGTGCGGAGATACGTCATGTATGGTGTGGAGATACGTCATGTATGGTGTGGAAATACGTCATGTATGGTGTGGAAATACGTTATGCATGGTGCGGAGATACGTCATGTATGGTGTGGAGATACGTCATGTATGGTGTGGAAATACGTCATGTATGGTGTGGAAATACGTCATGTATGGTGCGGAAATACGTCATGTATGGTGTGGAGATACGTCATGTATGGTGTGGAAATACGTCATGTATGGTGTGGAGATACGTTATGTATGGTGTAGAAACACGACATGTATGGTGCGGAGATACGTCATGTATGGTGTGGAAATACGTCATATATGGTGTGGAAATACGTCATGTATGGTGTGGAAATACGTCATGTATGGTGCGGAGATACGTCATGTATGGTGTGGAAATACGTCATGTATGGTGCGGAGATACGTCATGTATGGTGTGGAGATACGTCATGTATGGTGTGGAAATACGTCATGTATGGTGTGGAAATACGTTATGCATGGTGCGGAGATACGTCATGTAGGGTTTGCGGAGATACGTCATGTATGGTGTGGAAATACGTCATGTATGGTGTGGAAATACGTCATGTATGGTGCGGAAATACGTCATGTATGGTGTGGAGATACGTCATGTATGGTGTGGAAATACGTCATGTATGGTGCGGAGATACGTCATGTATGGTGTGGAGATACGTCATGTATGGTGTGGAAATACGTCATGTATGGTGTGGAAATACGTTATGCATGGTGCGGAGATACGTCATGTATGGTGCGGAGATACGTCATGTATGGTGTGGAAATACGTCATGTATGGTGTGGAAATACGTCATGTATGGTGCGGAAATACGTCATGTATGGTGTGGAGATACGTCATGTATGGTGTGGAAATACGTCATGTATGGTGCGGAGATACGTTATGTATGGTGTAGAAACATGACATGTATGGTGCGGAGATACGTCATGTATGGTGTGGAAATACGTCATGTTTGGTGCGGAGATACGTCATGTATGGTGTGGAAATACGTCATGTATGGTGCGGAGATATGTCATGTATGGTGTGGAGATACGTCATGTATGGTGTGGAAATACGTCATGTATTGTGTGGAAATACGTTATGCATGGTGTGGAAATACGTCATGTATGGTGCGGAAATACGTCATGTATGGTGTGGAGATACGTCATGTATGGTGTGGAAATACGTCATGTATGGTGTGGAAATACGTCATGTATTGTGTGGAAATACGTTATGCATGGTGTGGAAATACGTCATGTATGGTGGGGAAATACGTCATGTATGGTGGGGAAATACGTCATGTATGGTGGGGAAATACGTCATGTATGGTGGGGAAATACGTCAATGTACATCTTAAAAATACGAATCAAGCTTCGTTAGTCAATTTCTCGTTCTTCAAGGTCTCAATATAATTTTTTTACCTAAACAAACTCGTTATCTGAGCATGGTAAAAAAGAAAAAAAAATGGAATGGTGAAATTCGCCCTACACGAATACACTGTTTTAAAAAAAACTGCAAAATCAAAGTCCTCTATCCAGGGAGGGAGGAGGGGGGAAGGTAAGGTACGTGATATTAGCATTTACCAACCTGCAGTCAGCCGGGATTAGATCCTGCGCCACATTCTCCCGCCTCATGAGATAGAAAAACGTGCATATCACCTAAACCACTTAACCAGCAGGATCTACTCCCAGCTGGCTGTAGTTTGGTGTTTCAATGCCACACCTAGCTCTGCTGGGTGCGTGTTCTTCGAAGGATCGCTGGTAAAGTGGTTAAGGCGATGTGAACGTTGTTCTGTCTCAGAGAGAGAGAGAGAGAGAGAGAGAGAGACCGTAGTCGACCTGTTCTGGATGGCATCCAAGACAGAACTGTTGTGGATGGCATCCTAGACAGGACTGTTTTGGATGGCATCCTAGACAGGACTGTTGTGGATGGCATCCAAGACAGGACTGTTGTGGATGGCATCCAAGACAGGACTGTTGTGGATGGCATCCTAGACAGGACTGTTGTGGATGGCATCCTAGTCAGGACTGTTCTGCATGGCATCCTAGACAGGTGTGGCATGCAAAGAGTACGTAACCTTTATTCGGCGCATGTACACACCCAGGTGACTGAGGGTTGACGATGGGGCCCCGTCGTTCAACCAGTACCCAGGTTCCACCCAAATAGAAGATGGTTTTGCAATCGAGAGGTTATGTGGATGCCACTATCTGTTGCCCTTGATCCCATTTAGAGCTGTTGAAGCACGTCTGTTCTCTAGTGGCTTCTTTTCTGCCTTGCTTACCGTGGAGTGCATAATACCTATTGCTGTACTAGTGTTATAGTGTACAGTTTCTGTTCTAATTGGTGAAGATATATAAGTCTAAGTTTCTTGCTTGTGTTTATTTTGCTGCTTTACACATGAAACAGCCATTTGGACTCCTGGTTGTAATATGGGTAGCCTGTCGAGACTGGAGGGGATAGGAAGGGTGAGCCTAGGGTAAGTGGAAGCATTGTGTTTCTGGAGTTTATTGGGAGTTCCGGGTTCAACCCCCGCGGCCGTCTGTACCAGGCCTCCTTGGTCAGTGTCCCAGGATGGACCACACAGTCGACTAACACCCAGGTACCCATTTTACTGATGGGGAACGATTAGACAAAGGTGGAAGAACACTCAATGTTTCTAGTGGCTGGAACGAACCAGCCTCCCGTGTGAGCGAGAGCGTTACCCTGGCATTGTATTTAGCTTTGCCAACGCTTTACAAATTTTGCGTGTCAGTTGCTTTGCTATGGTCAGCCTTGCTATTGTGTGATCGTTCAACAGCTCGCTACTAGCCTGTTCGGTGTGAAGATTTTGCAGTCAGCTTTGCTACTGCGTATCCACCTTGTAAGCGTATGCATATTCTGCAATCGTACTGTGCATAGCTAAGCGTGTTCTGCAAATAACGTGTTACGTTGGGGTATTCTGCAATCGTACTGTGCATAGCAAATAACTTATACATTGGGGTATGCCACCTAGACGAGTCAGACGTCTGGTGTCGGCATATACTTTGTTTAACCTTCCTAAATTGTCCCTACACGTTGTTGGCAAATTGCTCGTTCCATTGGCATTGATTACGAACGCACTCTCACAGCTGCGCAACTGCGTTCACTGACAAACTTCGAGAAGAAGAGATGGCACATCAGACTCCTCCCTCTACGGGAGCTAGGGCAAAAACTCCTATGTTCTCGCAGGAGGAAGATATGTCAATGGAGCAAAATCGTCAGTCTAGTGCAGCAGGATTGTCTCAAGGTGAATCAGCGGCGTTGGCACTTGAGCTGTCAAAAATCAATCTTGAGCAGACTAGGGAACAGAGAGCATTTGCAAAAGAAGAATTTGATAGGGAAAAGAAAGGAGGCAGCTTTCGCATTCTGTAAATGACTTTAGTTTACAGACAGCAGTACAGCTTGTTCCCCGCTTTAATGAGGCCGAACCAGAAAAAATTTTCGAAGCTTTCGAAAATCAGGCTCGAGCCTTGAGGTGGCTGGAACAGCATTGGGCATCGTTGGTTCACACAGCATTGTTTGGTAAGGCACAGGAATTTACGTCAGTGTTAAATGACACTGATTTTTCCGATTATAAAGTAGTGAAGTCCACAGTGTTGGGAGCATATACTTGTATCCCAGCTAAATATCGGAAGCTTTTCAAGCTGGGCAGACGACAGCTTGGTCAATCCTGGTTGATTTTGTGCGACAGCAGACCAAAGCTTTTACCAGCTGGTATAAAGCAAGTGGTGTTGCTACCTTCGATGATCTTGTGCAGCTTATCCTGATTGACAGCCTGCTGGAGTCTGTGGGACCAGAGGTTAGTCTTTATGCAGGATCGTGACTTAACCATTGCATTGGAGGCAGCCAGGTTGGCTGATACCTTTGAAACTAACCGCTCCTTGTCCGAGCGGTCCCGTCTCTCTTTTCAACAGCCTGGCATAAGCAGAGATCGTCAACCTTGGAGAATGAAGTGCCAGCCGGAGGGAGAACGTCTACGTCAGCCAACTAAGTCACCTGGTGAGCAATGCTTCTCAACTTTTGGTCCACCTGGTGAGAGACAAACTACTCAACATGGTGCATCTCGACAACAGTATCCAGAGAGACACCAACCAAAGCGACACCAGTTGCAACGTCAGCAGGGAGTAAAGGGCCAAGCCTCTCGTCTGATTCCTCTGTAACAAAGTAGGTCACATCTGTCCCAACTGCCCCCACAAACCCCAACACATTGGGAAAATCTCTAATATCCCTGGTAAGGGATGGCCCCTTATTACTGTAAGAGTCTTATTTCCCTTCAGGAAAATTCCGAAACAACTGAAGTCAAAACCTTTAGAGATACTGGAGCATATTCCTCACTTATAAGAGAGGGAATATTACCCCTTTCAAAGAATACTTCCTTGAATTCCTCTGTTTTATTGGAAGCATTTGGAGGAGCTATATATTCTGTCCCTTTGCATAAAATTTATGCACAGTGCAAATATTACACTGGGTACTTGACTGTGGGTGTATCCGAAGGATTCCCATGAAAGATGCCATGTTATTACTGGGTAATAACATTACCACTGCTAGTGTATGTCCTGAACTCATAATGATTAAATTCTTCTCTGGTGGTGGCCATAACTCGGGCAACATCCCAAGGGTTGTCTGGCGAGAATGTTGACCTATCCTTGGACGACTCCGATCTCGGAATAGCCACGTTGTTTTACGAGGAAAACTGGTCAGAGCCTCGCAGATCAAGTGAACAGACCCAGATCAAGCCTTCCTATTCCAAGGTTGCAGGATTGTCAGATATCTGTTTCCATGCCCGAGGGACTGTCCTTCCGGGAGGAACAACGAAAGGACCCTTCTTTAAATTTCGCTTTTCAGGCAGCCATGGGTAAATCCTCTTTGGATCATCCGGTCAAGTATGAACTTAAAAATGATTATTTGGTCTGCACTGAGACTGGTAAGGAGATAGAGGGCCGGCAATTGTCTGACAGGTTAGTAGTTCCAACAAAGTTTAGACCTCAAATATTGAATATAGCTCATAGTACTTCATTAGGAGGTCACTTAGGAATTACTAAAACCTTATATAGAATCGCAAAAGAATTTTATTGGCCAAAATTAAAGCAGGATGTGAGGAATCATATCCGGTGTTGCCGAGAATGTCAGCAAGTAGGGAAACCTGGACATTCATTAAACCTGCACCTCTCCACCCTATACCTGCTGATGGAGACCCTTTTGCAGATTTAATTATAGATTGTGTAGGTCCACTACCTAGGTCAAAGTCGGGAAATCAGTATTTATTTACCATTATGGATAGAGTAACTAGATATCCTGAAGCAATTCCCATGCGCAGTATTAATGTTAAAGCTATTCTCAAAGCTTTAACAAGATTTATTTCTTGTTTTGGCATTTCTAAAACTATTCAAAGTGATCAAGGTACTAACTTCACTGCCAAAGCATTTAGGGAAGCATTAACTAGGTTAGGGATAATCCACAACTTATCCACTGCCTATCATCCTCAGCCCCAAGGCGCCTTGGAAAGATTCCATCAGACGTTAAAAACCATGAGAACTTTTTGCATGCATTTTCCTACAGACTGAGATGAATCACTACCTTTGTTGCTGTTCTCAGTACGACAAACGGTGCAGGAGTCTACCGGGTTTAGTCCGTTTGAGCTGATCTTTGGGCACAATGTACGAGGTCCTCTTCGGGCGCTCGAAGAAGGATGGATGGGAGAAGACGTTAGCTCAACACTCTACAACCCTTCTTCAAGGTTGCAGGTGGCACGTCAGTTAGCCAAGGCTAACCTAAAGGCAGCTCAAAATAAGATGAAACAGAGGTATGACAGAAATGCACAATTCCGCTCCTTTCATCCAGGAGACAAGGTGTTGGTGCAGGAACCTATACCTGGCCACACCTTGAAAGCTAGATTTATGGGACCTGTGCAAATTGTAAGTAAATTATCTGATGTAAATTATGTGGTAGCTCCCCTTGATAAGACCTCAAAAGCTAAAACTTACCACATTAATCAATTAAAATCTTTTCATACACCAGATGAAGTCCCAGTAATGACTCTGTCCTCTACCTCTGAGGACGACTCTGACTCTTTGCACTCTATTTCTAAAATTAATATCAAACTTCCAAACTCTGTCCTCCTCAAGGACCCTAGCCCTTTAATGGTGGGGCTGTGTGAAACTCAGGCAACAAGTTTAATGCGCTAGTATACTGTATTTTCGGATGTGCCGAGAAAATGTACGTTAAGTTATCATGATGTAGATGTGGGAAACTCTAAACCTATTAAACTCTCCCCCTACAGAGCTAATCCTGAAAAGCAGATACTACTTCATCAGGAAGTAGAATTTCTGTTAGAGCATGGGTTAGTGGAGGAGTCATCTAGTCCATGGGCTTCACGTGCATCCTTGTTAAAAAAGCTGATGGAGGGTTTCGTATGGAGGGTTACGTCTGGATGACTTAATCGACTTTGTGGGTAAGGCTACTTTTGTATCCAAGTTAGATCAACTTAAAGGTTACTATCAGGTACCTTTGACGGATAAGGCGAAGGAAATCTCTGCCTTCGTAATTCCAGGAGTTCATTATCAATATACAGTTACCCCCTTCGGAATGAAAAATTCCCCCTCTTCACTCCAGAAACTTATCCATCAGGCTATGAAAGGACTTGAAGGCACGGCAGCATACCTGGATGATATTGTTGTGGTGTCTGATACTTGGGATCAACACCTATTTAGACTTAAGGCTCTTTTTGAGACCTTTCAGAGTTCCCATTTAACTGTTAATTTATCCAAGTCTTCCTTTGGCCAGGCCACTGTTACTTTTCTAGGCCATGAAGTAGGTAGTGGTAAAGTTGCTCCTAAACTTGCTAAAGTCTTGCCATTAAAGATTATCCAATTCCACATGATAGGAAATCTCTTCAGCGTTACCTAGGCATGATAGGATTTTACAGAAGATTCTGTAAGAATTTCTCAGATATTGTAGCCCCTCTTACCTCTCTTACCAGTCACAAAGTTCCCTTTAATTGGACCCCAGACTGTAAAAATGCTTTTGAAAAGCAAAAAGATTATTGTGTACTGCACCCATTCTTTTCTCTCCAGACTTCTCCAAACCTTTCTCATTACAGGTTGATGCTTGTGAGTCTGGGGTTAGGGTAGTTGCAAAACGGGTCCAAAGAGTTGCAGCCTGTAGCCTACTTCTCAGCCAAGTTCCAGCCGCATCAGAGGGCTTACTCTACCATTGAAAAAGAAGCCCTCGCGCTGGTACTGGCTTTGGAGCACTTTGATGTATACGTGGGACAAACTTTGCAGGTGGTCACTGTAGACAGTGACCACCTGCAAATCTTCTAGTATATCTCCAAACCATGAAGAACCACAACACAAGGCTCATGAGATGGATGCTAAGACTGCAAACATATGTTCTGAGAATTGTACATATTGCCGGCAAAGAAAATATGTTGGCAGACTCTTTATCTAGAGTCTAACAATATTATTTATAATAATAATAGGTTAGGATGTGTAAGGTTACTTGCGGTAACCCCTTCCTCCTACCGTCCGCCCGTGTCTTGGACCTAAGCTAGCCAGACTGTTGTCTCGCTCTGAGTTTAGGGTTTGGCTTTTTGTCACGTGAAAAGCTGAGCTCTATCTAAGAGTTGGATGGTTGAGAGGAAAGGAAGTCCCATTATTTTGTGCCATGGCGGCACGGTTACCACTGGGAGGTGGGAACCTAATCCTGAGCCTTTTCGAGGTAGGGGTGTGGCATGCAAAGAGTACGTAACCTTTATACGGCGCATGTACACACCCTCATTTACAGGCTGTCTCCCCCAACCAGCGAACCAGGTGACTTGAGAGCTGACGATGGGGCCCCGTCGTTCAACCAGTACCCAAGTTCCAGCCAATGAGAAGATGGTTTTGGCAATCACAGAGGTTATGTGGGTACCACTATCCTGTCTGCCCTTGTCATTCTCATTCTAGAGCTGGTTGAAGCACGGTCTGCTCTCTAGTGGCTTCTATTCTGCCTTGCTTACCGTGGAGTGCACTAATACCTATTGCTGTACATAATGTATATAGTGTACATACTTCTGTTCTAAATTGGTGAAGGATAATACAAATCAAAAGTTTTCTGCTGTGTTTATTTTGTTCCCTTTACACCCATGATAACAGGCCATTTGGACTCCTGGGTTGTAATAACAGAACTGTTGTGGATGGCATCCAAGACAGGACTGTTGTGGATGGCATTCAAGACAGGACTATTGTGGATGGAATCCTAGACAGGACTGTTCTGGATGGCATCCTAGTCGGGACTGTTCTGGATGGCATCCTAGACAGGACTGTTCTGGATGGCATCCAAGACAAGACTGTTGTGGATGGCATCCTAGACAGGACTGTTCTGTATGGCATCCTAGACAGGACTGGTGTGGATGGTATCCAAGACAGGATTGTTATGGATGGCATCCAAGACAAGACTGTTGTGGATGGCATGCAAGACAGGACTGTTGTGGATGGCATGCAAGATAGGATTGTTGTGGATGGCATCCAAGACAGGACTGTTGCGGATGGCATCCTAGTCAGGACTGTTCTGGATGGCATCCTAGACAGGACTGTTGTGGATGCTGTCCAAGCCAGGACTGTGTGGATGGCATCCAAGACAGAACTGTCGTGGATGGCATCCAAGATAGGACTGCATATATAAGCAAAATTACTTACACTATTACTCCTGTTCCTTGTATCTTTGGCCCAGAGCTGACATTTTAAAGTTTACACTAATATCCGCTAAAATACTACAATATCCAAATTTCGATACATTAAGAGGTTATATATTTTTTTCACCATATAAATGGAAGGACTCACCGCTATTATGCTTAATACAACTAATTCTGCTTGTTCAGAGTTTCATAACAGTATTTTATTGAAGCATTTTAAGTATTGCACTCGTTGGATCATCATCTACATCAAACTGGCATTCTTGCTGTTCGGCATCAAGCCACAGCTCAGGATGCCCTTCGTTGGCATAAAGTTTGATGCACCAGACTGAGCTCGCGATGGTTCTGTGGATCACACAGGCTGCTCTGGCATGCATGCGCTGAGACAGGATGGTCTCTGTTGGACCACTGCCTCAGCAGACAGCAGGGACTGATGATCAGCATGGTCCTGTTGTGACACAGGCATCCTAGCCATGACTGAACTGGAGGTCACCAGATGGTTCTGTTGTGCAAGGCTGCCTCAGCATGAACGTCGACTGAGAGTCACGATGGTCTCTATGTGACAAGGCTGCCTCACATGACAGCAACAATTCTACGAATGGTCTCTGTTCTGACACAGGTGCCTCAGTTGACAGCGACTGAGATCACATGTTTTAGGTTTGACACAGGACTGCCGCATAACACAACTGACATCACATGGTCCAGTTTGACAGCTGCATATGCATTATGACAGCAGAATGAATTGATGGTCCTTATGGACACAGGCTGACCTCAGCATGATCCAACTCAAGTCACGATGTCTCTGTTGTGAACACTGCTCAGATGTCTGCACTGAGAGTCACGATGGTCTTTTTTGAACATTTAGTTGCATCCGTACATACAGCACTGGAGTCACGATGTCTACTGTTTGACTAAAGGTGCTCGAGACAGACAGACCAGCAGTCACGATGCCCTTCTGTTGCTTAACAGATCTGCTATCATGACCGCAGACTGAGTCACGATGGTCTCTGTTGTGACACAGGAATACCTCACATGACCGAAGACTGAGAGTCACGATGGTCTCTGTTGTGACACAGGCTGCCTCAGCATGACCGCCAAAACGTAATTTTGAATTGGACCATCCAATACTGATCAGAATTCTCACTGTTTCCATACCAGAGTTCCAGTATTGGAAAGTTCAAAAAGTCAACCCGTGCAATAAATTGAATATTTTTTCTTCAATTTAGGCTATAGTTTTCAGTGTTCTGGGAGCCTTGTGGAGAGAGAGAGAGAGAGAGAGAGAGAGAGAGAGAGAGAGAGCGAACGACTATGCTCTGGTATTTACTTATCCAAGAGAAGAAATACCAACTGTTCTAAGTTATATCAATCACCAGCTTACAGCTATATAAGCCTGGGAAAAACAATAGCAGGTAACATTTGCTCCCGAGAAAACACAAATGGTGATGGTCTCCAGGCACCATGATGGTAATGCTGGAGCAGTGGTAAGAGTGGGAGAGTTGGTACCCGGTGATAAAGTTGATATCCTTAAGGTGAAATTTGATTTAAATATATACTGATTGTGAAGAACCACATACTAAATCTCGTAATCAAGGCAGCTAGGAAGCTAAGATAATTTAGATGCATCTCATATCTGCTAGACAGAGGCACAAGTGTGCTCATATTATTATTATTATAATCAAAAAGAAGCGCTAAGCCACAAGGGCTACACAGCAAGTGTGCTCACAACTTGAGTATGATCCACATGTTTAGATTACCCTCCCACCCCCCAATCTTCCCCTTCCTTTCATCAACGATTTCTTGACAGAATAAGTAACAGATCAAGAAGACACTTCTTTCCTCTGGACCCGACCTTGACAGATATGCTATTTCAGCAGACCTTCAACACGGATGTGCGTGGCCTTAAGTTCATATTTAACCAGGTGTTTTGAGTTAGATTTACCTATCGAAGCTTCAAGAGAGGATGCTGCTCTCCTCGAAAAAAAAGTCACTCCCAAGGGCATGGAAACAGAAGCGACTGGCAATCCTGCGACTCCGGAATAGGAAGGTTTGATCACTGACTTTTCACTAGATTTACGAGGCCCTGACCAGTTTTCCTAGTAAAATAAATTGTCGAACCCTTGATCGGAGTCCTCCAAGGATAGATCAACGTTCGTTTTTAGACATTCCATTAGATATTGTACGAGTCATGGCCAACATCAGAGAAGAGGCTTCGGTAGTTACAATGCTTTCGGGACAGCATCAGGAATTTAGAATATTGTTACAAAGTAATAATACAGCATCTTCCATGGGGAATCTCACAGACACACCTACGGTTAAATACTCAGTATAATATTGTCTAAATAAATATTTTATGCAGAGGAACGAAAAATACCTCTCCTCCATAGGCTTCTAATAACAATTAAGAGTTTAATGGGGTATCCTCAAAAAATGGAAGTACTTTCTCTTGGAAGAGGAAGCAATAAGCTCCAGTGTCCCTGAAGGTGGATACCTCAATAGGACCGTCACGCTCCTTAAATGAGATTTGACCTTGATTATGAAAGGGCGTAAATGCAGGCCACTGTTTCCTGCTAATTCCTTTCAGTGGGAAACATAGCTATTTTTCTTAATGATAGTGGTATAGTCAACTTAACACTAGTAGCAGGTTTACCTAGCTTGGGGCGAGTAGCCTTTATGTGACCAGGCTTACGACAGCAGTTATTGGTGACGGGTTTGGGATTCTTGCTCCTGGATGACTTTGAGAGAGACGTAGTTTTACGGCTCCAGCCTCCTCCGTAAACCACTCAGAGGTCCGTCCACCACGATCTCTGTCCATACGAGGCTGCTGGTAAGAAAAGTTAAGGGATGCTCAGACAGGCGCAGTTGGCCTAAAATGTGTCGGGAAGTCCAACCGCCTTCTTAGCCATCGCCACTGAATGGTCTTCTAAAAACATTCGAACATCTGGTTCAACTGAGTGAAGAAGATTGTCATTGAGGGTAAGTTACACTAGCCCACTAAAATTAGTGATACCAGAGGATTTGTACCACTCAGTAAACGATTTAGATTGTCCGTGAACAAAGTCTACATGGGACTGACCCAGCTGACGCTTGCTCGCCTATATTTGGCGGGAATGCACTAATATGCACCAAGTACAGCTGTTTTCACTACGTCGTAATTAATGAAATCTCCATCTTTGATACCAGATGTAAATTCTTGCACTTTGCCGTATAATACTATATGAAAAAGTGCTGCCCAGTCCTCGAATGGCCATTGCAAAACTCGAGCATGATTTTCGAAGGACTCGAAAAAATGCTTAGTCCCAAACTCAGAAATCCTAGGTACTAGCAACACAGATTTCTGAACACTGAAATTATCATCAACAGTCTGGCGATATTGTCTACTGTTGTGGATGGCATCCAAGATAGGACTGTTGTGGATGGCATCCAAGACAGGACTGTTGTGGATGGCATCCAAGACAGGACTGTTGTGGATGGCATCCAAGACAGGACTGTTGTGGATGGCATCCAAGACAGGACTATTGTGGATGGCATCCAAGACAGGACTGTTGTGGATGGCATTCTAAACAGTACTGTTGTGGATGGCATCCAAGACAGGACTGTTGTGGATGGCATCCAAGGCAGGACTGTTGTGTATGACATCCAAGGCAGGACTGTTGTGGATGACATCCAAGACAGGACTGTTGTGGATGGCATCCAAGACAGGACTGTTGTGGATGGCATTCTAAACAGGACTGTTGTGGATGGCAACAAAGACATCTAAGCATCCTCTCTATCAAATATCCTAGCAAATGAACATTGCTCCCTGATAGTCTCAAGACTGAGTTTAGGCAAGTCGAGCGCTGACGAAGCTGACTCTTCCTGACACAATCCCAGATTCACCACCATTTCCCAAGTGGATGTTCGTTCTGTTCCTCGGATGTTTTTCCTTCAGCACTACAGAGGAACTGAAGTGGGGATCAGCGATTAATAGCTCCCGTAGCAGCAGAAGCCTCATGTTAAAATCTCAAGCTTTAATTTGTTGCGTATACACTCACGAAGCTGTGGATCAGTAAGAGTTTGTTTATACTCTTTACCAGGGGCCTTCGAGCTGCTACCCGCGGGCAGCATGCGGCTCACAGCAACTTCAATTTTTTATAAAAAGTAAAACTAATAAACCCCTCATTTTCAGTCACTTATTCATTTAAATTTTATTCATTCATTTATTTTTATCCATAAGACTGATTTATTTCTTTGGCCCACAAAAATTTGTGTAAAATATACGATGTGGCACCAGTAGTGAAAAGTTTGCAGACACCTCCGCTGTACCAAGAAACCCCTCAGGGAAGGTTCCTTGATGTTGGTGAGGGGCTCTTGATTTAGGGAATTGGATCTGTGCTCCAGTTCCCTGAATTAAGCCTGAATGTCTTCCACATCCCCCCCCCCAAGGCGCTGTATAATCCTACGGGTTTAGCGCTTCCCCTTTATTATAATAATTGTACCAAGAGAACGAGCAATTCGTCAGCAGTGTTGTAGAGATACTCTGGACAAGTGTTGCAGGTATATTCAGTCACCAGTCGCTTGATACGTGTCGGTGGCATAACCCACTATAAAGAAACGCTGATTGCAACACGTTCAACGCAACACGAAGCAAGAGCACACAATGACTTTGCAGGTTTGCAAAGCAATACTGTCGGCAGGCTCGTAGAGACAATGCGGAGACTCAGACTTCCGAACAGGCAACCAATATTACGAACACAGGTGTAATCTAATGGCCTGCACACCTGGCTGTAGTACAATAACCACTTATGAACAAAAAAGATAGCAGATAGAAAGTAAATATTTGTATTTCCTTCACCAAATAGTAATCAGGTAGGTACAATACGTACAGTCGATGTACAATATATAGTGTCGATATACAATAAGGCAAATGAAAGCAAGAGACACGATGTGATCTGTAGTGACCAGACTTGAAATTAAGTCTGCCAAGGCTGATTCACGAATTTACCTTGTGGCTTCACAACTCTGGTGTGTTTGTGATTGGCTGGTTGAACCAATATACTAGCATAACGATGGGGAGCCTGCTCATTACACCCGTAACGCCTGATTCACTGGACAGGAGGCATGCCTGTTTGGTGTGTGTGACATGCCAAATAAAATTGATCATACTCTTAGCATGCCACACGGTCCTGCCTGTCTCCTTAAAAACTGAGACTACATTTGCTGTTCCCCACACTTCAGGCAGTACCCTATTTCGATATATTTATTGAAGATTGTTGTTAGTGGCCATCACAATGTGTCTGCTCCCTCTCTTAGGACCCAATGATAGATGCTATCTGGGCTCACTGCCTTGAAGATATCTAGCTCACCTAACAGTGTCTTCACATCCTCCTTTGTTATGTGTAGTGATCCTGTCTCTAGTGTGAATATCCCATTAAATCTTTTGCTGAGCTCTTCACATACTTCCTGGTTGCTCCTTGTAAGCTCTCCTCCTTCCTTTCTCAGCCTGATTACCTGATCCTTGACTATTGTGTTCCTCATGATGTAGTGTAATAAAAACTTTGTGTCAGTTTTGGCTTTTGATGCCATGTCATTCTCGTGTTGCCACTGGGCCTCTTCTACTTATCCATTGATATTTGTTTCTTGCTCTTTGGTACATCTCCCTGTTTTCCTGAGTCCTATGCCCTCTACAGTCTACACTTTTTGTATACTCTAAGACACTTGGCTTTGATATGTCCACACCTCCTGGTGAAGCATGGGCTCACTCTGGTCTTCCCATTGTTTCTATTGCGTCTTAGTACGAACTTCTCTGCCTTCCTTTACTTTGTTCCATCATTCATTTACTGTCTTTCCCTGTAGTTCTTTTTCCCACTGCACCTCATACAGGAATTGTTCCATACCTGTGTAATCTTTCTTTTTTTTTTTTTTTAAATTTGGCTTCTGTCAGTCTCGTGCTGCTTTACTATCAGGACCACATGAACATAGTGATCACTAGCGCAGATGGGCCTCTAATATGCAGTATTCTCTATGTCTGAACTGTTTAAGGTGAATATGAGGTCCAGTCTTGCTGGCTCATCTTCTCTCTCTCGTTTGTATCCCTAAATGTTGGTGTATAAAGTTTTAGAGCACCACCTCCAGCCTCTTACCCCTCCATGTTTCTGATCCCCCAAGTGGCTATGGGTTTTCCCAGTTAATCTCCTTGTGTCTGGAATATCCTGTTGTGAGTATCATTGCCTTCCCAGTGTGCGCTCTTCTTGATACCTCGAATAGTTTGTCCATCATCACTCTGTTGCTCTTATCGTACTCTTGTCTTGGCCTCTGGCTGTTCGGTGGCGAGTTGTACATCACTGCTCTAGTAACTTTTTGGACACTCTGTCTGAAGTGTTCCTAATATGTAGTCATCTGCTTCCCCTCTGCCCAGTCCACCCATTTCTCCATATCTCCACTGGTTTTTAGTAAACAGTGACACTCCTTCCCGTCTCTTCCCCCTGTCTTTCCTCAGGCTCTGCTATCTAGTAGGGAAGATTGTATCTGATATCAACCTTGTGAGCTTTGTCTCCGTGAATGCTATGATAATTGGGGATGCCTCAATGATTCGTTCATGCAACTCCTCACTCTTATTTGTTATTCCTTCTGCATGGCTGTACTATACCTCCCAGTACAGTATTCTGGTGTGTGTTTATGCTCATACTCATCTATATGTGGTTGCAGGAGTCGAATCACAGCTCCTGGCCTCGCCTCTTAGCTGGTGGCTATTAGGTCCACTCTCTCCCTGCTCAAAGAGCTTCACTGTACTGATTCTTAAAGCTATGTATGGATCCTGCCTCCACTACTACTCTCTCTCGATTGTTCCACTTCCTGACAACTCTAAGGTTGAAGAAATACTTCCCAACATCCCTGTGACTCAGATGAGTTTTCAACTTCATGTTTTGTCCCCTTGTTTCTGTGTTTCATCTTTGAAAAATTGTGTCCCTGTCTACCCAGTGAATTGCTCTCAGTATTTTATACATAGTTATCATGTCCCCTTCCCTCCTTACCCTCCTGTCCTCCTGTGTCGCCAGGTTGAGTTTCCTTGCTTTCTCCTCATAGGACATACCCCTTAGCTCTGGGACTAGTCTCGTGGCAAACCTCTGCAATTTCTCCAGTTTCTTGTTGTGCTTGACCGTGTGTGCGTTCCTTTCTGGTGCTGCATACTCCGGTATGGGCCTTATGTACTGTTTATTTAAATATAGGAAAGCTATTCTTAGATTTTCCAGACGCACATTTCTGCAGTAATTATTTGGTTGATGTGCACCTCAGCGGATACCAGCGATATGCTACTCACCCTAAAGTTCTTCTTGAGTGAGGTTTACAGCCTTTGTCTCCCGGCCTCTACTCCGTTTGACGTCTTTTTTTTTTTTTGTCCTTTTCCCAGTCTTCATAACTTTGCATATGGTGGGACTAAATTCTAGGAACCATTCCCCAGACCAGGCCTATAGCTTGTCTAGATCCATTTGCAACCTTTCCTGGTCCTCGCCTGCTTGTATTCTTAAGTTTACATTGTCAGCAAATAGGTATGCCTCTCACTTTATCCCTTCGGTCATGTTTACAAGAAATAGCAACAGACCTAAGACTGATACTTGTGGAACCCCACTAGACTCATGCACCCATTCCAATATGTCGTCACAGACCATATCTCATTGTTTCCTTCTTGTCAGATATTCCCTGATCCAGTGCAGTTCTTTTTCTGATATTCCTGCCTTCTTCTCAAGTTTTTATACCTCTCTACTCCTGGGAACTCTTGTGTCCTCTGCCTTCCCTAAATTTCCGGTCTTTCTAATATCAACAATTCTCTCCGTTCCTTAGACATCAAACTTGCTTTCCGCCAGACTAATACTCTTCACACTAATCTCATTCATACCTCTCCTCCCTCTACAGATGTTCCTGGTGTTTACTCTATTTCTTGCTCCTCCTGTCCTCTTCAATACTTTGGAGTAACTGGCCGATCTCTTTCATACAGACTTTGGGAACACAAAAACAGTGTTAGGCTTGCCGACACTAACAATGCTCTTTTCTGTCACGTCAGAGATCACAGCCATCCTATAGACTGGTCTTCTGCTAAAACTGTCTTCCCTACTTCCAACTTAAACAGTCGCCGTCTGGTTGAATCCTCCCTAATGCACAACTTTCCTTGTATGAATCTTAGTCCTGGCTTCATCTCTGTAGATGCCTTCCTCTCCCACTACATTGTAAAATGCTCCAAACTTCAGAACACTCGTGACCTAACCAGATTCCTTCTTTTTTCTTCTTCTCCCTCTTCCCCTTTTCCTCTTTCCTTTTTCTCCTCTTGGTTGATTTTCTTCTGCTTTGTGTTTTGGTTCCTTCATTATTTATTTTTTATTTCCCCCACCCTCTGTGTTCTTGCTCTTACCCTCTGTGGGCACCTAGCTCCCTTGCAATGCTCCTCTTTCTTAGTATTTGACTGGCTCCTCCTCCTCCTAACTTCCCCACTATTACATCCTTCCAACTCCACTACTTCCACTACTACTACTACTACTACTACTACTACTACTACTACTACTACTACTACTACCACTACCATTACCACTTCCTGCCTATATTTACCCTTCCTGCTCTACTTCTCGTTTATGTGACTTTGTAAATTGTCTAAGTCGGACCGAAACGTCGCCGTAAGCTCCTCTCTTCTATATGCGGGTTATTTTTGTATTTTTTATACCAGTCTCTTGTACAGTAAAGTGCCAAAAGCCTTCTTACAGTCCAAGGATATTAGCCTTCCCATCTCTCTCTCTCTCCTGTCTTCTGTAACCTTCTAGGTTTGTGACTCAGGTTTTCCATCCCTGACGCCGTGCTGGTTGTTATGTATGAACTCGCTCCTTTATGGGTGTTCCACCACTCATCTGGTAATCTCATTAACTTTACATACTACACATGTCAGTGAAACTAGTCAGGAGTTTAATGCTGTCTGTCTGTCTCCTTTCTTAAAAAGTGGGACTTGCTGTTTTCCACACTTCTGGCAGTTTTTCTGTTTCACAAGACTTGAAAATTGTTGCTAGAGGCACACAGTTCCTCTGCATCTTTTCTCAGAGCCCCCTGAGAGATATTATATGGACCCACCGCCTTCGAGTTATCTAAATAAGTTTCAATATGCCCGGCATATTGCCGGGTACACATACACACTCGTGTCTCCCGTGTAGGAGTTCATAAGTTCGTTCACCTGCTGAGTTGTTTGTATTGTCCAATAGTTGCTGGTGCACTCTCCCGCCTTGAGGTGCTGGATGCTTTTCTGCCTCTGAGAATTCCTTACTAAGTGTGGTGCTGAGCTCTTCAGAGATTTCTTAGTCATTCTCTGTGAACTTCCCATCTTCCATCATCACACTGATTACCAGTCCATGACTGTTGATTTCCTCCTGATGTGGCTACATTACAACTTTGGGTCAGATTTGGATTTCGATACTGTGTCAGTTTCAAATTGCTATTGAGCCTCCCTCTTTATCCATTCATACTCGTTTCTGGCTCTTCAGTACAGCTTCTTGTTTTCCGAAATTCTATGCCACCTTTATTTTTTTCATGCTCTAAAACATTTGTCTTTGGTACTGCTACTCATCTCTGTCAAACACAGGTTCAGTCTGGTCTTCCCATTGCTTCTATTGGCACTGATTGGCCCTGACTGCGAACTTTTCCTCCCTGCACTTTAGGGCCACATGTTCTCACATCTCACTCAGTTTTTTTTCCTCTAGTTCCTTTTCCAACTGTCTATATATTTTCCTCTTTTGACGTTTGGCTTCTACCCTCTTTCTCGTGCTGCTTCAATTTCCACTGCAAATTTCACAAGGTATTTGTAACTTAGGATCATGTGATCACTAGTGCAGAGGAACCTTTCACATATAATGTATCCTATGTTGGAACCACTCAGGGTGATTACTAGGTCCAGCCTAGCCGATTCATCCTCTGCTCTCTCTCGGGTTCTATCCTTAACATGTTGATGCGTGAAATTCTCCAGTACCAGTGGACATTAAGTGAGCTCTCCTCAGTAAACACTGAGCTTTCCAGAGGACATCAAGTGAGCTCTCTGGTGTTCATTAAGTGAGCTCTCTGGTGGACATAAAATGAGCTTACCAGTGAGTTCCAACATTAGAGCTATCTACATTTCTGGTAACCCATGTGACTCTAGGTTCCTTAAGTCAATCTTACGGTTAATGTCCTCAATGACCATTAGCTTTGCTATGCTAGTGTATTCACCATTCACTTGATTTCATCATATTCTTGTCATTGCCTTTTGCTGTTTTGTGGCTGGATGTACACCACCTTGGGGGCCCCCACTTACAAGTGTTCCCATTATGTTATCTTCTGTCCATTCCTCTTATCTAAAACCTCCTCTGGTTTCTAATGAATAGTCTACTCTTTCTCTAGTCCTTCTGTACTCCCTCATCATCTGATAGCCAGTCAGGAACATCGCCTGTGTTGTCACGACAGTAAGCTATGAGTGACATGTCTGGGGATGCCTCTGTAATTTATTCATGCACTGTTGTACCATACTTTCAACTTATTTTCCGATACTGTGTTCCAGATCTTGGATCAGTGGTCCTTGCTCATGGGTCAGGGGGGTGGGAGGGGTTGGTGTAGATTAAGAGTATAGAAAGGGTTGGAATTCTGTGAGAGGCTCCTGTGCAGATATTTGTTCAGGGCAGAAAGGGGACTGTGGGTGTTTTTGTTCATTGTACTTGAGTGGAAGGGAATGATAGGATATGGGGGGGGTCTGTGAGTGGTTGTGTTTGGTAGTCCTTCGGAGGCTGAGCTTGCCAATGCATGTCCTATCCCTCCTTCGGGCCTCCTGCAGCTTTGTGCCTTCTCAGTTGCTCAGTGCCTCCCAGCCGAGGTACACTCTGTGGCATTTTTCTGTCTCTCATCTGTGGTTTCCACTGCATTATCCTGTTTCGCGCTATTTCTGTCGTGAGGATCAGAATTATTAGTTATTCCTCCTCCAGTGCCTTCCATGTCGCTGAAAATTTGTCACCTGTGATATTCCGCGCCTGTCCATTAACTGGAAGATGTTAATCTCTGATTTCTCTGCCTGTTGTATATCGTAAGTGTGTGTGTGTATTCACCTAATTGTGGTTGCAGGGGTCGATTCACAGCTCCTGGCTCCGCCTCTTCACTGATTGCTACTAGGTCCTCTCTCTCCCTGCCCCATGAGCTTTATCATACCTAGCCTTAAAACTATGTATGGTTCCCGCCTCCACTACTTCACTTTCTAGGCCATTCCACGGCCTGACCACTCTATGACTGAAGAAATACTTTCTAACATTCCTTTGATTCATCTGAGTCTTCAACTTCCAATTGTGACCTCTTGTGTCTGTGTCCCATCTCTGGAACATCCTGTCTTTGTCCACCTTGTCTATTCCGCGCAGTATTTTATATGTCGTTATCATGTCTCCCCTGACCCTCCTGTCCTCCAGTGTCGTCAGGCCGATTTTCCCTCAACTTTTCTTCGTAGGACAATCCCCGTAGCTCTGGGACTAGTCTTGTCGCATACCTTTGCACCTTCTCTAATTTCTTGACGTGCTTGACTAGGTGTGGATTCCAAACTGGTGCTGCATACTCCAGTATGGGCCTGACGTAAATGGTATACAGAGTCTTGAACGAATCCTTACTGAGGTATCGGAACGCTATCCGTAGGTTTGCCAGGCGCCCGTATGCTGCAGCAGTTATCTGATTGATGTGCGCCTCAGGAGATATGCTCGGTGTTGTACTCACCCCCAGATCTTTTTCCCTTTAGTGAAGTTTGCAGTCTTTGGCCATCTAAACTATATTGTGTCTGCGGTCTTCTTTGCCCTTCCCAATCTTCATGACTTTGCATTTGGCAGGGTTAAACTCAAGAAGCCCGTTACTGGACCAGGCTTGTAGCCTGTCCAGGTCTCTTTGTAGTCCTGCCTGATCCTCATCCGATTTGATTCTTCTCATTAACTTCACATCATCTGCAAACAAGGACACTTCTGAGTCTATCCCTTCCGTTATGTCGTTCACATATACCAAGAACAGCACAGGTCCTAGGACTGACCCCTGTGGAACCCGCTTGTCACAGGCGCCACTCTGACAACTCGTCACGTACCATGACTCGTTGTTGCCTCCCGTCAGGTATTCTCTGATCCATGCAGTGCCTCTCCTGTTATGTGTGCCTGATCCTCTAGCTTTTGCAGTAACTCTCGTGAGGAACTGTGTCGAAGGCCTTCTTGCAGTCCAAAAAAATGCAGTCGATCCACCCCTCTCTCTCTGCTTACTTCTGTCACCTTGTCATAAAACTCTAGTAGGTTTGTGACACAGGATTTTCCTTCCTGAAACCGTGCTGGTTGCCAATTATACACTTGTTTCTTTCCAGGTGCTCCACCACTCTCCTCCTGATGATCTTCTCCATGACCTTGCATACTATACACGTTAGTGATACAGGTCTGTAGTTTAGTGCCTCATGTCTGTCTCCCTTTTTAAAAATTGGGACTACATTTGCAATCTTCCATACCTCGGGGAGTTGCCCAGTTTCAAATGATGTGTTGAAGATCTTTGTTAATGGTACACACAATATCTCTGCTCCCTCTTTAAGGACCCACGGAGAGATGTCTGGTCCCACCGCCTTTGAGGTGTCAAGTTCGCACAGCAGCTTCTTCACCTCCTCCTTGGTTGTACGTATTTCATCCAGCACTTGCTGGTGCCCCCCCCCTATTCTGATTTCCTGGAGTCTTACTGGTTTCCACTGTAAGCACTTCTTTAAATCTCGTGTTGAGCTCCTGACATACCTCCCGGTCGTTTCTTGTAAATTCCCCATCACCCTTCCTCAGTCTGATTACCTGGTCCTTGACTGTTGTTTTCCTCCTGACGTGGCTGTACAACAGCTTCGGGTCAGTCTTGACTTTTGATGCTATATCATTTTCATATTGTCGCTGAGCCTCCCTTCTTATCTGTGCATATTCGTTTCTGGCTCTTCGGCTAATCTCTTTATTTTCCTGAGTTCTCTGTCTTCTGTACCTTTTCCTTTCTCTAGTACACCTAGTTTTTGCCTCCCTACACCTTTGGGTGAACCAAGGACTCGTTCTGTTCTTCCCATTATTTCTGTTTCCCTTGGGGAACAAACCTCTCCTCTGCCTCCTTGCATTTTTGTTGCCACATAGTCCATCATTTCTTGTACTGGTTTTCCTGTCAGTTCCCTCTCCCACTGAATGTCTTGAAGGAAGTTCCTCATGCCTGGTGTAGTTCCCCCTTTTGTAGTTTGGTTTTTCCCACCCTATTCCTGCTACTCTCTCCACTTGGAGCTAACTATGTAGTCGAAGCACAGAACCACATGATCACTAGCTCCCAGGGGCCTTTCATACATGATTTCCTCGATGTCCGAACAACTCAAGGTGAATACAAGGTCAGTCTAGCTGGTTCATCCTCTCCTCTCTCTCTGGTAGTGTCTCTAACATGTTGATGCATGAGGTTTTCCAGTACCACATCCATCATCTTGGCTCTCCATGTTTCGGGACCCCCATGGGGCTCCAGATTTTCCCAGTCAATCTCCTTGTGATTGAAATCACCCATAACTAGTAACTTTGCTCCCCCCATGTGTGCTCTCCTGGCCACCTCGGCTAGTGTGTCGACCATTGCTCTGTTGCTCTCATCGTATTCTTCTCTTGGCCTCCTGCAGTTCTGTGGTGGGTTGTACATTACTGCAATTATCACCTTATGTCCCTCAGACTGGATTGTTCCTACTAAGTAGTCCCTTTCTCCCGTGCCATCCATTCCTTCCATTTTCTCAAAACCTCACTGGTTTTTAATGTGTGTGTGTGTGTGTGTGTGTGTGTGTGTGTGTGTGTGTGTGTGTGTGTGTGTGTGTGTGTGTGTGTGTATTTTCCTACTTATACCACAGAAGCATCTCAGCAAAATAAAAGTCTACTAATACCATACAAATCTTTCTAGCTTCAAAAATATTATGGACTGTGACCCCAACATTTCGAACATACATTCAAAAATAAAATCAACACTATATTGCTCTGTTTTGAATTCCAATTGAATTTTCAAATATAAAAAAAGCGACAGAGGCATTTGGAAAGGTTATATTGGTTGAGAGGAGAGAAGAGAGAGCAGCATATCTGTACTGCTGTTCTTGTTGTTTGTGTGTTATTGTTTTTTGTTATTTTTGTAATTATTGTTCTTGTTCGTTGGTGTTATAGTTGCTGTGTCGTTGTTGTTGTTGCCGTGTTGATATTTTTGTCGTGGTAGTAGCGGTTTCTGGGGTGAGTAGAGATGTTAATGTTTGTAGAAGTGGCAGTGTTGGTAGTGATGGTGGTGGTGATAGTGGTGATAGTAGTGGTGATGGTAATCGTGGTGGTGGTGGTGATCATGGTGATGGTGGTGATAGTAGTTGTGGTGTTAGTGATCGTGGTGGGTGGTGATGGTGATCATTGTGATGTTTGTAGTGGTGGTCGTGGTGGTGGTGGTTTATCGTGGTGGTGGTGATCGTGGTGGTGATCGTGGTGGTGATGATCGTGTGGCAGTGTGTGTAGTAGTGGTGATCATGGCGATCGTGTGGTGGTGGTTGATGTGATGGTGGTGATCGTGGTGGTGGCGATGGTGGTGATAGTGTGATGGTGAGTGGTGGTGATGGCGGTGGTGATGTCGTGGATACGTGTTGATGGTGGTAGTGATAGTGGTGGTGGTCGATGGTGATATTGTGATGGATACGGTGATGGGTGGTGACAGTGGTCGTGTGGTGGTGGTGGTGTATGGTGGTGATGGCGGTGGTGTATCGTGGATACGGTGGATGGTGGTGTGACGTGGTGGTAGATGGTGGTGACAGTGGTGATGATGTGGTGCAGTGGTGGTGATGGTGTGATAGTGCGGTGATGGTGGTGACAGTGGTGGTGATGGTGGTGACAGTGGTGGTGATGGTGGTGACAGTGGTGGTGATGGTGGTGACAGTGGTGGTGATGGTGGTGACGTGTGGTGATGGTTGACAGTGGTGGTGATGGTGGTGACAGGGTGGTGATGGTGGTACGTGTGGTGATGGTGGTGACAGTGGTGTTGATGGTGGTGACAGTGGTGGTGATGGTGGTGACAGTGGTGGTGATGGTAATTATAATTATCCTTGCACACTCCGCATTATCTTTGACATAATAATGTATATGGATGTCAATATATATAATATTAAGTAGCCTTTTATCGTTCAAAGCTGAGACGGTAATATACAACTATTGTAATATTTATTATGACTCCATATTACTAAGTCATTATTATTTACCCTTCTCTGATTATTACTTACATACACATTATCATTTATTTTTAATAATACATTTAATATGTTCACATATTTAAACTGTGTTCGGTACGATGTATATTTGTGTTCGGATGTGTAAGTCGACTTCGTGATTAATGAAGTGATAATTTACCAGCAGTTGAGGCGAACTGAATACTACTACTACTACTACTACTACTACTACTTACTACTGTTACTACTACTACTACTACTGTTACTACTACTACTACTGTTACTACTACTACTACTACTACTACTACTACATCTACTACTTCTATTACTACTATCTACTGTTACTACTACTACTGCTACGTTATCTACTACTACTACTGATTACTATTACTATTACCACTACTGTTACATACTATACTACTATACTGTTACTCACTACTACTGTTACTACTACTTTACTTACTACTACTACTGTACTACTACTACACTACTACTACTGTTACTACTACTTGCTACTTACTATACTACTACTTTTTACTACTACTGTTACTATATACTACTACCACTTACTATCTACATGTTACTACTACTACTACTTACTACTACTTACTATACTTACTATACTACTACTGTTACTACTACTGTATACTACTACTATATCCACTTACTACTACTGTTACTACTACTACTACTATTACTACTACTGTTACTACTACTACTATTACTACTACTACTACTATTACTACTACTGTTACTACTACTACTATTACTACTATTACTACTACTGTTACTACTACTACTATTACTACTACTATTACTACTATTGCTACTACTACTATTGCTACTACTACTGTTACTACTACTACTATTACTACTATTACTACTACTACTGTTACTACTACTACTACTGTTACTACTACTATTACTACTATTACTACTGTTACTACTACTACTATTACAACTATTACTACTACTACTATTACTACTGCTACTATTACTATTACTACTGCTACTATTACTATTACTACTACTATTACTACTACTACTATTTCTACTACTATTACTACTACTACTATTACTTCTACTATTACTACTACTACTATTACAACTACTATTACTAGTACTACTATTACTACTACTGCGACTATTACTACTACTACTATTACTACTACTACTACTATTACAACTACTATTACTATTACAAACTATTACTACTATTACTACTACTATTAGTACTATTACAACTATTACTACTATTACAACTACTGCTACTACTATTACTACTACTACTATTACTACTACTACAATTATTACTACTATTACTACTAATTTTACTATTACTACTACTATTACTACTACTACTATTACTACTACTATTATTACTATTCTATTACTATTACTACTACAATTATTACTATTACTACTACTATTACTGTTACTACTACTACTATTACTACTACTATTACTACTACTACTATTACTACTACAACTACTATTACTATTACTACTACTACTATTACTACTATTACTAGTACTACTATACTACTACTATTACTACTATTGCTACTATTACTACTATTGCTACTACTATACTATTTCTATTACTACTATTACTACTACTGTTACTACTACTATGATTACTACTATTAATACTACTATTGCTACTACTATACTACTATTACTACTATTACTACTACTAATACTATTACTACTATTACTACTACTACTACTACTGTTACTACTGCTATTACTACTATTACTATTACTACTATTACTACTACTAATACTATTACTACTATTACTACTAATACTATTACTACTACTATTACTACTAATACTATTACTACTACTATTACTACTACTAATACTATTACTATTACTACTATTACTACTATTACTAGTACTAATACTATTACTACTATTACTACTAATACTATTACTACTACTATTACTACTACTAATACTATTACTACTATTACTACTATTACTAGTACTAATACTATTACTACTACTATTATTACTATTACTGCTACTACTATTACTATTACTGCTACTACTACTATTACTGCTTTTACTATTACTACTAATATTACTACTATTACTATTACTACTATTACTACTACTACTATTACTTCTATTATTACTACTACTATTACTACTACTATTACTACTACTATTACTATTACCCCTATTACTACTACTATTACTGCTACTACTACTTCTACTACTATTGCTACTACTACTACTACTATTACTATTTCTTCTACTATTACTATTACTACTATTACTGCTACTATTATTACTATTACTGCTACTATTACTACTATTACTGCTACTGCTACTAATAATATATTTACTACAAGTACATGTACAAGGTATACAGACCATTGGTGGCATCAATAACACTCTACTATATAAAGCCGCTTGTTATGCTGAGCATTTCCCACAAATTAGGTCAGTTTTGTCCCAGGATGCGACCCACACCAGTCCACTAACACCCAGGTACCCACTTTACTGATGTGTGAACATAGACAAACGGTGTAAGGAAACACGTCCGATGTTTCCACCCGTTCGCCGGGAATCGTACCCGGACCCTCACCGTGTGTAGCGAGAGCCTTTGCCACCAGGTCACGGCGCTGAAAATGCTTCAGGTAACAGTTATACGAGTGAGAGTGGCTGTGAGTTTCATTGATACATGAGGTACTGAATCAAATTCATGAATTTCTTATAGGAAGGTTGCGCCTCTCAACTGTGCAGGTGAGTATGGAAGGTCAGGTCAGCCCGTGGGAAGACAGGTCAGGGAGTGAATGTGGTAATAACAGGGTATGAAGTAGGTGACTGGAACCAGTCTTAAAATCTGGGCAGGCAGTTCCTCTCTACTATGTTATTCCTGATCATGTGCTGGTGTTCAGAACAAGATGATGGACTGAACACATCGACTCCATGCTGATGGACTGATTACCTCAAACTCCTCCTCTCCTTGCACCTTTCTGCTTTGTATTGGACTGATGAAGCCGCTGTGTGACGAAACGTGTCCTCAATAAATATTCCCATGTGTTGCATGTCTCAATCTTCAACATATACTTCTTAATGGCGAATTTTAGTACAACGCCTGGTTTACACTGTCCCTCTGAGATGTAAAAAAATGGGGATTGTAGCCTGTGAAGGCTTACTCAGCCCTGTAACAACTTCACACAGTATTACCAAGGCTGGCTCCTCCTCAGGAAAATTAATGAATAGAAAAAGAAATAATAATTCACAAAGATAAACACTTTATTATTTATTAAAGCAAACATAAAACAATAAAACATGAAAGGTATATCCTATTTGAAAGAAAAATGAAAAATGAAATGAATAAAATAACATTTGAACTCAATGCTAATATATATAGGGGTGTCTGGTGTTGGTGACACTGAGTGTTGTTGAAATCGAAGCAGTTGCTGATGATGGGGGGGGGTCGCAGGTGTTGGTTACGACCCACTGGCTAGTTCTTCACAGTATAGCCTTGAGTATTCTATCCCGATGACAGGAAAGCAGGTTCTTTACCGCTGCAATGATGAGGGGTTACGTCCTGCAATTTCATACAGGTGCACAGGTAATTAAATTCAAAAAGGGGAAGTCTCAGGACGTTAGTCCATCTCCATCAATTCCACTCGTTGATTGGCAAGTGACCCTCTCTGTCATCCAAGCTGGAAAGATAGACAGCTTACCCACTGCTTAAGAAATCACTCTCCATGATAAGTACAATACCTAAAAGATGTGATAATTATTACAGCAGTCAACTTAGAGCAAGAGTGAAAGGACTAAGTTTATTAGTCAAAAGTGAAGCTTTCAACCAATAAATCCACTAGAATACAAGGCAGGCATGTACTTACAGTAGTGCTGGGAGCTGTGAGTCTAGTGATTACTGTTTGGACCGGAGCCCCACACGTCACCTGTCGGGGGGGGGGGGAAGAAGGAGGGGAAGGGATAGCGGGAGGTAGACTGACCCTACCTTAACAAGCAGCCGGCAATCAAACTATCACTTACGGGGTGGGGGAAATAAGGCGGGAATAGCGAGAGCTAGACTTGACTTACCTTAACAAGTAGCCGGCAATGAAACTATTGTTACTACATACTCTGTCTCTACTCCTATCTATTGAACTTTTCCCTCACACTCCCCCATAAAAAAGACTTATAGTTAAGGAGTATAAGAAGAATAGGCGAGGAAAAAGTTATAACATGTGGAAGTCGCGTAAGGCAAGAAATCTTCTACTGACTGTCACGACTTAACCAGTCAGAGAAATAATTGGATGAACCATTGTTTATACACAATATGGAACTTAAAAAACCTGGAGTGCCATGTCCACCTCAAGAGGCGACTGTTGGTTCCCTTAAAAGTTTCTAGGTATATCAAAGGTTTGTGTCCGTTTTCTAAAATGAATTCTTTTCCCAGCAAATGAAATTTAAGTTTGGAGATACCCCACACAAGGGCCAAACATTCCTTTTCTATGGTGGAGTATCTCTTTTTCTGCGGGAAGGAGGTTCCGGCTTAGGAAGCATACAGGAAGGGAGTACCATCATGGTATTGTAGTAACACCGCACCTAAGCCAGTATTGGAGGCATCGTTCTTAAACAAAATACTTTTTTAAATATCTGGAATCTTAAGTATAGGGTCTTTCGAAATGATACTTTTAATCTCATTAAACTTTTCCCCGAGCTACGTCGGAAATTTTCAAGAGGTTCCTTCACAGACTTTTTAAGGAAGTCGGATAAGATGCCTGAAAGATCAGTAAGGTTTGGGATAAACCGTGCATAAAATTTAACAGAACCAAAGAAAGCTACGCATGAGTTTCTTCTTTTTGGGGAATTTAAATTCTAATAAAGTTTTGGGATTTTACTGGGAGAGGCTGCAGAGGTTTAATTAGAAAGTATCAGTCCAAGATAACTAATCTGTTATACCCAAGGAAGCATTTCTTCGGCTTGGCAGTGAGGCCATGTGAGTGTAACCTACGCAAAACTGATGTTAATGTTTGGATATGTTCGCCCCATGTGGATGTCATTACGTAAATGTTATAAAAATTTAAATGAAACATTTGGTATTACCCAAGACCTTCTCATCAGTCTCACGTAGGTAGCACAGGCAGTTACCAAAACCAAAGGGCATAGTTCTATATTGCATTGTCCTGGGGGTTTTAGGAAAAAGCGGTTTTACTGCTTAGAAGAAGGATCTAACATTACTTGATGATATGCCTGTGCAATATCAATCTCTGAAAAGAAGGAAGAGTCATAAAATTTGTGTAATCGCTATCTATTAAGGGGCTGGGCTCACATCCCACCGAGTTATAGCATTAAGGCCTCTGAAGTCAATAGCAAGTCTATATGAAATTATCCTCCTTCTTAACCATGACTACTGGTGAACAATATGAAGATACTGAGGTTCAATGATCTTTAGTTTTAATAATTTGGTCTACCTCTCGGTCAAATCATCCTAAGGTGAACTGGAACCGGGTATAATTTCGTTGATAGGATTGTCCGTCAACTAAGTCAATCTTATGGACTACCGTGGAGGTAACACCTGGAATATCAGTAAAGACGTCTGAAAGTTACTCACACAGTGAAGTAGTTCATGCCTCTTAGGTCATTCCAAAAAATTCATTAATATTAATGTTGGTTGCGTCCGATGTGGTCAAGAGTCACCAAAGTCATGTAGTTCTTCATCTTTGTCTAAGTTAGAGGTGCCCAATTACGCACACCTTACATTTTTTCAGTTGTCGTATCAAGTTCGTGTGGAAAAAACAAAGTCAAAGTTATTAAGGCAGTTAACCGAATTTCTTCGGTAATATTTCTTAAGGATGTTGATATGATAAAGCTTAGGTTTCCTCTTGAATTCTATGAGGTAGTCAACTTTCCCCAAATTTTTAATACTTTATATGTTCCTTTCCATGCTACTAATAATTTATTTACTTGATCGGCAAAAGTACAAGAACTTCATCCCCTACTTTAAAACTTCTCCTCTGATTTTTGGGAATCAAAATAGGTTTTGTACTGGTCCATTGACAAGTGTAAGTTTTTCGAAACTATGTCAGGGGTTTCTCCTCATGTTTGGATCTAAGGTCAAGGAGAAACTGGTAAGAAGACTGAACCTCAGCATTTACCTCCTATTAGTCATAAGTCATAAAGGGAAATGGACAATGGGTCTCTGGCCTGTCTACCATAGAGAAGTTCAAAAGGTGAAAAACCCAAAAGAGTCCTGGGAACTTCCCCTCATGACAAACAAAGCACAGGGTAGGTAACGATGCCGCTCCTTAGGTTTAAGGAGCAAAGTTTCCTTAAAATTAAATTTTAGAATCGAATGCTGGCGCTCAATCCTCCCATTACAGCGGGGATGATAGGTGTGGTGAAGAGAGGCTTCACTCCCAGAAGTTGGTAAGATGTTGCTTAAAGCCAGATGTGAATTGTGTCCCATGGTCGGGACAAAATTCTCTAGGATGCCCACTCTGGAAGAAGATGGACAAAAGGGCTTCAGCCACCTCTGTATAGTTAGGGTTTTTTTAAGGGAACGGCTTCAGGGAAGCTCGAAGCATAATCAACTAATGTTAATATATTCTATGTCCCCCAGATGAAAGTGGAGATAAAGGACCAACGATGTCAATAGCTACTCTTTCAAAAGGTCCCGAAAGACTGGCATTTTTGACCATAGGTACTCGCCTGGTACCTCGGGAGGATGACAGTTGGCAAACTTTACACGATCTACAATAGGTAGTGACATCTGAGGACATTTTTGGCCAAAAATAGGTTTCCCTAATTTTATTTAAGGTTTTACCGATGCGAGAAAAAGTCCGGCCACTGCAGTTTATGAGCCTTTTAAGAACAGTCTCTCTGCATTGACTTGGACAACTAAGATGGAATAGTCTTTCATTTTGAATTTAATTTGAATACTACTTGTACAAGATACCTTTTATATATTCAAATTTATATGAACATTTTTCCTTTGGGTAACTTGATTTTTGTTTAGTGGCATTTTTGGCAATACTGAAGAGAAGGACAATTTTAAATTGTAAATTGACAAAGGAGTCCTTCGATATGTCTTTAAAAGGCTTAAAGTCAGGGAAAATCAAAGGATGGACAGAAGGAGAAAGCCTGGGCTTTGGTCTGAAGCCCTAGTCAAGACATTTATGGTATCGGAGGCGATATCTTCACTTTCATCTAATAGTGACCGGTGAACCTACTACCTCGCAACGAGAGTAGCATCACTGGTTTTTTAATCCCACATGAAATCTCACGATACATTGTCTCATCTGAACTTTCGAGGGGCTTCTCTGACTCTACAGGAAGAGGACCTGAAAAGCTTATGTCCACCTTTGGTGATGAAAGGTCAACCTCAGAAGGAAGAATGGCACCTTTTACATTACCTACTAGTTTCGGAGCAAGAAGTGATGGGAGCTAGTTTCGGCTTCAGACCAACCTGTGAACCATTTAGACCTAATGTAACAACGGATGGTAGGAAAAGTGTCTGTACAGCCCAAGTAGTCTGAAAGTATAGCTGAGGAATGAGTTTAAGATTAGGGAACAGCTTATCAGAAATGACTATACATGTGAATCCAGTGTCTCGTAAAATGGTAGATACATTTAAGTCCATTAACTGTTCCTGAACAGAAGGGTGTTTGGTCATTACAGTCTTTAAAACATCTTCCATCTTTTTGGGCCTTCTTAGAAGGACAATCTGGACGTTTATGTCCCTTAACACCACACAAATGACAAACAGGAATAAAAGGGAAGTCATTTTACTTTCCCACTAGAGGCTTTGATTTTTTAAAAGGTCTGATGAAAACCCTTGCCTTTGGGGTTCGATCCCTTTAGGTCTTTTAATAGGAATTGTGAGCCTCAGCATACAGGTCAGCAGCCTCAGCAACTTCCTCTGCTTTAATCAGGTTACGTTCTCTGATGAATGTTCGTATCTGATGGGGAAGAGCTGTCAGGAACTGGTCGCAAAACCCTGAAGTCTCTTAAAGATTCATAACTGCGATCCAATTTCCCGAACTCTCTATCCAAAAGTCGAACAAACAAAAGAGTGTAACCTTTAACTGCTGAAAGTTCTGGCCAGGCTGTAAGGTGGCATACTTGAAATCTTTCCTGTAAGAATTAGTGGTTTTTTGATATGCTTTAATGATTGCCTTCTTTAGTAGGTTATAATTACATATGATATTTCCCGCGACAAAGTTGCATAGATATTCAAGGCTGTACCAGAAAATAACATCCCTAACCTAGTAGCCCAGGTGTCAGCAGGCCATTCACAGAGGGTAGCGGTATTTTCAAACCTGATAATGTATGAAGTTATGTCTACCCCTTCTGTGAAGGGAGGTAAATTAGGTGTTGGAATATGTGTACTGACTGCACGTTGTTCCATTACTCCTTCCTCTAATTGTTGTTGCGGGAAAGTAATTTTTATCTCTAATTCAAGGCGAGTTTTTTCGAGGTCTCGCAATCCCTTTTTCCCTCTCTATTAACTCATGTTCTCTAGCTTTTTCCTCAACTTCTCTATCCTTTGCTCTTTCCTCAAGTTCTCTTAACCTGTTCCTCACGTATCTTAGCTTGTTCCTCACGTACTCTAGCTCTCTCCTCACGAGCAAGTCTATCACGCTCCTTTTTGTCTTCTCTCTCTCTTTCTAACTGTCTTTCTTGGATTTCTCTCTCAATTCTCTCTCTCTCTTTTTTCTCTTCTCTTTCCCTTTCTGTCTTTCTTCTCTCTCAATTCTCTCTCTTTCAAGTCTTTCCGGATCTTAGCACTAATAAAGATTCTAATTTTTTCCCTGTTATTCCTAACTTCCAGCGTTCATCCAAAACTGGTATTCCTCCATATTTGCAAGAATAACTTAAACTACCAGGGGAAAACGAGACGGGTATTAAAACCAAATGGAGGGTTCAATTCCTCCTGGGTCAAACTGTTTAAAAAAATCAGGGGCCCCGATCCCTACTTCAATTAAACAATATGTATTAATTAAAACGAAGGGTTCTATGCCGGCTCCGAGCAAACAGTAAGTAGAATGGGGTCACTTGACCATCCAATCTTCTCACCAACAAATCAGAGTGGTCCAACGACAGTTCCCCTTTATAAAATAAAGAGGGTCAGTGAAACAAATTGTCACTGGAAAATCTCGGGCCCCTAGAGTCTAATCCTCCAAAGTGTTTCAAGCTCACACAAAAATAGATGGCAGAATTAACTAGTATTCCTGCCTTGACTTGACTTACAATAAATTGAGACTATAACAATCACCAAATCTTTTAAATACCAGTACTGTAGTCCTACCATAGAGAATGATAACTCATGGCTGGTGGTAACAGTCTGTGGTATGTGGCGTTGAAGTTCCTATGGTAGATTCGAGATGGAGTTGAATCTTGATTCCGTCGAGTTAATCCTGACAAGGTCCCCACTTGTGAAGGCTTACTCAGCCCTGTAACAACTTCAGACAGTATAACCAAGGCTGGCTCCTCCTCAGGAAAATTAATGAATAGAAAAAGAAATAATTCACAAAGATAAACAACCTTTATTATTTATTAAAGCAAACATAAAACAATAAAACATGAAAGGTATATCCTATTTGAAAGAAAGATGAAAAATGAAATGAATAAAATAACATTTGAACTCAACGCTAATATATATAGTGATACTGGGGTGTCTGGTGTTGGTGACACTGAGTGTTGTTGAAATCGTTTGCAGTTTTCTGATGATTTGGGGTGGGGGGTCGCGGTGTTGGTTACATCCCACCGGCTAGTTCTTCACAGAGTATCGCCGTGAATATTCTATCCCGATGACAGGGAAAGAAAGGTTTTTTTTACCGCTGCAATGATGAGGGGTTACGTCCCGCAATTTCATACAGGTGCACAGGTAATTAAATCCAAAAAGGGGAAGTCTCAGGACGTTAGTCCATCTCCATCAATTCTACTCGTTGATTGGCAGGTGACCCTCTCTGTCATCCAAGATGGAAAGATAGACAGGTTACCCACTGCTTAAGAAATCACTCTCCATGATAAGTACAATACCTAAAAGATGTGGTGATTATTACAACAGTCAACTTAGAGCAAGACTGAAAGGACTAAGTTTATTATTGGTCAAAAGTGAAGCTTTCAACCAATAAATCCACTAGAATACAAGGCGCCCCACACGTCACTTTCCGGGGGGGGGGGAAGAAGGAGGGGAAGGGATAGCGGGAGCTAGACTTGACTTACCTTAACAAGTAGCCTTCAATGAAGCTATTGTTACTATATACTCCCTCGCTACTCCTATCTATTGAACTTTTCCCTCACAAGCCATGAGGGCAGATTCTATGACAGTGTTTGTAGCTGCAGTGTAACTTGTGTTTGATAGCAGCAGTTTATCAGTTAATATTTTGATTGTTGTTACCAGTATGTTGAAAAATTTAAAAAGTCTCCTGTTTATAATGTATTACCCTCTGGGGCTCAATGATTCATGTAGCATTTGTCCTGCTGCATGATGAATATTTGGTTGCCATCACCAAACTCCAGACCGACGATTTAGCCACTGGACCAGCTAGCTACAATAGGATTCATCCAAGTAGGTATATTTCCTACACCGTTTGTGGTCATAGTGATGCCTATGCTAACCTCTCTATAGTGTAGAAATATACCTAGTTGGATGAATCTTATTGAAGCTAGCTGGCCCAGTAGCTAACGCGTCGGGCTGGAGTTTTGTGACTCTCTGATCGCGGGTTCAAACCCCGCCGTGGTATGGTTTGTTTGGAGTCTTTATAAGGTATCTGGTACCTGAATGCATGTGTTTCTTGGAAAAGAGATTTAATAGTTTGTTACAATAGGAAGTGAATATGTTGGATTCTTTGTTGAGGCGATTGACTGTTTCATAGTGGGAGGGCATCATGAGTTGAAATCTAATTGTACCATGATCGTAGGGCATCATGAGTTTAAATCTAATTGTACCATGATCGTAGGGCATCATGAGTTTAAATCTAATTGTACCATGATCGTAGGGCATCATGAGTTTAAATCTAATTGTACCATGATCGTAGGGCACCATGAGTTGAAATCTGATTGTACCATGGTGGTATTGTATACCGTTCATGTACATACAGCCATCGTGGTAGGGCACCATGAGTGGAAATTTGATGAATAGAGTCAAGTTTTTGTTAACAGAGGTGGTGTAATAGACGATATTCACTTTCTGTTCTCTTTGATTAATAAAGCTGTCAGGGTATCTTAATTTGGAGAAAAGTTTCAGAGGAAATTTGGGTTTTTGAGAACTGTGTTCAGAGGAAATTGCTGGTTTTTAAACCCCATGTGTTTAGAGGGATTTTCTGGTAAAAACCCCATGTTTTTTTCAGAGGATTTTTTTGGTAAAAAAACACAAAATTTTTGGGGGCCCGGTTTAGGATTTGTTGGTAAAACAAAAAACATGTGGGTTTAGAGGATTTCTGGGGAAAAAGGCAAAAAAAGCAAAAGTTTTTTAGAAAGGGTTTGTTGGTTAAAAAAACATGTTTTCAGAGGGATTTGTGGTTAAAAAACATGTGTTCAGAGGATTTTTTTGGGAAAACACATGGGGTTTAAAAAGGATTTGTTGGAAAAAAACAATTTTTCCCGGGATTTGTTGGTAAAATTGTTCATTTTTGGAATCCCGGAGGATTTTGTTGGTAAAAACCCCTGTGGTTTTAGAGGATTTGTTTAGGTGAGGGGGGGTAAAACACATGTGTTTAAAAGGAATTTTTTGGTAAAAAACTGGTTTTAGAGGATTTGCTGGTTTAAAAAACATTGTTCAAAAGGGTTTTTGGGGAAAAAACATGTGGGTTTAAAGGGGTTTTGGGTTTTTAAAAAACCCCCCTTTCAAGGATTTGTTTTTTTGGGGCACATTGTTTCAAGGGGGTTTGATGGGAAAACACGTGTTCAGAGGATTTGCTGGGTTTTAAAACACATTGTTCCGGGGGATTTGTTGGTAAAAAACAGGGTTTAAGGAATTTTTTGGTGAGGGGCACATGTTTTTTCAGAGGATTTGCTGGTTAAAAAAAACATGTGCAGAGGGTTTGTTGGGGGACAAAAAATTTTGGTTTAGAGGATTTTTGGGAAACACATTTTGGGTTTAGTGGGTTTTGGTTTTGGCTAAAACACATGTGTTCAGGGGGTTTTCGGTTAAGAAACAAAATGTGTTTTAGGGATTTGTTTGGGGAAAAAACATTGTTCAGAGGATTTTTGGTTAAAAAAACATGTGTTCAGAGGATTTGTTGGTAAAACACATGTGTTCAGAGGATTTGTTGGTAAAACACATGTGTTCAGAGGATTTGCTAGTAAAACACATGTGTTCAAAGGATTTGTTGGTGAGACACATGTGTTCAGAGGATCTGTTGTAAGACACATGTGTTCAGAGGATTTGTTGGTAAGACACATGTGTTCAGAGGATTTGTTGGTAAGACACATGTGTTCAGAGGATTTGTTGGTAAGACACATGTGTTCAGAGGATTTGTTGGTAAGACACATGTGTTCAGAGGATTTGTTGGTAAAACACATGTGTTCAGAGGATTTGTTGGTGAGACACATGTGCTCAGAGGATTTGTTGGTAAGACACATGTGTTCAGAGGATTTATTGTAAGACACATGTGTTCAGAGCAGTGGTTGGTAAGACACATGTGTTCAGAGCATTGGTTGGTAAGACACGTATGTTCAGAGCAATGGTTGGTAAGACACGTATGTTCAGAGCATTGGTTGGTAAGACACATGTGTTCAGAGCATTGGTTGGTAAGACACGTATGTTCAGTGCAATGGTTGGTAAGACACATGTGTTCAGAGCATTGGTTGGTAAGACACAAGTGTTCAGAGCAATGGTTGGTAAGACACGTGTGCTGCAGTTAGGTATAAAGGCACCTAACTGTTGTACATGTGTCTTATAAACCTGTCAGTATTTTATACCATTTTGGTATTCACTTAGAGAATTTCCTTTTCTTAGTCTAACTTTAATTGGCTGTATATCCTGAGTGCACGTAAAAACAGGCTTAAGGCGGCGCTCTTTTTTACTTATAATGAATACATATTAGAATATACATATATGTCATGTCGAATGGGCAGAACTTGCGATCTTGGCTTAAATAGCAACGCTCATCTTGCCATACAAGATAAGCGAAAATTTGTGCATGAAATAATTTCGCAAAAATCATTCTAAATTATTGTAAACGTATCTGAAATATATTTAGTTGGATTAGGCTAAAATAAATTGCATTTGTTATAATAAGTGTAGACAGCCTGTACTGTCTGCACAGACAGCCTATGCTGTCTGCCAACTTAGTTCATATTTCGCGGCACTAAGGTGCTGCCCTCTCTAGACCTGCCCAGGTCAGTGGGACGCTGGTCCCACTCTCACTCGCGCACTCATTCAGCGGCCTAGAAGCAGTCAAGTCTTACTAGCTCTCTCCGTCGTGGGATGGCCCTCCCCGGCCATGGGCACACAACACACAAGCCTGTGTACCCACCACGACTTAGCAAATAAAGTAAAGAAGCCTCCGAAGACGTCTGTAATTGAACCCTCCCCGCTCTGCACCAGTTACCAAATAATCTCATTAAACATTGGTGGGAAGCGGTGGTCGCAGCGGTTGTGTTGCCCGAGAGGAAGGAAATAGAATGAAGTTGTGTTCACTTCATCACCCTACACTAGAAGCATCCGTCTCTCAACGAGTTATCCTGATGTCGTGTCTGCACGTTTCAGCATCCAGACACAAGTACAAGCAGGATCTAGCCGAAATTTGCCAAATTTCTTCGAGAAATATAAGTGGTGTCCCAGTGACCCCACGCCACAGTGTCCCACGCTGTTTCTCAAGTCACGTGTTCAGCGTCACTTGTATGTTTTGCTGTTGTTGTTCAGCTCAGCACAGCCGTTTCAGCAAGCCAGAGGTGAATTTTGTGGTGATTTTTGCGTCCAGTGTGTCTCCCTTTGTTTGTGGGTGGGAGAGGAGGAGGATGAAGTGGCCGTTTCCTCGCCTCGCCCATGCTGTCCTTACTCACGCTCACCCGCCTACCACCACTGTGTGCATCACTCCCTCTGCTGTGTTTTCTGCTGTTTTCGTGTGAATTCATTGCCAGAGCTGTGTATCCGAGTGCCCGAGGCCACTCGAAGCCACGTGGATCACTAAGCCACGTGGATCAGCAAGCCACCTGAATCAGCAAGCCATGTGGATCAGCATGTCACGAAGATCACGATGCCACGTGGATCACTAAGCCACGTGAGGTGTGGACGAAGCCACGTGGATCTACGAGCCACGTGAGTTATCGATGCTGTTGCCCGACTTCACGACGTCACCGATGCTGCTGCCTGACTTCATGACGTCACGATGTCTGCCTGACGTCACCTCGAGACGTCTGCTGACGTCTCCTCACGACGTCAAACTTGACATCACATGATGTCACATCGAGTGTTTCAGTAATATGTCAGTATTGTCGAGAAGACTGAGAGAAGATATATGTCGTGTGTTAATTAATTCCTCTCAGTGTTCTCACATGTTAATGTAGGGCTTAGTGTCAGTTTTGTGCACAGAAAAAGCATCATTTGCTAGTTTAAGCCATGTTGTACTGCATGTACCACGGGTGTGTGTAAAGTTTTCCGTGTGTCCAATGTGGTCGTGAGCCTAGACCCTTGTGTAGCACTTTATTGCCTGTCACCCGGTGTGACCAGCGCATTTGATAGCTGATATTAGTCAGCCTGAAAGTCTGAGCCTCTTGTACAGAAAGCTCTATGCTCGTCGCTCATAGATGTTCTGCAGAATCGTACCTGCTACGATTCCCATCGAGATTTGTTTCACTTTACCTCCAGACCTTCAGAGTGCAGTTATATGTAGAGAAACAAGTCTGTGAATGCCTAGAGTAACCTCTGCTATAACTCCAACTGCCGAGAGAATGACACTCGTCAAGCCGCAGTTAAACCCTGTCAGCAGGCGCTGTGTCAGCCTCGTGTCATAACTTCAGTGAGCTCCTGCACAAAGATGAAGTCAATTTGACTGCTAGCTCACTCACTGCAGTCTGGTGTATGATGTTACAACTCCCAGATGTTTCGCCCAGTCGTCTCTGCCACGACTCGCTCCACGACTTACTCCACGCTCGCCGGCAGTGACAGCCCAGCGACAGTACCAGTCGAGAAGTGTCCTGAGTCGCTTGCCAGAAGTAGTCCTGCCCAGTTGCCGAATTTTGTCGACGCCTCATTCGAGGGCACCAGCATGTCGTGCCCCAGGTTGAGCGAAACCTGCAGTGACTCCTACGATGACTGCTTCACCGTTCCAAAGGAGACCATAACCCGTTATGTCACAGCTCAGCCACAGCGATGTCTCCTGTGTTGCAGTATCTGTCCAGACGCAGGAAGGCGTGCAGTGATGCCCATCGACGCTCACTGCCTTAGACCACGATGTTTAGCACACCCCATATGTTTTTTCCTTCCCTCCCTGAAGGAAGTTTTTTTTTCCATGTCCATATGTATATATATGTTTATTATTTTGTGTTCTGTGCCCTGTTCCTACGAGAGACCGAGTTTTTTTACCACCAGTATTGTCGCGTCGGGACGACGCGAGGTAGGTGGCCAAGCGAATGTAGACAGCCTGTACTGTCTGCACAGACAGCCTATGCTGTCTGCCAGCTTAGTTCATATTTCACGGCACTAAGGTGCTGCCCTCTCTAGACCTGCCCAGGTCAGTGGGACACTGGTCCCACTCTTGCGCACTCACTCAGTGGCCTAGAAGGAGTCAACAAGTCCTACTAGCTCTCTTCCTCGTGGGATGGCCCTCCCCGGCCATGGGCACACAACACACAAGCCTGTGTACCCACCACAACTTTGCAAATAAAGTAAAGAAGCCTTTGAAGACGTCCATAATTGAACCCCTCGCCGCTCTGCATGAGCCACCAAATAATCTGTTTCACATAAGGTTAGATAAGTTTTCTAAGATTCTTTTGATGCAAAATTATAAATTTTTACATTAACATTAATGTAAACTAAAAGGACACAAGTGCAACTAATGTGACATTTTATTGTGGCAACGTTTCGCTCTCCAGGAGCTTTGTCAAGCTGATACAAACAGTACATGGACACAGAGGGTATATAAAGGCTCAGAGTGAGGTGCAATACTAGTGGTAGTAGTAGTAGTGACATAAGTTGTAGTAGTAGTAGTAATACAATATGGAAGAGCAATTAATTCGTACATGAGTAAAAGGATATAAAAGCTATTACTTGGGTAACATAAAAATAGGTTGGACAAATATAGACAAATATATTTGTCCAACCTATTGATGAGGTGAATTACAGAACTGGTGAGGGGAAAAAGGTGGGTGGTGCACTTAGGAGTCTGTGGAGACAAAGAACTTTATCCATGGAAGCAAATTAGGGAATGTATGAAAATATAGCTATACCAACGCTCTTGTATGGGTGTGAAGCATGGGTGGTGAATGTTGCAACAAGGAGAAGGCTGGAGGCAGTGGAGATGTCCTGTCTAAGGGCAATGTATGGTGTGAATATAATGCAGAGAATTCGTAGTTTGTAATTTAGAAGGAGGTGTGGGATTAACAAAATTATTACCCAGAGGGCTGAGGAGGGGTTGTTGAGGCAGTTCGGACATGTAGAGAGAATTGAACAATATAAAATGACTTCGAGAGTGTATAAATCTGTAGTGAAGGGAAGGCGATTCGGCCTAGGGAAGGTTTGAAGGAGGGAGTAAAGGAGGTTTTGTGTGCGAGGGGCTTGGACTTCCAGCAAGCATGCATGAGCATATTTGACTCACGAAATCGTAATGTCACAATTGCAAACAAACCATACCACGGGCGGGGATAGAACCCGCGATCAGAGTCTCTCAAAACTCCAGACCGTCGCGTTAACCACTGGACCAGCTAGCCACAATAAGATTCATCCAACTAGGTATATTTCTACACCATAGGAAGGTTAGCATAGGCACCACTGTGACCACAAATGCAACTTCTTACAGACGAATCTCCAGCTAGCGTGGTGTAGAAATATATCTAGTTGGGCGAATCTTATTGTGACTAGCTGGTCCAGTGGCTAACGCGACGGTCTGGAGTTTTGAGACTCTCTGATCATGGGTTCTATCCCCGCCCGTGGTATGGTTTATGAACATATTTGATAGGAGCGAAAGGAGACAAGTGGTTTTTTGGACCTGCCGAGTTGTTGGAGTGTGAACAGGGTAATATTTTGTGAAGGGATTCAGGGAAACTGGTTAACCGGACTTAAGTCCTGGAAATGGGAAGTACAATTCCTGCACTTTAAAGGAGGGTTTTGGGATATTGTCAGTTTGGATGGACGTCTGAACTGTCATATCTGAGCGCCTCTGCAAAAAAATGAATATGCATGAGTTATGGTGAAAGTGTTGAATAATGAAAGTTTTTTCTTCGTTTATGAGTTTTTCTTCCTTTTTGGGTAACCCAGTTTTGGTGGGAGACGGCCGACGTGTTATATAAACAAAATATATCAATATACGAACCTAATCCACTAACGTTCTCACTTACCTAAGAAAATTATTTTAAGAGTAATTTCAGAATTCTCGAAACTCCTTAAAAGGGTATCCATTAATTAGGGAAATGTTAAAAAATTCCCGATACCTGAAATCATGAGAAAAACCAAAGATCCAATGAGATTCCAACACCCCATAAGTAGTGATCCACTCAAAACACTTCTAAAAACTCTGAATATTAGTGATTTCAATGCTGCCAGAAGTACAAATCCAACCCTTTTCACTCTATCAGAGGTTTCTATATTCAGCCTAAAATTACTTATACATTAGATTGAAAATGCTTAATGAACTAATCAATGTTGGTGAAAAATTTAATCGAAATTTCCATCACTGTGTGTTGTTCTGTGTTCTATATTCGCTGTGTTATGTGTTCTATCATCACTGTGTGTTCTGTGTTCTATCATCACTGTGTTGTTCTGTGTTCTATCATCACTGTGTTCTGTGTTCTATCATCGCTGTGTTCTGTGTTCTGTCATCGCTGTGTGTTCTGTGTTCTGTCATCGCTGTGTGTTCTGTGTTCAATCATCGCTGTGTTCTGTGTTCTATCATCGCTGTGTGTTTTGTGTTCTATCATCGCTGTGTTCTGTGTTCTATCATCGCGTGTGTGTTTCGTGTTCTAACATCGCTGTGTTCTGTGTTCTATCATCGCTGTGTGTTCTGTGTCTGTGTTCTATCATCGCTTGTGTTCTGTGTTCTATCATCGCTGTGTCTGTGTTTCTATCATCGCTGTGTTGTTCTGTGTTTCTATCATCGCTGTGTTCTGTGTTCTATCATCGCTGTGTTGTTCTGTGTTCTATCATCGCTGTGTTGTTCTGTGTTCTATCATCGCTGTGTTCTGTGTTCTATCATCGCTGTGTGTTCTGTGTTCTATCATCGCTGTGTTCTGTGTTCTATCATCGCTGTCTTGTTCTGTGTTCTATCATCGCTGTGTTGTTCTGTGTTCTATCATCGCTGTGTGTTCTGTGTTCTAATCATCGCTGTGTTCTGTGTTCCTATCATCGCTGTGTTCTGTGTTCTATCATCCCTGTGTTGTTCTGTGTTCTATCATCGCTGTGTTTGTTCTGTGTTCTATTATCGCTGTGTTCTGTGTTCTAATCATCGCTGTGTTCTGTGTTCTATCATCGCTGTGTGTTCTGTGTTCTATCATCGCTGTGTGTTCTGTGTTCTATCATCGCTGTGTTCTGTGTTCTATCATCGCTGTGTTCTGCGTAATATCATCGCTGTGGTGTTCTGTGTTCTATCATCGCTGTGTGTTCTGTGTTCTATCATCGCTGTGTTCTGTGTTCTATCATCGCTGTGTTCTGTGTTCTATCATCGCTGTGTGTTCTGGGTTCTATCATCGCTGTGTGTTCTGTGTTCTATCATCGCTGTATGTTCTGTGTTCTATCATCGCTGTGTTCTGTGTCCTATCATCGCTGTGTTCTGTGTTCTATCATCGCTGTGTTCTGTGTTCTATCACCGCTGTGTTCTGTGTTCTATCATCTCTGTGTTCTGTCATCGCTGTGTTCTGTGTTCTATCATCGCTGTGTGTGTTTCGTGTTCTATCATCGCTGTGTTGTGTGTTCTATCATCGCTGTGTGTTCTGTGTCTGTGTTCTATCATCGCTGTGTGTTCTGTGTTCTATCATCGCTGTGTTGTTCTGTGTTCTATCATCGCTGTGTTCTGTGTTCTATCATCGCTGTGTTGTTCTGTGTTCTATCATCGCTGTGTTCTGTGTTCTATCATCGCTGTGTTGTTCTGTGTTCTATCATCGCTGTGTGTTCTGTGTTCTATCATCACTGTGTTCTGTGTTCTATCATCGCTGTGTTTTTCTGTGTTCTATCATCGCTGTGTTCTGTGTTCTATCATCGCTGTGTTCTGTGTTCTATCGTCGCTGTGTTCTGTGTTCTATCATCGCTGTGTGTTCTGTGTTCTATCATCGCTGTGTTCTGCGTTCTATCATCGCTGTGTTGTTTCTGTGTTCTATCATCTCTGTGTTGTTCTGTGTTCTATCATCGCTGTGTGTTCTGTGTTCTATCATCGCTGTGTTCTGTGTTCTATCATCGCTGTGTTCTGTGTTCTATCATCGCTGTGTTGTTCTGTGTTCTATCATAGCTGTGTGTTCTGTGTTCTATCATCGCTGTGTTCTGTGTTCTATCATCGCTGTGTTGTTCTGTGTTCTATCATAGCTTTGTGTTCTGTGTTCTATCATCGCTGTGTTCTGTGTTCTATCATCGCTGTGTTCTGTGTTCTATCATCGCTGTGTTGTTCTGTGTTCTATCATCGCTGTGTTCAATCATCGCTGTGTTGTTCTGTGTTCTATCATCGCTGTGTTCTGTGTTCTATCATCTCTGTGTGTGCAGTGTTCTATCATCGCTGTGTGTTCTGTGTTCTATCATCGCTGTGTTCTGTGTTCTATCATCGCTGTGTTCTGTGTTTCTATCATCGCTGTGTGTTCTGTGTTCTATCATCGCTGTGTGTTCTGTGTTCTATCATCGCTGTGTGTTCTGTGTTCTATAATCGCTGTGTTCTGTGTTCTAATCGTCGCTGTGTTCTGTGTTCTATCATCGTTGTGTTCTGTGTTCTATCCTCGCTGTGTTCTGTGTTCTATCATCGCTGTGTTCTGTGTTCTATCATCGCTGCGTTCTGGTGTTCTATCATCGCTGTGTGTTCTGTGTTCTATCATCGCTGTGTTGTTCTGTGTTCTATCATCGCTGTGTTCTGTGTTCTATCATCGCTGTGTTGTTCTGTGTTCTATCATCGCTGTGTGTTCTGTGTTCTATCATCGCTGTGTTCTGTGTTCTATCATCTCTGTGTGTGCTGTGTTCTATCATCGCTGTGTGTTCTGTGTTCTATCATCGTGTGTTCTGTGTTCTATCATCGCTGTGTTCTGTGTTCATTCATCGCTGTGTGTTTTGTGTTCTATCATCGCTGTGTTCTGTGTTCTATCATCGCTGTGTGTTTCGTGTTCTATCATCGCTGTGTTCTGTGTTCTATCATCGCTGTGTGTTCTGTGTCTGTGTTCTATCATCGCTGTGTGTTCTGTGTTCTATCATCGCTGTGTTGTTCTGTGTTCTATCATCGCTGTGTTCTGTGTTCTATCATCGCTGTGTTGTTCTGTGATCTATCATCGCTGTGTTCTGTGTTCTATCATCGCTGTGTTCTGTGTTCTATCATCGCTGTGTGTTCTGTGTTCTATCATCGCTGTGTTCTGTGTTCTATCATCGCTGTGTTGTTCTGTGTTCTATCATCGCTGTGTTCTGTGTTCTATCATCGCTGTGTTGTTCTGTGTTCTATCATCGCTGTGTTCTGTGTTCTATCATCGCTGTGTTCTGTGTTCTATCATCGCTGTGTTGTTCTGTGTTCTATCATCGCTGTGTTGTTCTGTGTTCTATCATCGCTGTGTGTTCTGTGTTCTATCATCGCTGTGTTCTGTGTTCTATCATCGCTGTGTTGTTCTGTGTTCTATCATCGCTGTGTTGTTCTGTGTTCTATTATCGCTGTGTGTTCTGTGTTCTATCATCGCTGTGTTCTTTGTTCTATCATCGCTGTGTTGTTCTGTGTTCTATCATCGCTGTGTTGTTCTGTGTTCTATCATCGCTGTGTTGTTCTGTGTTCTATCATCGCTGTGTTCTGTGTTCTATCATCGCTGTGTTCTGTGTTCTATCATCGCTGTGTGTTCTGTGTTCTATCATCGCTGTGTGTTGTGTGTTCTATCATCGCTGTGTTCTGTGTTCTATCATAGCTGTGTTCTGTGTTCTATCATCGCTGGTTCTGCGTAATATCATCGCTGTGGTGTTCTGTGTTCTATCATCGCTGTGTGTTCTGTGTTCTATCATCGATGTGTTCTGGGTTCTATCACGCTGTGTGTTCTGTGTTCTATCATCGCTGTATGTTCTGTGTTCTATCATCGCTGTGTTCTGTGTCCTATCATCGCTGTGTTCTGTGTTCTATCATCGCTGTGTTCTGTGTTCTATCATCGCTGTTTCTGTGTTCTATCATCTCTGTGTTCTGTGTTTCTGTCATCGCTGTGTTCTGTGTTCATCATCGCTGTGTGTGTTCGTGTTCTATCATCGCTGTGTTGTGTGTTCTATCATCGCTGTGTGTTCTGTGTGTTCTATCATCGCTGTGTGTTCTGTGTTCTCATCATCGCTGTGTTGTTCTGTGTTCTATCATCGCTGTGTTCTGTGTTCTATCATCGCTGTGTTGTTCTGTGTTCTATCATCGCTGTGTTCTGTGTTCTATCATCGCTGGGTTGTTCTGTGTTCTATCATCGCTGTGTGTTCTGTGTTCTATCATCACTGTGTTTCTGTGTTCTATCATCGCTGTGTTTTTCTGTGTTCTATCATCGCTGTGTTCTGTGTTCTATCATCGCTGTGTTGTTCTGTGTTCTATCGTCTCTGTGTTGTTCTGTGTTCTATCATCGCTGTGTGTTCTGTGTTCTATCATCGCTGTGTTCTGTCTTCTATCATCGCTGTGTTGTTCTGTGTTCTATCATCTCTGTGTTGTTCTGTGTTCTATCATCGTTGTGTGTTCTGTGTTCTATCATCGCTGTGTTCTGTGTTCTATCATCGCTGTGTTCTGTGTTCTATTATCGCTGTGTTGTTCTGTGTCTATCATCGCTGTGTTGCTCTGTGTTCTATCATCGCTGTGTTCTGTGTTCTATCATCGATGTGTTGTTCTGTGTTCTATCATAGCTGTGTGTTCTGTGTTCTATCATCGCTGTGTTCTGTGTTCTATCATCGCTGTGTTCTGTGTTCTATCATCGCTGTGTTGTTCTGTGTTCTATCATCGCTGGTGTGTTCTGTGTTCTATCATCGCTGTGTTGTTCTGTGTTCTATCATCGCTGTGTTCTGTGTTCTATCATCTCTGTGTGTGCAGTGTTTCTATCATCGCTGTGTGTTTCTGTGTTCTATCATCGCTGTGTTCTGTGTTCTATCATCGCTGTGTTCTGTGTTCTCTCATCGCTGTGTGTTCTGTGTTCTATCATCGCTGTGTGTTCTGTGTTCTATCATCGCTGTGTGTTCTGTGTTCTATCATCGCTGTGTTCTGTGTTCTATCATCGCTGTGTTCTGTGTTCTATCATCGCTGTGTTCTGTGTTCTATCATCGCTGCGTTCTGTGTTCTATCATCGCTGTGTGTTCTGTGTTCTATCATCGCTGTGTTGTTCTGTGTTCTATCATCGCTGTGTTCTGTGTTCTATCATCGCTGTGTTCTGTGTTCTATCATCGCTGTGTGTTCTGTGTTCTATTATCGCTTTGTTCTGTGTTCTATCATCGCTGTGTTTTGTGTTCTATCATCGCTGTGTTCTGTGTTCTATCATCGCTGTGTGTGTTCTGTGTTCTATCATCGCTGTGTTGTTCTCTGTTCTATCATCGCTGTGTGTTCTGTGTTCTATAATCGCTGTGTTCTGTGTTCTATCATCGCTGTGTGTTCTGTGTTCTATCATCGCTGTGTTCTGTGTTCTATCATCGCTGTGTTCTGTGTTCTATCATCGCTGTGTTCTGTGTTCTATCATCGCTGTGTGTTCTGTGTTCTATCATCGCTGTGTTGTTCTGTGTTCTATCATCGCTGTGTTCTGTGTTCTATCATCGCTGTGTGTTCTGTATTCTATCATTGCTGAGTTCTGTGTTTCTATCATTGCTGTGTGTTCTGTGTTCTATCATCGTTGTGTTCTGTGTTCTATCATCGCTGTGTTCTGTGTTCTATCATCGCTGTGTTTCTGTGTTCTATCATTGCTGTGTTCTGTGTTCTATCATCGCTGTGTTCTGTGTTCTATCATCGCTGTGTTGTTCTGTGTTCTATCATCGCTGTGTTCTGTGTTCTATCATCGCTGTGTCCTGTGTTCTATCATCGCTGTGTTCTGTGTTCTAACATCGCTGTGTGTTCTGTGTTCTATCATCGCTGTGTTCTGTGTTCTATCATCGCTGTGTTCTGTGTTCTATCATCGCTGTGTTCTGCGTTTTATCATCGCTGTGTTCTGTGTTCTATCATCGCTGTGTTCTGTGTTCTATCATCGCTGTGTTCTGTGTTCTATCATCGCTGTGTTCTGTGTTCTATCATCGCTGTGTGTTCTGTGTTCTATCATCGCTGTGTTGTGTTCTATCATCGCTGTGTTCTGTGTTCTATCATCGCTGTGTGTTCTGTGTTCTATCATCGCTGTGTTGTTCTGTGTTCTATCATCGCTGTGTTGTTCTGTGTTCTATCATCACTGTGTGTTTTGTGTTCTATCATCGCTGTGTGTTCTGTGTTCTATCATCGCTGTGTTCTGTGTTCTATCATCGCTGTGTGTTCTGTGTTCTATCATCGCTGTGTTGTTCTCTGTTCTATCATCGCTGTGTTCTGTGTTCTATCATCGCTGTGTGTTCTGTGTTCTATCATCGGTGTGTGTTCTTGTGTTCTATCATCGCTGTGTTCTGTGTTCTATCATCGTTTGTGTGTTCTGTGTTCTATCATCGGTGTGTGTTCTATGTCTATCATCGCTGTGTGTTCTGTGTCTATCATCGCTGTGTTCTGTGTTCTATCATCGCTGTGTTCTGTGTTCTATCATCGCTGTGTGTTCTGTGTTCTATCATCGCTGTGTTCTGTGTTCTATCATCGCTGTGTGTTCTGTGTTCTATCATCGTTGTGTGTTCTGTGTTCTATCATCGCTGTGTGTTCTGTGTTCTATCATCGCTGTGTTCTGTGTTCTATCATCGCTGTGTGTTCTGTGTTCTATCATCGCTGTGTTCTGTGTTCTATCATCGCTGTGTTCTGTGTTCTATCATCGCTGTGTTCTGTGTTCTATCATCGCTGTGTGTTCTGTGTTCTATCATCGCTGTGTGTTCTGTGTTCTATCATCGCTGTGTTCTGTGTTCTATCATCCTGTGTTCTGTGTTCTATCAATCGCTGTGTGTTCTGTGTTCTATCATCGCTGTGTTCTGTGTTCTATCATCGCTGTGTTCTGTGTTCTATCATCGCTGTGTTTAAGTGTTCTATCATCGCTGTGTTCTGTGTTCTATCATCGCTGTGTTCTGTGTTCTATCATCGCTGTGTGTTCTGTGTTCTATCATCGCTGTGTTCTGTGTTCTATCATCGCTGTGTTAAGTGTTCTATCATCGCTGTGTTCTGTGTTCTATCATCGCTGTGTTCTGTGTTCTATCATCGCTGTGTTCTGTGTTCTATCATCGCTGTGTTAAGTGTTCTATCATCGCTGTGTTAAGTGTTCTATCATCGCTGTGTGTTCTGTGTTCTATCATCGCTGTGTTCTGTGTTCTATCATCGCTGTGTTCTGTGTTCTATCATCGCTGTGTTAAGTGTTCTATCATCGCTGTGTTCTGTGTTCTATCATCGCTGTGTTCTGTGTTCTATCATCGCTGTGTTCTGTGTTCTATCATCGCTGTGTTCTGTGTTCTATCATCGCTGTGTTCTGTGTTCTATCATCGCTGTGTTCTGTGTTCTATCAATCGCTGTGTTAAGTGTTCTATCGCTGTGTTAAGTGTTCTATCATCGCTGTGTTCTGTGTTCTATCATCGCTGTGTTCTGTGTTCTATCATCGCTGTGTTCTGTGTTCTATCATCGCTGTGTTAAGTGTTCTATCATCGCTGTGTTAAGTGTTCTATCATCGCTGTGTGTTCTGTGTTCTATCATCGCTGTGTTCTGTGTTCTATCATCGCTGTGTTCTATCATCGCTGTGTTAAGTGTTCTATCATCGCTGTGTTCTGTGTTCTATCATCGCTGTGTTCTGTGTTCTATCATCGCTGTGTTCTGTGTTCTATCATCGCTGTGTTCTGTGTTCTATCATCGCTGTGTTCTGTGTTCTATCATCGCTGTGTTAAGTGTTCTATCATCGCTGTGTTAAGTGTTCTATCATCGCTGTGTGTTCTGTGTTCTATCATCGCTGTGTTCTGTGTTCTATCATCTCTGTGTTCTGTGTTCTATCATCGCTGTGTGTTCTGTGTTCTATCATCGCTGTGTTCTGTGTTCTATCGCTGTGTTCTGTGTTCTATCATCGCTGTGTTAAGTGTTCTATCATCGCTGTGTTCTGTGTTCTATCATCGCTGTGTTCTGTGTTCTATCATCGCTGTGTGTTCTGTGTTCTATCATCGCTGTGTTCTGTGTTCTATCATCGCTGTGTTAAGTGTTCTATCATCGCTGTGTTCTGTGTTCTATCATCGCTGTGTTCTGTGTTCTATCATCGTTGTGTTCTGTGTTCTATCATCGCTGTGTTAAGTGTTCTATCATCGCTGTGTTCTGTGTTCTATCATCGCTGTGTTAAGTGTTCTATCATCGCTGTGTTCTGTGTTCTATCATCGCTGTGTTAAGTGTTCTATCATCGCTGTGTTCTGTGTTCTATCATCGCTGTGTTAAGTGTTCTATCATCGCTGTGTTCTGTGTTCTATCATCGCTGTGTTAAGTGTAAAATGCACAAACGATATCACGGGTTAAATAATTTACTAACGAAGTTCTCAAATATTGTTTCCCAACACATAATACACTAAATCATTATATATCATTCTTTAATTATTATTTGTGCCCCAACTAAAATAAACATAAGATTTTAAAACCAAAAATTTTATTCCTTTTGATGTGATTTACCATCCAGATAAAGATTTATTTTCCTAGTATTTACCCTACCAAATCCTCCAAAGATTTAATCCCGGATTTTTTTTACGCTCGTGTTGTACTCTCACAAATTATATATATCCACTAATCTCTTTTTTTCTCGACTTTAATATAACTTCTGCATTACATAATATATCATAATATACACATGTTTCTGCCTAAACACATTTCGCCAGCATCCTCCTGTTTAGATCTGTCTTTACACTGAAGGTAATGATGCTCATCCTGTTCTTATTTGATATTCATCTCCCATAACTGCTTCATACATACACTCTGGAGATGCCTATATAAGCTTAGTCAAAACATTTTTTTAATAAGAGAGTATCTCCCACATTTCATTATACATTCATTTCACTGTCATTTAATCACCTTGAAAAATGTCACACTTCATTTCACTAATCTGAAAAAAAAAAATCACACATTCCTTTCACTACTTTGTAAAATCATTACACTTTCATTTCACTACCAAGGAAATCATGACATTTTTATTTCATTACCCCGAAAATATTACATATTTCATTTCGTATTTCACATTCCTTTCCATTACTCGAAAAATCCTTACATCCTCATTTCAATACCACGAGAACATTTCACTTTGATTTTTTAACCCTGGAAACCATTACACACTATTTCGATGATCTCAAAAAATTAGACATTTGCGATATACATAAAGCTTCACTTAAAAAAGGAACAGAAAAAAATCAGCTCACTCTGGTCTTCCCATTATTTCTGTTGCTCCTTGGCATTTCTCCACATCCTCCCTGCACTTTGTGGTCACATGTCCCATCATTTCATTTACTGTCTTTTCCTCTAGCTCGGTTACCTACTGCACCTGTTATAGGAATTTCCTCATACCTGTGTAGTAATCTTTTGGAAGTTTGGCTTCTCTAATCCATCTAATACCGCTTGACTTCCCATTGTTAAATCTACTCCAAAATAGTGCTTAGGGGCCTTTTCTGTCAGATATACGTTATTTATGAACTGTTCAGTGTGAATACGAGGTTCAACCTTGCTGGCTCAGTGTCTTCTCTCTCTGTGTGTGTTCCTAACATGTTGAAATTTTCCAGTACCGCCTCAAGCATCTTTGCTCTCTACATCTCTGATACCTCATGTGGTTCCAGATTTTCCCATTCATTTTCCTTATGGTTGAAATTTTTCCCTGACTTAAATTTGCAGCCTGTGAGCCCCCTGCAACCGGTAGGCGTCCCTATCTTGCCCCCCATAATATCTTTGTCTTGGGGGTCCTGCTGATCGGTACAGGTTGTACACACAGCAATTATCAACTTTTTTTAAGGACCGTGAGCATGCATGTGTGTACACACCCGGTATGGATGGTGAAGAGGAAAAATTTAGTTGGGGAGAGAGGGGAAAAAGTGGCTTTAGAGTATTGAATGAGAGAAGAGGAGGGGATTTGGTGAGAGGTGAGAGAGGGTATGTGAAGTGAAGAAAGTTATGGGATTTCGAGAGTGTGGGGGTTGGAAAAAAGAGAAGGGTGTGGGAGTGTGAAGTGAGGAGTGGAGTTTGGGAAAAAAGGGAGAGAGGGTGTGGGGGGTCAGAAGGGAATGGGGGGGTGGGGGTTGAAAAGGGGGGAGGGTGTGGGAGTGTTGTTAGGAAGTGAGTATAAGGAGTGTGAAAGGGGTTGTTGAGTGTGGGGAGAGTGTGGGGGTGTGGGAGAGGGAGGGGTGTGGAAAAAGGGGGTGGGGTTAGTAAAGGGTGGGGTGTGGGAAAAAGGGGGTGGGTGTGTGGAAAAGGGTGGGGGTGTGTGGGGAAGGGTGTGGGGGTATGGATAAGGGTGTGGGTGTGTGGAAAAGGGTGTGGGTGTGTGGGAGATGGTGTGGAGTGTGAGAGTGAGAGTATGAGAGAGGTTGTGGGAATGTAAGAGAGGGAGTGAGAGTGGGGAAGAGGATGGGGAGTGTAAGAGAGGGTTTAGGTGAGTGAAAGAGTGTGAGTGAAAGAGTGTGGGAGAGGGTGGGAGGGTAAGAGGGAGGGAGAAGGTTTGGAAGTGTGGGAGTGTGAGAGAGGGTGAGGGAAGTGTTAGAGAGGGGGTGGGATTGTGAGATCGAGTGGGAATATGAGAGAGCATGTGGGATGTGAGTGTGAGAGACGGCGTGGGAGTGTGACGGGGTGTGGGAGTGCAGGAGAGGATGTGGAAGTGTGGGAGAGGGTGTGTTAGTGTGTGACAAAGGGTGTGGGAGTGTGAGATGGAGTGTGGGAGTGAGAGTCTGGGAGAGGGTGTGGGATTGTGGGAGAGGGTGTGGGAGTGTGGAATAAAGGGTGTGGAAGTGTGAGATAGGATGTGGGAGAGAGGGTGTGGAGTGTGTGACAGAAGGTGTGGGAGTGTGGGAAAGGGTGTGGGAGTGTGCGTGTGTGTGTGTGAGAGAGGGTGTGGGAGCGTGAGAGAGGGTGTGTGAGAGTGGAAGTGTGAGAGATGGTGTGGGAATGTGGGAGAGAGGGTGTTGGAGTGTGTGAGAGAATGTGTGGGAGTGTGGGAAAGGGTGTGTGAGAGTGAGAGTGTGAGGGAGGGTGTGGGAGTGTGCGAGTGAATGAGAATGTGAGAGGGTGTGAGTGTGTGTGTGAAAGTCAGAGTTAGTGTAAGAGAGGGTGTGGAGTAGGAGAGCGTGAGAGAATGTGTGGGAACGGGCGAGAGGGAGTGGGAGTGAGGGAGTGTTGGAGTGTGATAGGGGGTGTGAAAGTTTGAGAGAGGGTCTGGGAGTGTGAGAGATGGTGTACGAGCGTGTGAGTGTGAAATAGGGTGTGGGAGTGTGAGAGAGGGTGTGAAAGTGTGAGAGAGGGTGTGAGAGTGTGAGAGAGGGTGTGGAAGTGGGGAAGTGTGTGAGAGAGAGGGTGTGGGAGTGTGAAAGAGGAGTGTGGAAATGTGAAAGAGGGTGTGGGATTATGGGAGTGGGTGTGCCACTGTGAAAGAGGGTGTCGATGCGTGCGAGAGGGTGTGGGATTGTGGAGAGGGTGTGGGAGTGAGAGAGAGGTGGTGGGAGTGTGTGTGTGAAAGAGGGAGTGGGAGTGTGTGGAGAGAGGGTATGGGAGTGTGAGAGGATGTGGGAGTGTGAGAGGGTGTGGGAGAGTGTGGGAGAGGGTGTGAGAGTGTAGGATGGGTGTGGAAGTGAGGAGAGGGTGTGGGACCGTGGGAGAGGGTGTGGGAGAGGGTGTGGGAGGGGTGTGGGAAGGGTGTGGGAGAGGGTGTGGGAGAGGGTGTGGGAGAGGGTGTGAGAGAGTGTGTGAGAGAGTGTGGGAGAGTGTGGGAGAGTGTTGGAGAGTGAACTAGAGTTCTAGAGAGTGGGAGTGTGTGTCGGAGTGTGGGAGAGGGTGTTTGAGTGTGAGAAAGGGGGTGGGAGAGTGTGAGAAAGGGTGTGGGAGTGTGTGAGAAGAGGTGTGTGAGAGTGTGAAAAGGGGTGTGTGTGAGTGTGAAAAGGAGTGTGGGAGAGTGTGAGAGAAGGTGTGGGAGTGTGTGAGACAGGGTGTGAGAGTGTGAGTGAGAGTGTGAGAGGTGTGGGAGTGTGTGAAAGAGGGTATTTGAGTGTGTGAGAGACAGGGTGTGGGAGCGTGTATGTGACTGTGTGAGAGAAGGTGCGCGAGAATGTGAGAGACTTAAGAAATCGTAATGACACGATTGCAAATAAACCATACCCCCGGCCGGGATTGAACCCGCGGTCATAGAGTCTCTAAACTCCAGCCCGTCGCGCTAACCACTAGACCAGCTAGCCACAATAAGATTCATCCAACTAGGTATATTTCTACACCATAGGAAGGTTAGCACAGGCACCTCTGTGACCACAAATGCAAGTTTTTACAGACGAATCTCCAGCTAGCGTGGCCGTGACGAACTCTAGTTCAAGTCCCTTCACTGCCGTCAACATGACTTAAGAAATCGTAATGACACGATTGCAAATAAACCATACCCCCGGCCGGGATTGAACCCGCGGTCATAGAGTCTCAAAACTCCAGCCCGTCGCGCTAACCACTAGACCAGCTAGCCACAATAAGATTCATCCAACTAGGTATATTTCTACACCATAGGAAGGTTAGCACAGGCACCTCTGTGACCACAAATGCAAGTTTTTACAGACGAATCTCCAGCTAGCGTGGCCGTGACGAACTCTAGTTCAAGTCCCTTCACTGCCGTCAACATGACTTAAGAAATCGTAATGACACGATTGCAAATAAACCATACCCCCGGCCGGGATTGAACCCGCGGTCATAGAGTCTCAAAACTCCAGCCCGTCGTGTCATTACGATTTCTTAAGTCATGTTGACGGCAGTGAAGGGACTTGAACTAGAGTTCGTCACGGCCACGCTAGCTGGAGATTCGTCTGTAAAAACTTGCATTTGTGGTCACAGAGGTGCCTGTGCTAACCTTCCTATGGTGTAGAAATATACCTAGTTGGATGAATCTTATTGTGGCTAGCTGGTCTAGTGGTTAGCGCGACGGGCTGGAGTTTTGAGACTCTATGACCGCGGGTTCAATCCCGGCCGGGGGTATGGTTTAGAATGTGAGAGGTGTGGGAGAGTGTGAGAAAGGGGGGAGAGCGCGTGAGAGTGTGAAAGAGGGTGTGGGAGTGTGTGAGTGTGTGAAAGAGGGTGGGGGAGTGGGAGAGAGGTTGTGGGAATGTGAACGAGGGTGTGGAAGAGTGAGAGTGTGTGTGGGATTGGGGGAGAGGGTGTGGAAATGTGGAAAAGTGTGTGGGAGTGTAGGAGAGGGTGTGTGTGTGTGTGTGTGTGTGAGAAAGAGGGTGTGGGAGTGTGAAAGTGAGTGAGAGTGTGAGAGAGGGTGTGGGAGTGTGTGAGAGAGGGTGTGAGAGAGGGTGTGGAAGTGTAGGAAATTGTGAAAGAGGGTGTGGGAGTGTGAGAGAGAGTGTGCGAGTGTGGGAGAAAGGGTGTAGGAGTGTGAATTAGGGTGTGGGAGTGAAGGAGGTGTGAGAGTGAGTGTGAGAGAGGGTGTGTGAGTGTGGGAGAGGGTGTTTGAGTGTGAGAAAAGGGGTGGTAGAGTGTGAGAAAGGGTGTGGGAGTGTGTGAGAAGAGGTGTGTGAGAGTGTGAAAAGGGTGTGTGTGAGTGTGAAAAGGGGTTGTGGGAGAGTGTGAGAGAAGGTGTGGGAGTGTGTGAGACGGGTGTGAGAGTGTGAGTGAGAGTGTGAGAGGTGTGGGAGTGTGTGAAAGAGGGTATTTGAGTGTGTGAGAGACAGGGTGTGGGAGCGTGTATGTGAATGTGTGAGAGAAGGTGCGCGAGAATGTGAGAGGTGTGGGAGAGTGTGAGAAAGGGTGTGGGAGTGCGTGAGAGTGTGAGAGAGGGTGGGGGAGTGTGAGAGAGGTTGTGGGAGTGTGAACGAGGGTGTGGAAGAGTGAGAGTGTGTGTGGGATTGTGGGAGAGGGTGTGGAAATGTGGAAAAGTGTGTGGGAGTGTAGGAGAGGGTGTGTGTGTGAGAGAGAAAGAGGGTGTGGGAGTGTGAAAGTGAGTGAGAGTGTGAGAGAGGGTGTGGGAGTGTGTGAGAGAGGGTGTGAGAGAGGGTGTGGGAGTGTGGAAGAGGGTATGGGAGTGTGGTAGAGGGTGTGAGAGTGTGTGAGTGTGAGAGAGGGTGTAGAAGTGTGAGTGTGAGAGAGGGAGTTTCAGTATGAGAGTGTGTGAGAGACTTTGTGGGAGTGAGAAAGGGTGTGGGAGTGTGTGAGTGAGTGTGAGAGAGGGTGTGGGAGTGTGTGAGTGGGTGAATCTGTTGCAGAGGGTGTGGGAGTGTTTGATTAAGAGTGTGAGAAAGGGTGTGGGAGTGAGTGTGAGAGAGGTTGTGGGAGTGTGAGTGAGAGTGTGAGAGAGGTTATGGGAGTGTGAGTGAGAGTGTGAGAGAGGATATGGGAGTGTGAGTGAGAGTGTGAGAGAGGTTATGGGAGTGTGAGTGAGAGTGTGAGAGAGGTTATGGGAGTGAGAGTGAGAGTGTGAGAGAGGTTGTGGGAGTGTGAGTGAGAGTGTGAGAGAGGTTGTGGGAGTGTGAGTGAGAGTGTGAGAGAGGTTGTGGGAGTGTGAGTGAGAGTGTGAGAGAGGTTATGGGAGTGAGAGTGAGAGTGTGAGAGAGGTTGTGGGAGTGTGAGTGAGAGTGTGAGAGAGGTTGTGGGAGTGTGAGTGAGAGTGTGAGAGAGGTTGTGGGAGTGTGAGTGAGAGTGTGAGAGAGGTTATGGGAGTGAGAGTGAGAGTGTGAGAGAGGTTATGGGAGTGAGAGTGAGAGTGTGAGAGAGGTTGTGGGAGTGTGAGTGAGAGTGTGAGAGAGGTTATGGGAGTGTGAGTGAGAGTGTGAGAGAGGTTATGGGAGTGAGAGTGAGAGTGTGAGAGAGGTTGTGGGAGTGTGAGTGAGAGTGTGAGAGAGGTTGTGGGAGTGTGAGTGAGAGTGTGAGAGAGGTTGTGGGAGTGTGAGTGAGAGTGTGAGAGAGGTTGTGGGAGTGTGAGTGAGAGTGTGAGAGACTGTGGGGCCACCCACAACTAGTATATTTTCCCTGTCCACACGGGCCTTTTAGACCACTTCTGCTAGTATGTTAACCATTGTTCCGTTACTCTCATCATATTCTTGTTTTGACCTTCTGCTTGTTTTGACCTTCTGCTTGTTTTGACCTTCTGCTTGTTTTGACCTTCTGCTTGTTTTGACCTTCTGCTTGTTTTGACCTACTTGTTTTGACCTGCTTTTTTTTGACTTGCTTGTTTTGACCTTCTGCTTTTTTTGACCTACTTGTTTTGACCTTCTCATTCTTGCCCCTTTTGTCTTTGCGTCGTGTGTACTCGCCTATTTGTACTCATCTATTTGTGGTTGCAGGGGTCGAGACTCAGCCCCTGGCCCCGCCTCTTCACTAAACGCTACAAGGTCCTCTCTCTCTCCCTGCTCCATGAGCTTTATCATACCTCGTCTTAAAACTATGTATGGTTCCTGCTTCCACTACATCACTTGCCAGACTATTCCACTTCCTGACAACTCTATGACAGAAGAAATACTTCCTAACATCCCTGTGATTCATCTGAGTCTTCCAATTGTGACCCCTTATTTCTGTGTCCCATCTCTGGAACATCCTGTCTCTGTCCACCTTATGTGTTCCTCGCAGTATTTTGTATGTCGTTATCATGTCTCCCCTAACCCTCCTGTCCTCCAGTGTCGTCAGGCCGATGTGCTCTAACCAGTGTCACTAACCCAACAACCTCAGATTTTGCTCTTCTCTAATATTCCTTATTTGCATTTATTAGGAAGCCCTAATACACCTTCTGTCTATATATTCTTCTTCCTAGTAGTCACGTGTCAAAATGGTAAACACCTGTCCACCTGCCCTTAACTTTTTTTTTAAGTACTAATTACTGTTCGATATTGAACACCTATTAGCCTTTTCCTTGCTCAGATTAAGTGAGACTCAACCCAGGAGAATACTTGCGCAACTGGGACTGGTGGCACTGTCCTTGGCGTCGTACTGCCTCCTCCGTTTCCTCACTATATTTTACCAGTATTTACTGTGCTTCTTTCATCGGTAACATCACTGTATTTTCACTTTTTACTCTCTTGGGGTTACATCTTATCACTCACGATGTACGGCCGCCATGAGGCCTGGATACCATCTTAAAATATTATACCTCAGTATCCCTCTTTGCACAAGACTTTTTTTATGGACATACTTGTTACATGAAACACCAGCAATGCCTAAGAATATGGCTGAAAGTTATTTCCCATTTTCTATCTTTATTTTATTTTATCTTTTATCTTTTTTTCTCTCATTCATTTTATCTTTTTTTACTTATTTAGCCAGACTTTCACTTATTTCTCTGATTTAGGGTCACACTTTGTTTTGTTTGAATTTGTGCTGATGATCAGTTGTGGCAACACAGTCTACACCAGGCACTAGGTCTGCTGTTTCCCTTTTCTGGCACTAATATCACCATCAAATTGTCTTAGAAAAAATAACCCTCCCTTCTCTGACTTAGGGTATCTTGAATTTAGCTTAAGGAGTTATTTATTGACCCTGACACATTCATTGATCTTCGGTGGGCCAGAAAACACTAAAATTCAATGAGAACTAATGTTTCTGTTACTCTCACCCATGCCATGTGTGTGTGTGTATGCATGTTCTTACCTATTTGTGGTGGCACTGGACGAGTTATAGCTCCTGGCCCCGCCTCTCTGATGATCGCTACTAGGTCCACTCTCTCCTTATTCCATAAGATTTATCGTACCTCCTCTGAGAGCTATGAATGGATCCCGCCTCCACTACATCACTCTCTGGACTGTTCCACTTCCTGACAACTCTATGAAGCAGAAATACCTCCTAACATTCCTGTGACTCATCTTCCATTGGTTTTTAATGAGCAGTGCAACTCCTTTGTTTCCCCTGCCGTTTCTCAAAATCTGTTATCCAGATGGGAAGATCGCATCTGTTATCACCTCCACGAGCTGTGTCTCTGTGATTACTAAGATATCCGGGGATGCCTTGGTGATTCTTTCCTGCCACTCCTCACTTTTATTTGTAATTCCATCTGTGTTTGTGTACCATACCTTCAGCTTCCTTTCTAGAACCATATTCAAGGGGGGGGGATGGTGCAGGCTGTGTGTGTGGTAGGCAGGTCTGGATATTATGGTAGGCTGCTGTTTTGGTGGTATTAGTGCTGAGGGGGGGACTGTGGGTGTTGAGTGTGGTGGTTGAGGGGATGCTGTGCATGGTTTTATGGCCAGTTGTGTCTGCTGTTCCTCCCCCATCTGTCGGTACTTGCCCTGTTCCCCCATCCTGGCTATGGCGCCTTCTTACTCTTCAAGATCAAGAGAGTTTAGGTAAGTCCCCATGTGGGGTGAGCCGAGAAGACGGGAGAGGCGAAGAACAGCGATGGAGAGGAGTGTCCAAAGTCGAAGAAAAAGTGTCAGGCTTAATCTGTCCCACTCTTGGGACAGATTTGGAGAAAAATCTGGAAGAGAGCAAGCTGTGTATGCAACAGTCTCGTGGTAGGTGAGGTCTTGAGTGTTAAGTTGTAGGTGAGGTTGCCCCCACCTTGGCATTAATTGGGACAACTTTCCCCTAACCAACTACATATCCTAAGAATTGTACACTGGCTTGGCCAAACTCACTTTTGCTCAGATTGATGGTTAATTGGGCTTGATCTAGACGTTCAAACAACTTTCGTAATCTTACTAAGTGAGGACAGTTTCTAGGTTGCAGAAGAGGGCAGGCAGGTAGGAACACCAGAGGGCAGCAGGCAGGTAGGAACACCAGAGGGCAGCAGGCAGGTAGGAACACCAGAGGGCAGCAGGCAGGTAGGAACACCAGAGGGCAGCAGGCAGGTAGGAACACCAGAGGGCAGCAGGCAGGTAGGAACACCAGAGGGCAGCAGGCAGGTAGGAACACCAGAGGGCAGCAGGCAGGTAGGAATATCAGAGAGCAGCAGGAAGGTAGGAGTTATTGTAGTAGTTGAGGAGGCAGGTTTGCAGTGGAGCTATTTTCAAAATTCTTCAAGCTGCTCCTGGAGAGGTGGTAAAGTTTTGTCTTGTTGGCAAAAGTGAAATGAAGAGCCTTGATGAGCTCAAGAACTTGGGTGAGTGTGAAGTGAAGAGGTGATCCGCAGGCATACTTGACTGTTCCATCACCGAGGCCTCTGTAGGGTTCAGAGCAGGTCATGGTGTCAGTATTCGAGGGAGAGGTGTAGAAAGTAAGGGTTTCCCGAGAAGGTGTACTGGAGTCGTCGCTGTTTGCTTCGTCAGCGTAATCGTCAGAAGATTCTTGTACGATTGTTTCTATTGTGATTGTGTCGAGAGGAGGCTGGGAGTCTAGAGTATTTGTGGTCTGGTTGGCTGTTGGTGGTTATTGAGAGATGATAGTGATCATTTGGAGGGGCTCAGGAACGTTTTCTTGGGCGGAGGAAGGATTTGGGCCTGAAGCTGATGTGAAGTTTGAGATAATCTTGAAGTCCTGTGATGGTGGCGAGTCAGGAAAATTGAAAGTCGGCATATTGTGAAGACGGAATAGTTCGTTAATTGCAGTGTTGAATGTGCCTGGGATTGCTGCATTGGCGAGGTGTGCATACTATCATGCAGTACAGCACCTCAGATGAAGCATCGTCAGGGAGTGCAGAGAGTTGTTGGATAAAGATGACAGCTGTGTGGCATTTGAATTCTGGTGGTGTCCGACTAAAGCTTTGAAATGGCGGCATATGTCGGCGATTTGGGGCTGTTTTTCTTGGTTTCTTCCTTAATTTTCATCGGCATTACTTCTTTTCGTAGTGAGCATTTGGCTGCAAGAAAATGATGAGTACCCTTGCAGTTAAGACATGTTGGAGTAACATTGGTGGTGGTGCAACTTTGAAGTCATGACCTTCTTTTTCACAGGTAGAACAAAATTTCTTGTCTTTTATGGGACAGTCCTTTGTTGAGTGTTGATAAGAGTAACAGTTACAACAGGGAGAGACATGGGCGAAACGTTCAGGTTCTATGTGGCGTGAATGTATGTGGTAATATGAGATAGCTAGTCCATTAGAGAGCGCTTGAGTAGCCATATCTATGTTTGAAAAGGTGATTTTGTTCATAGATGAGGCATTGGGAATTCGTGTGATGGTGTCTACAGAGGCCCAGGTGTTCTGTTCTTCGATAGAGGTCTTCAGTTCATCCAATGGTAAGGATGTGATTATCTTATCCAGTCGTTTAACAAAAACTGAACGTTCCACCAGGAAGGAGGGAGACGGTGATATGTTGAATTGTCGGTCTCGCATTGCATTGTCGTCCATAAACTTAGCTGCTTCATTGTCGTCGGTACAGACGATAATAAAGGAGTCCTTGAGTAGTGGATCGTTGTGAATTTAAGCTGTAGGCAGGCCCTTACAGCGGCAGCAAGTGATAGTTTAGTGGAGTCATTTATAACACCAATGGCTGGTTTGATCTTAACACAATGTGCGAACATCGTCGAACAGGTAGAGGTTCCCCTCCTCAACGGGAATTGTAGGGAGACTGTGATGACGAGAGTAGGAGCTACTGTGACTACAGACGGCAAGGTCAGCTAAGTGAATGGGAGGAGGAGCACCTGTGATGTGTTCCTCTTTCTCTCGGTTATTCCCTTTCTTTTTGTGTTCTGTCGCCATTAAGGTACATGTGTGTGTGTGTGTGTGGGGTGTGTGTGTGTGGTGTGTTGTGGGTGTGTAGTGTGCTGTTGTTCTCACCTAGTTGTCTTGCAGCGTTCGATTGCAGCACGCTCCTGGCCCCGCCTCTTCACTGGTCCTACTGGGTCAAACCATAACTTACCCTGCCAGGACTTTTATGGCATGCCTCCATTTGCTTAAACTATGTCACTTCCTGACTACACTAGACCCTTTCCCCATAACATTCCTTCTGATTCATCTGTGCTGAAGAAACTTCCAACATCCTTGTGTTCTGTGGACCATCTCTAACACTGTAGTCCCCTTGTTTCCTCCATTTTTGGTTAACATTCTCTACTGCCCTGTGTCAGATTCTTCAGGTATTTTATATTAGTAACATGCCCCCTATCTCTGTCCCGTGTCTTCAGGTCTTGTTGCAAGCCTTTGCACTTTCTCTAGTTTCTTTACGTTCTTGGCTAGGTGTGGGTTCCAAACTGGTACCGCATACTCCAATATGGGCCTAACATTCACAGTATACAGGGTCCTGAACAATTCATTATTAAGATGTCGGAATGCTGTTCTTAGGTTTGCTAGGCACCCATATGCTGCAGCAGTTATTTAGTTGATGTGCGCTTCAGGAGATGTGCCTGGTGTTATACTCACCCCAAGATCTTTTTCCTTGAGTGAGGTTTGTAGTCTCTGGCCTCCTAGACTGTACACCGTCTGCGGTCTTCTTTGCCTTTCCCCAATCATCATGACTTTACACTTGGTGGGGTTGAACTCCAAGAGCTAGTTGCTGGACCAGGTCTGCAGCCTGTCCAGATTCCTTTGTAGTTCTGTCTGGTCGTCGTCCGAATGAATTCTTCTCATCAACTTCACATCATCTGCAAACAGGGACACCTCGGAGTCTATTCCTTCCGTCATGTCGTTCACAAATACCAGAAACAGCACTGGTCCTAGGACTGACCCCTGTGGAACCCCACTGGTCACAGGTGCCCACTCTGACACCTCGCCACGTACCATGACTCGCTGCTGTCTTCCTGACAAGTATTCCCTGATCCATTGTAGTGCCTTCCCTGTTATCACTGCTTGGTCCTCCAGTTTTTGCACTAATATCTTGTGTGAAACTGTGTCAAACGCCTTCTTATAGTCCAAGAAAATGTGTGTGTGTGTGTGTGTGCTTGCATGTACTCACTTATATGTGGTTGTAGGTGTCGATTCACAGATCGGGCACCGCCTCTCTCCATGCTCAATGAGATTTATCCTGTCTCTTCTAAAAGCTGCGTATGGATCCTGCCTCCACTACAGCACACTCCAGATTGGTCTACTTCTTGACAACTCTGTGGCTGAGGACATACTTCTTAACATCCCGGTGACTTGTCTGAGTCTTCAACTTCCAGTTGTGACCCCTTGTTGCTGTGTTCCATCTTTGAAACATTCTGTCCCTATTCACCTTGTCAATTCCTGTATTTTATATGTCCTTATCAGGTCTCCCGTATCCCTCCTGTCTTCCAGTGTCATCAGGTTGATTTCTCTTAACCTCTCCTCGTAGGACATACCCCTTAGCTGCTTTGTTGCCAACCTTTGCACTTTCTATACTTTCTTGGCGTGTGTGTCCAGGTGTGGGTTCCATACTGGTGCTGCATACTCCAACATGGGCCTGAGGAACACAGTGTACAGTGTTTTGAATGACTCCTTAGTCAGGTATCGAAACTCTGTTCTTAGGTGTGCCCAAATGGCGCATAAGTTATTTGATGTGCGCCTCAGGAGATGTGGTCAGAATGATACTCAACCCAAGATTCATTCCTTGTGTAGAGTTTGCTGCCTTTGGCACCCTGGCATGTACTCCGTCTGCGGTCTTCTTTGACCTTCCCCAATCTACATAACTTATAACTTTGCACATGGTTTCGTGCGTGCAATAAATTTATATATATATATTTATATATATATATATATATATATATATATTATATATATAATATATTATATATATGTATATATGTGTGTGTGTGTGTGTGTGTGTGTGTGTGTGTGTGTGTGTGTGTTTTAGAGCATGCTTATGTATACGTGTGCGTGAGCGTGCATGTATGTGTATGTGTGAGCATGCCTATGTATGTGTGTGCGTGAGCGTGCATTTGTGTGTGTGTGAGCATGCGTGTGTATGTGTGTGGTGGAGTGTAGCGTGCAGTGGTAGAGGCGAGGAGCGGTAGTATTGTGGGGGAGGTGGTGGAGTCTGCACGCGCGCTACTCATCTCCCGCACTCACTCACTCAACACCCGCGGCTGCTGTACGACCCCTCTCTCTCTAGCGCTGGTGCCCTATACTCCTGCTGGTGCTATCCTCATATCCTACTGCTCTATCCTTACATCCTACAGCTCTATCCTCACATCCTACTGCTCCGTTCTCATATCCTACAGCTCTCTCCTCTTATCCTACTGCTCTAACTCACATCTACTGCTCTTCCTCATATCTACTGCTCATCTCACTCTAGCTCATCTCACATCCTGACTGCTCTATCCTCACATCCTGCTGCTCTCTCCTCATATCCTACTGCTCTATCCTCACATCCTACTGCTCTATCCTCACATCCTGCTGCTCTATCCTCACATCCTGCTGCTCTCTCCTCATATCCTACTGCTCTATCCTCACATCCCTGTGCTCTATCCTCACACCCTTGTGCTCTATCCTCACATCTATGACTCTCTCCTCACTATCCTACTGCTCTTCCTCACATCCCTTTCTGCCTCTCCTCACATCCTACTGCTCTCTCCTCACATCTTACTGCTCTCTCCTCACATCCCACTGCTCTATCTCACATCCCTATGCTCTCTCCTCACTCCTACTGTCTCTCCTCACATTCCTACTGCTCTCTCCTCACAATCTTATAACTGCTCTATCCTCACATCCTATCTGCTCTATCCACACATCCTACTGCTCTATCCCTCACATCTGCTATGTCCTCACTGCTCTCTATTCTCACATATCCCTTCTGCTCTATCCTCACATCCTTCTGCTCTATCCACATCCTACTACACTATCCATGCAATCCTATCTCGTCTTTATTACTTTCACAGGTACCTGCTTGTCCTCAGATCCTTATGCTCTTCGTAAGATTCTTTTCACTTTAATCCTGATATCCTTCTGCACTATCCTCAGATCCTTTGATCTATCCAGCATCCTAGCTCTGTCCTCAAAATCTCTTTCTCTTTCTTGAATCTATTGTTTATTTTCAAATCTCACTTTTCTATATCAGTTCAAACGTGTTACTGTCCTGGCTATCCCAAGATCCATAATGTCTTTCCTCAGATCCACTACTTTGCTGAATTCTATTATTTCCTTCTCAACTATCCTTAACTTCTGTTGTTTTTATCTTCGGTATGACTATCCTTTAGCCCCTGACACTACTGCTCATCCCCCTTCCCTTCTCTATCCTTAGCTTCCACTCACATATTGTTTACTCTGTCATCATGCTGCTTTGCATATAGTCACTCCTCAACCGCTGCTTCGCATAGATGCTACTGCACATCCTTTCGTCCTACTATTCTGTCTGTACCCTACTATTGTATGTTAGGTCTACTGCCCTATCTTCAGAATTTTCTATCCTATACTCCACTGTTCTCTTTCTTCGTATCCCACGAACACACTTTTGCCCCTTACACTACGCCCCCCATCCCTTCGCTACCTCTCCACTCACTACTTTTGCCGAAAGACATCATTGCTGCTCTTCCACCAAATAACTTCCCGACTCTTTCTACCGGACTTTCTGATTAAACCTACTGACTTCACTTTACTGTCTGAGAACAATTTGACCTTAACCTCCATGAATTTTAACTAAGCTCAGCCACTTCCCAAAGAAACTCCCGTATCTTCAGACTCGGACTTTCCATTCACCTTTCCGCCAGTACCAGCCATCCTATCCCTGACCACCTGTATACAATATCCTACCTGACTTCCTCACCGACAAAGAACATCTCTTCGAACAAATACACTTGGACCAAAGTCCTTTCGGATATCTGTTAGACAACACTTTTAGTTTGTAAACATTACTGATACTACTTAGTGTCTAGATAAATATTGTATGAAGGTTTAACCCTAGATCTTCATAACGACAACTTCAGCTCAGACACATGATACCAAAAATGACAGCTTCCCGTATTCAATAGACATAGAAACTACCGTAAACTGCAACGCAATTAGAAAAGACATAGTAAGTAAATACAGAAAATGAATTAATATTACCTAAGAAAATATCATAAACAAAGCAAGACCAATAGCAAGATAAGTTGGACTAATGTGATTTGAGAAATTTGAAAAAAATATATCATGTTGTGTATATATCCTAGTGAATAAATTTGTTGAATCTACGATTATCTGTCATAACGAGACCTTTGATCAGAGTGAAATGATAAAATCAATAATAATAATAATATAATATAATAATAATAATAATAATAAAATGGAATAAAACTCAATCGGTGAGTAGGGAGACAAGTACATAGGAAGCTTCATGCATACCAACATAGTACTAGAAGCCCCTAGTGGATACCAAGCACTATACTAACAAGACTAACCCTAGTGGGACCAACAATAGTAACTGGCAGCCTCCTAGTGGTATACCAACACAAGTACTAGCAAGCCTCCTAGTGGCATACCAACACAAGTACTAGCAAGCCTCCTAGTGGCGTACCAACACAAGTACTAGGAAGCCTCCTACTAGCATACCAAGTGGCATACCAAGTGAAGTGATATAAAGAGAGCTAAAGCGACTCAGAACGTGTATTGATGCCAGGCTTGTGTGTGTGTGTGTATGTGTGCGTGTGTGTGTATGTGTGTGTGTGTGTGTGTATGTGTGTGTGTGTGTGTATGTGTGTGTGTGTGTGTGTGTGTGTATTTGTGTGTGTATGTGTGTGTGTGTGTGTGTGTGTTTTGGTGTGTGTATTTGTGTGTGTGTGTGGTGTGTGGTATGTGGTGTGTTTTATGTGTGTGTGTCTTTGTGTGTGTATGTGTGTGTATGGGTGTGTGTGTGTGTGTTTGTTATGTGTGCGTGTGTGTTGTGTTTGAATATGTGTGTGTGTGTGTGTGTGTGGGTGGTGTGTGTGTGTGTGTGTGTGTGTGTGTGTGTTGTTTTGTGTGTGGTGGGTGTGTGTGGGGTGTGAGAGTGTATGTGTATGTGTGGTGCGTGTGTGGTGTGGTGTGTGTGTGCGGTGTGTGGTGGTGTGGTGTGTGTGTGTGTGTGTGTATGTGTGTGCGTGTGTGCGTGTGGTGTGTGTGAGTACTCACCTAATTGGGGTTGCGGGGGTCGAGACTCAGCTCCTGGCCCCGCCTCTTCACTGATCGCTACTGGACCTCTCCTCTCTGCTTCCTGACTTTATCATACCTCTTTTTAAACTATGTATGGTTCCTGCCTCCACTACTTCACTTTTCTAGGCATTCCACTTGCTGACAAAATCTATGACTGAAGAAATACTTCCTAACGTCCCTGTGACTCGTCTGATCTTCAGCTTCCTCAGCTTCGTTGTGACCCTTGTCCCTGTGTCCCCTCTCTGGAACATCCTATCTCTGTCCACCTTGTCTATTCCCCCCAGTATCTTGTATGTCGTTATCATGTCTTCCCTGACCCCCTTTTGTCCTCCAGTGTCCCTCAGTCCGATTTCCCTTAACCTTTCCTCGTACGACATTCCCTTTTAGCTCTGGGACTAGCCTTGTTGCAAACCTTTGTACTTTCTCTAACTTCTTGACGTGCTTTACCAGGTGTGGGTTCCAGACTGGTGCTGCATACTCCAGTATGGGCCTAACATACACAGTGGGACAGTTCTTGAACGATTCCTTATTAAGGTATCGAACGCTATTCTCAGGTTTGCCAGGCGCCCGTATGCTGCAGCGGTTATTTGGTTGATGTGTGCCTCCGGTGATGTGCTCGGTGTTATGGTCACCCCAAGGCCTTCTCCCTGAGTGAGGTCTGTAGTCTCTGTCCACCTAGCCTATACTCTGTCTGCGGTCTTCTTTTTGCCCCTCCCCAATCTTCATGACTTGGCATTTGGCTGGATTGAATTCGAGAAGCCAGTTACTGGACCACATGTCCAGCCTCTCCAGGTCCTTTGCAGTCCTGCCCCATCCCCGTCCGATTTAATTCTTCTCATCAACTTCACGTCATCTGCGAACAGGGGCACTTCAGAGTCTTTTCCTTCCATCAATGTTGTTCACATAAAATCAAAAATAGCACTGGGCCTAGAACTGACCCTGTGGGAAACCCCGCTCGTAACAGGCGCCCACTGTGATACCTCTTCACGTACCATGACTCGTTGCTGCCTCCCTGTCAGGTATTCCCTTATCCATTGCAGTGCCCTTCCTTTTACGTGTGCCTGATCCTCCAGCTTCTGCAGTAATCTCTTGTGGGGAACTGTGTCAAAGGCCTTCCGCAGTCTAGGAAAACGGGAATCTACTCCCCCCCTCTCTCTCGTGTCTTACTGTCTGTTAGCTTGTCATAAAACTCCAGGAGGTTTGTGATACAAGATTTGCCTTCCATGAACCCATGCTGGTTTTTATTTATAATCTTGTTCCTTCCAGGTGTTCGACCACTCTCCTCCTGATAATCTTCTCCATGACTTTGCACACAATACATGTCAGAGACACAGGTCTGTAGTTTAGTGCCTCGTTTCTGTTTCCTTTCTTAAATATGGGGACTACATTAGCTGTCTTCCATTTCTCAGTAGTTGCCCAGTTTCAAGGGATGTGTTGAAGATTGTGGTTAGAGGCATGCACAGCATCTCTGCTCCTTCTCTAAGGACCCATGGGGAGATGTCCGGTCCCATGTGTGTGTGTGTATGTGTGTGTGTGTGTGTGTGTGTGTGTGTGTGTGTGTGTGTGTGTGTGTGTGTTGTGTGTGTGTACTCACCTAGTTGTGGTTGCAGGGGTCAAGTCATAGCTCCTGGCCCCTCCTCTTCACTAGTCGCTACTAGGTCACGCTTCCTGCTCCATGAGCTTCATCATACCTCTTCTTAAAGCTATGTATAGATCCTGCCTCCATTACATCATTTCTCAGACTATTTCACTTCTTGAGAACTCTGTGACTGAAGAAATACTTCCTAACAGCCTTGTGATTCATTTGACTCTTCAACTTCCAATTGTGACCCTTTGTTGCTCTGTCTCTGTCCACGTTGTCGATTCCTCTCAGTATTTTATATGTCGTTATCATATCTTTCCCTATCTCTCATGTCCTCCAGTGTCGTTAGGTTGATTTCTCTCACTGGACGTGCCTCTTAGCTCCGGGACTAGTCTTGTTGCAAACTTGTGCACTCTCTAATTTCCTTACGTGCTTGGCTAGATGTGGGTTCCAGACTGGTGCTGCATACTCCAATATAGCCCTGACGTACACGGTTTACATGGTCCTGAACGATTCCTTATTGAGATGTCTTAGGTTTGCCAGGCGCCCATATGCTGCAACAGTTATTTGGTTGCTGTGCGCCTCAGGAGATGTGCCTGGTGTTATACTCACTCCAAGAACCGTTTCCTTGAGTGAGCTTTGTAGTCTCTGGCCCCCTAAACTGTACTCCAGCTGCGGTCTTCTTTGCCCCTTCCCCAATCTTTATGACTTTGCACTTGGTGGGGTTGATCTCTAGGAGCCAGTTTCTGAGCCAGGTTCTCGTCCGATTGAATTATTCTTATCAACTTCACATCATATGCAAACAGGGATACTTTTTAGTCTATTCTTTCCGTAATGTCGTTCACAAATACCAAAAAGACCTACTTTACTAGGACTGACCCCTGTGGAACCTCGCTAGTCACAGGCTCTCTGACACCTCGTCACGTACCTGACTCGCTGATGTCTTCCCGATAGGCATTCTGATTCACTGCAGTGCCTTCCCTGTTATATCTGTCTCGTACTCTAGCTCTTTCACTAATCTCTTGTGTGGAACTGTGCCAAAAGCCTCCTTACAGTCCAAGAAAACGCAATTTACCTACCCTTTTATCTCTTGTCTTACTGCTGTCACCCTGTCGTAGAACTCCAGTAGGTTTGTGACACACAATTTCCCGTCCCTGAAACAGTGCTGGTTGTCATTACTAAACTCATTCCTTTCTAGGTGCACTGCCACTATTCTCCTGATAATCTTCTCCATGACTTTGCATACTATTCATGTCAGTGACACTGGTCTGTAGTTTAATGCTTCATGTCTGTCTCTTTTTTTTTTAAATTGGTACCACATTTGCTGTCTTCCATACCTCAGGTAGACGCCCTGTTTCAATAGATGTGTTGATTCTTGTTAGTGGTACACCCATGGAGAGATGTTATCCGGCCCCATTGCCTTTGAGGTATCTAGCTTGCCTAGCAGCCTCTTCACTTCTTCCGTGGTTGTGTGTATTGTGTCCAAAACTTGATTGTGTAGCCCACCTCCCCGTTTATCTGGAGTCCCTTCTGATCTCCGTGAACACTTCTTTGAATCTCATGTTGAGCTCCTCACATACTTCTCGGTCATTTCTTGTGTTCTCCCCTCCTTTCCCAGCCTGATTACCTGGTCATTGACTGTTGTTTTCCTCCTGATGTGGCTGTACAACAGCGTCGGGTCAGATTTGGCTTTCGTTGCTATGTCATTTTCCTATTGTCGTTGGGCCTCCCTTCTTACCTTTGCATATTCATTTCTGGCGCTGCGAAGGCTCTCCTTATTCTCCTGAGTCCTTTGCCTTCTATACTTCTTCCATTCTCTAGCACACTTAGTTTTTGCCTCTCTACACCTTTGGGTGAACCAAGGGCTCATCCTGGCCTTTTCATTATTTATTTGGTTAGGCCACATATAGATTATGCTGCACAATTCTGGTCACCGTATTACACAATTGATGTAAATGCACTGGAAAAAGTGCAAAGGAGGATGTCAAAGTTGATCCCATGTATCGGGAATCTTCACTATTAGGATAGACTGACTGCGCACTCTAGAAAGGCATAGAAATGGGGGGGGGGCATATGATTGCGGTGTATAAATGGAAAACAGTAATAAAGGGAATGTGACTAGCATGCTAAAAATATCTAGTCTAGACAGGACTCGCAACAATAGTTTTAAGTCGGAAAAATTCAGATTCAGGAAGAATATAGGAAAGTGCTGGCTTGGTAAAAGAGTTGTGGATGAGTGGAACAAACTGCCGAGTACTATCATAGAAGCTAAGACGTTGGGTAGCTTTGAATATAGGTTGGATAAATACACGAGAGGGTGTGGGTGGGTGTGAGCTGTTGTGTAAGTGGTAGTTTTGATCAGAATAGTTGTTGTGGTATAAGTGGAATTGTGACGTAAGTGGTAGTAGTAAGTGGTAGTATAAGTGATACAAACGGTATCGGTTGTGGTTTAAGTGGAATCAGCAGAAGAGTAAGTGGTATTGTTTATATTGCAAGTAGCTCTAATTGTAGAGAAAGTGGAGGTAATTGATATGCAAGTGGTACTTTTTAATTGCAGTGGTTAATTTGAAAGTGGTAGTTTTGGTAATGGTTGTAGTTGAATTGTAAGTGGTAGTTGTGCTGTAAGTTATATTGTTTGGGGTGTAAGTGGTATTTGCCTGTGGCCTAAGATGAGAGGGGATGTGGCATAAGTGGCAGGGGTCGTGGTTTATGTGGTAGTAAGTGGTGTTTGTTGCAAGTGGGACATGTGGTGTTAGTGGTAACTGTTTTGGATTAAGTGGTAGCGTTTGTGTTGTAATTGGTAGTTGCTTTCGTGTAAGTGGTAGTGGTTGTAAATGTAGTGTAAGTGGTACTGGTTGCAATATAAGTGTTAGCATTTTTGGTGTAAGTGATTGTGGTTGTCGTATAAGTTGCAGTGGTTGTGGTGTAAGTGGCAGTGATTGTCATGTACGTAGTAGTGGTGGTAGCTGTATTGCAAGTGGTAGTGTTGGTGGTGTTCTTAAAGGTTTGGCAACCTCCAAGATGAACACTTTCTAAGTGGTAGGTGTTTCCTCTAAAGACACTTTCTAAATGGTTGCAAAGTGTTTCCCCTGGAAACACTTTCTAAGTGGTGGTGATGGTATAAGTGTTTCTCTCGAAGAATAATTTCTAAGTGCTGGTATAAGTGGTTAAGTGTTTTACATGATAACACTTTCTAAGTGGTAATAAAGGTGATAAGTGGCACAAGGAAGAGTTCCACTTGCTATTGTTGCTGACTCTTACGCTCTTGTTACGTCAGCAGCAGCAGCATCACCACCACCACCAGCTGTAGCACCACCACCACCAGCTGTAGCACCACCACCACCACCACCAGCTGTAGCAGCAGCACCACCACCAGCTGTAGCACCACCACCAGCTGTAGCACCACCACCAGCTGTAGCACCACCACCAGCTGTAGCACCACCACCACCACCACCAGCTGTAGCACCACCACCAGCAGTCGTTGCACCAGCAGCAGCTGTATCACCAGCAGCAACAGTACCTGTAAAACCAACAGCTATAGTGCTAGAAGCGACAGCTGTAGCAACAGCTGCAGCAGCTGTAGCACCATCACCAGCAGCAGCAGGACCTCTAGCACCAACAACAGCAGCAGCTCTAGCGCCAAAAGCTGAAGCTGTAGCAGCAATAGAAGCAGCGTTATCAGCAGCTGAAGCAGTAGCAGTAGCAGCAGCAGGAGCAGCACCTGTATCACCAGCAGTAGCAACTGTAGCGCCAACAGCAGAAGTTCTGGTGTCAGCTGTGGCAGCTGCAGCCCCAACAGCAGTAGTTGCATGAGCAGCAGTTACGACTGCAGCATCAGCAGGAAAGTCTATAGCACCAGCAGCGGCAGTAGCATCAGCAGGAGCTGTGGCACAAGCAGAAGCAGAAGTAACACCAGCAGCAGCAGCAGCTGTATTCCCAGCAGCAGCAGCAGCTGTATTCCCAGCAGCAGTATTGAAGTTTACCATACTGAATCAATAGTTGCAGCAGTATACATTGCATTCGCAACAATAGCACAATGTACTCTGCTGTAGAAACAACAGCAACAATGTACTCTGCTGTAGAAACAACATCAACAATGTACTCTGCTGTAGAAACAACAGCAACAATGTACCCTGCTGTAGAAACAACAACAACAATGTACCCTGCTGTAGAAACAACAGCAACAATGTACCTTGCTGTAGAAACAACAACAACAATGTACCCTGCTGTTTGAAACAACAACAAAAAATGTACCTTGCTGTAGAAACAACAGCAACAATGGGACCCTGCTGTAAAAAACAACAGCAACAATGTACTCTGCTGTAGAAACAACAGCAACAATGTACCTTGCTGTAGAAACAACAGCAACAATGTACCCTGCTGTAGAAACAACAGCAACAATGTACCTTGCTGTAGAAACAACAGCAACAATGTACCCTGCTGTAGAAACAACAGCAACAATGTACCCTGCTGTAGAAACAACAGCAACAATGTACCCTGCTGTAGAAACAACAGCAACAATGTACCCTGCTGTAGAAACAACAGCAACAATGTACCCTGCTGTAGAAACAACAGCAACAATGTACCCTGCTGTAGAAACAACAGCAACAATGTACCCTGCTGTAGAAACAACAGCCGGAGTCAAGGCTGTAGTAACAATAGCAACAGTGTACTCTATAGTAACAATAGCAACAGTGTACTCTATAGTAACATCAGCAGTACTACCCTGCTCAGCAACAGCAGTGTACACACGAGAGGACAGAGCAGGGGTGGTAGGAGCGACCACACCCTGAGCACCAGGACTGTGTTGAGAGGACACAGCAGGGGTGGTAGGAGCGAAACCCCACCCTGAGCACCAGGACTGTGTTGAGAGGACACAGCAGGTGTGGTAGGAGTGACCACACCCTGAGCACCAGGACTGTGTTGAGAGGACACAGCAGGGGTGGTAGGAGCGACCACACCCTGAGCACCAGGACTGTGTTGAGAGGACACAGCAGGGGTGGTAGGAGCGACCACACCCTGAGCACCAGGACTGTGTTGAGAGGACACAGCAGGGGTGGTAGGAGTGACCACACCCTGAGCACCAGGATGTGTTGAGATGACACAGCAGGGGTGGTGGATAGTGACCACACCCTGAGCACCAGGACGTGTTGAGAGGACACAGCAGGGGTGGTAAGAGTGACCACACCATGAGCACCAGGACTGTGTTGAGAGGACACAGCAGGGGTGGTAGGAGTGACCACACCCTGAGCACCAGGACTGTGTTTGGAGGACACAGCAGGGATGGAAGGAGGGGACCCACCCTGAGCACCAGGGACTGTGTTTTGAGGACACAGCAGGGGGTGGGAGGAGTGACCACACCCTGAGCACCAGGACTGTGTTGAGAGGACACAGCAGGGGTGGAGGAGTGAAACCCCATCCTGAGCACCGGTTGTGTTGAGAGGACACAGCAGGGGTGGTAGGAGTGACCACATCCTGAGCACCAGGTCTGTGTTGAGAGGACACAAAGAGGGGTGGTAGGAATGTGACCACACCCTGAGCACCAGGACTGTGTTGAGAGGACACAGCAGGGGTGGTAGGAGTGACCACATCCTGAGCACCAGGTCTGTGTTGAGAGGACACAGCAGGGGTGGTAGGAGTGACCACACCCTGAGCACCAGGACTGTGTTGAGAGGACACAGCAGGGTTTGGGAGGAGCGCCACACCCGAGCACCAGGACTGTGTTGAGAGGACACAGCAGCGGTGGTAGGAGTGACCACACCCCGAACACCAGGACTGTGTTGAGAGGGGCACAGAAGGGGTTTGGGAGGAGTGACCACACCCTGAGCACCAGGAATGTGTTGAGAGGACACAGGAGGGATGGTAGGAGCGACCACACCTTGAGCACCAGGACTGTGTTGAGAGGGACACGCAGGGGGTGTAGGAAGCGACCACACCCTGAGCACCCGACTGTGTTGAGAGGACACGCAGGGGTGGTAGGAGCGACCACACCCTGAGCACCAGGGGCTGTGTTGAGAGAACAAAAGCAGGGGTGGTAGGAAATGACCACACCCTCAGCAAACCCGGACTGTGTTGAGAGGGGCACAGCAGGGGTTTGGTAGGAGCGACCACACCCTGAGCACCAGGGCTGTGTTGAGAGAACACAAACAGGGATGGTAGGAGTGAACACCCTGAGCACCAGGGACTGTTTTTGAGAGGCACAGCAGGGGTGGTAGGAGCGACCACACCCTGAGCACCAGGACTGTGTTGAGAGGACACAGCAGGGTGGTAGGGAGTGGGCCACACCCTGAGCACCAGGACTGTGTTGAGAGGACACAGCAGGGGTGGTAGGAGCGACCACACCCTGAGCACCAGGACTGTGTTGAGAGGACACAGCAGGGGTGGTAGGAGCGACCACACCCTGAGCACCAGGACTGTGTTGAGAGGACACAGCAGGGGTGGTAGGAGTGACCACACCCTGAGCACCAGGACTGTGTTGAGAGGACACAGCAGGGGTGGTAGGAGCGACCACACCCTGAGCACCAGGACTGTGTTGAGAGGACACAGCAGGGGTGGTAGGAGTGACCACACCCTGAGCACCAGGACTGTGATGGCGGCGGGAACAGCCACGTGGCTCTGAGATTCCAACTCCACCTCTGATGTCTTGAAGTCCTGGCTGCTAGTCTACCTTTCCCGAATCTTGTAACTAGCATTCTTAGAATGGTGATCGTGGAGTTTACGCTCTTCCCTGTGCTCCTTTTAAGATAGCTTGGTATCTTTATGATAGTCTTGGTATCTTAAACAGAAGCAAAGTCAATATTTAAGGTTTCCTGTTAGTTGAGTGAAAACGAATCAAGTCTGGAGAAGCTAATCCTGGCGAGACGCTTCCATTAATATATGATCTGAAATACACGTGTGTGTCATTATCTACACATTGTTCATACCACCATACCATTGTTCATACCACCATACCATTGTTCATGCCACCATACCGTTGTTCATACCACCATACCATTGTTCATACCACCATACCATTGTTAATACCACCATACCATTGTTCCTACCACCATACCATTGTTCATACCACCATACCATTGTCCATACCACCATACCATTGTTCATACCACCATTTCCATTGTCCATACCACCATACCATTGTTCATACCACCATACCATTGTTCATACCACCATACCATTGTTCATGCCACCATACCATTGTTCATGCCACCATACCATTGTTCATACCACCATACCATTGTTCATGCCACCATACCATTGTTTTAAAACCACCATACCATTGTTCATACCACCATACCATTGTCCTACTCACCATACCATTGTTCATGCCACCATTACCATTGTTCATACCACCATACCATTGTTCATGCCACCATTACCATTGTTCATTACCACCATACCATTGTTCATGCCACCATACCATTGTTCATACCACCATACCATTGTCCATACCACCATACCATTGTTCATGCCACCATACCATTGTTCATACCACCATACCATTGTTCATGCCACCATACCATTGTTAATACCACCATACCATTGTTCATGCCACCATACCATTGTTCATACCACCATACCATTGTTCATGCCACCATACCATTGTTCATGCCACCATACCATTGTTAATACCACCATACCATTTACTCCCACGAATTACTCTAGTTCACTTTCGTATCGCTCTAGTCATATGTACTTACTACTTAATTTTAGCTAATGTACGTGACAGTAAAATTATATACATGCAGTCAACACCACTGCTAGCACTGCTAGCACTGCCATCAACACCACTGCTAGCACTGCCATCACTACCACTGCTAGCACTGCCATCAACACCACTGCTAGCACTGCCATCAACACCACTGCTAGCACTGCCATCACTACCACTGCTAGCACTGCCATCAACACCACTGCTAGCACTGCCATCAACACCACTGCTAGCACTGCCATCACTACCACTGCTAGCACTGCCATCAACACCACTGCTAGCACTGCAATCACTACCACTGCTAGCACTGCCATCACTACCACTGCTAGCACTGCCATCAACACCACTGCTAGCACTGCCATCAACACCACTGCTAGCACTGACATCAACACCACTGCTAGCAGTGCCATCAACACCACTGCTAGCACTGCCATCACTACCACTGCTAGCACTGCCATCACTACCACTGCTAGCAGTGCCATCAACACCACTGCTAGCACTGCCATCAACACCACTGCTAGCACTGCCATCACTACCATTGCTAGCACTGCCATCACTACCACTGCTAGCACTGCCATCAACACCACTGCTAGCACTGCCATCACTACCACTGCTAGCACTGCCATCAACACCACTGCTAGCACTGCCATCAACACCACTGCTAGCACTGCCATCACTACCACTGCTAGCACTGCCATCAACACCACTGCTAGCACTGCCATCACTACCACTGCTAGCACTGCCATCACTACCACTGCTAGCAGTGCCATCAACACCACTGCTAGCACTGCCATCAACACCACTGCTAGCACTGCCATCACTACCATTGCTAGCACTGCCATCACTACCACTGCTAGCACTGCCATCAACACCACTGCTAGCACTGCCATCAACACCACTGCTAGCACTGACATCAACACCACTGCTAGCACTGCCATCACCACTGCTAGCACTGCCATCAACACCACTGCTAGCACTGCCATCACTATCACTGCTAGCACTGCCATCACTACCACTGCTAGCACTGCCATCACTACCATTGCTAGCACTGTCATCACTACCATTGCTAGCACTGCCATCAACATCACTGCTAGCACTGCCATCACTACCACAGCTAGCACTGCCATCACTGCCACTGCTAGCACTGCCATCACTACCACTGCTAGCACTGCCATCACTACCATTGCTAGCACTGCCATCACTACCATTGCTGGCACTGCCATCAACACCACTGCTAGCCCTGCCATCAACACCACTGCTAGCACTGCCATCACTACCACTGCTAGCACTGCCATCACTACCACTGCTAGCACTGCCATCACTACCACTGCTAGCACTGCCATCAACACCACTGCTAGCACTGCCATCAACACCACTGCAAGCACTGCCATCAACACCACTGCTAGCACTGCCATCACCACTGCTAGCACTGCCATCAACGCCACTGCTAGCACTGCCATCACTACCACTGCTAGCACTGCCATCACTACCATTGCTAGCACTGCCATCACTACCATTGCTAGCACTGCCATCAACAACACTGCTAGCACTGCTATCAACATCACTGCTAGCACTGCCATCACTACCACAGCTAGCACTGCCATCACTGCCACTGCTAGCACTGCCATCACTACCACTGCTAGCACTGCCATCACTACCATTGCTAGCACTGCCATCACCACCATTGCTGGCACTGCCATCACCACCATTGCTGGCACTGCCATCAACACCACTGCTAGCCCTGCCATCAACACCACTGCTAGCACTGCCATCACTACCACTGCTAGCACTGCCATCACTACCACTGCTAGCACTGCCATCACTACCACTGCTAGCACTGCCATCAACACCACTGCTAGCACTGCCATCACTACCACTGCTAGCACTGCCATCACTACCACTGCTAGCACTGCCATCACTACCACTTGCAGCACTGCCATCACTACCACTGCTAGCATTGCCATCACTACCACTGCTAGCACTGCCATCACTACCATTGCTAGCACTGCCATCACTACCATTGCTGGCACTGCCATCAACACCACTGCTAGCCCTGCCATCAACACCACTGCTAGCACTGCCATCACTACCACTGCTAGCACTCCCATCACTACCACTGCTAGCACTGCCATCACTACCACTGCTAGCACTGCCATCAACACCACTGCTAGCACTGCCATCACTTCCACTGCTAGCACTGTCATCACTACCACTGCTAGCACTGCCATCCCTACCACTGCTAGCACTGCCATCATTACCACTGCTAGCACTGCCATCACTACCACTGCTAGCACTGCCATCACTACCACTGCTAGCTCTGCCATCAATACCACTGCTAGCACTGCCATCAACACCACTGCTAGCACTGCCATCAACACCACTGCTAGCACTGCCATCAACACCATTGCTAGCACTGCCATCAACACCACTGCTAGCACTGCCATCAACACCACTGCTAGCACTGCCATCACTACCATTGCTAGCACTGCCATCACTACCACTGCTAGCACTGCCATCACTACCACTGCTAGCACTGCCATCACTACCATTGCTAGCACTGCCATCATTACCACTGCTAGCACTGCCATCACTATCACTGCTAGCACTGCCATCACTATCACTGCTAGCCCTGCTATCAACACCACTGCCATCAATACCACTGCTAGCACTGCCATCAATACCACTGCCATCAACACCACTGCTAACACTACCACCACTACAAGCACTACCACTAACACCACTACTAACACTACCACCACTTCAAGCACTACCCCTAACACCACTACTAATGTTTGGTGGATGCAATGTCGGGTGGATGTAATGTTAGATGGCTATAATGTTTGGTGGATGTATCTGATGGATGTAATGTTTGATGGATGTAATGTTCAGTGGATGTAATGTTTGGTGGATATATTGTTTGATGGATGTAAATTTTAATGTAATGTTTGGTGGATGTAATGTTTAATGGATGTATTGTTTGGTGGATGCAATGTTTGGTGAATGCAATGTTTGGTGAATGTAATATCTGGTGGATGTAATGTCTAGTATATGTAATGTCTGGTGGATGCAATATTTGGTGGATGTAATGTTTAGTGGATGTAATGTTTGGTGGATGTAATGTTTCGTGAATATGTCTGTTGGATGTTATGTTTGGTGGATATAATTTCTGATGGACGTAACATGGTGGATATGTTTGGTGGATATATTGTCTGATGGATGTAATGTTTGGTGGATATATTGTGTGATGGACGTAATGTTTGGTGAATGTAATGTCTGATGGATGTAATGTCTGATGAATGTAATGTTTGGTGGATGGAATGCTTGGTGAATATGTCTGATGGATATTTTTGGTGGATATAATGTTTTTTTGCATGTAACGTATGGTGGATGTAATGTTTGTTGAATGTAATGTTTGGTAGATATGTCTGAAAGGATAAAATGTTTGGTGGATACAATGTTTGGTGGATATAATGTCTGATGGATGTAATGTTTGATGGATGTACTGTTTGGTGGATGTAATGTTTGATGAATGTAATTGGTGGATGTAATATTTAATGGATGTAATGCTTGGTGGATGTATAGTTTGATGGATGTAATGTGTGGTTGATGTAATGCTTGATGGGTGTAATGTTTGATGTAATGTTTGATGGATGTAATGCTTGGTGGATGTAGAGTTTGATGGATGTAATGTGTGGTGGATGTAATGCTTGATGGATGTAATGTTTGATGTAATGTTTGATGGATGTAATGTTTAGTGGATGTAATGTTTGGTGGATGTAATGTTTGGATGGATTTATTGTTTCCAGGATGCAGTTTTTAGCGATGCAATGTTTGGTGGTTTACTGTTTGGTGATGCAGTAGTATATGTTATACGTATAATGCTTTGTGGATGTTATGTTTAGTGGTTGTAATGTTTATATTACATTAATTGTTTACAGCAGCGATAATCTGATGAATGCGACACATGTTTAACATCCGTGTCTCTGTATTACGACTCGTCTGGCACATTTATCGTATGTATTTTGGTAGCGATGTTTGATGGATGTGTTGATTGATGTAATGTTTTCTGAATATAATACTAGCTGGATATAATGATTGATGGGTGTACTGCTTCGTACATATTTTTTTATTAATGTAATGTTTGATGGATGTAATGTTTGCCGTAAGTAATGTTTGATGGATGTAATGTTTAATAATGCAATGTTTAGTTAATGTAATATTCGACAAATATAATTTTTGATGTAATACATAAATTTTTATTGAATGTTATGTTAAATGGATGTGATGTTTGATGGATGTAATGTTTTGTAAAGGAAAGGCTGGATGTATGTAATATTTAATTAATGTAATATTGGATGGATATAATGTAAGATTGACGTAAGGCTTGATGGATGCAGTGTTTGATGGATGGAATGTTTGATGGATCTAATGTTCGATGGATGGAACGTATGATGGATGTAATGGTTGATGAATGTGATGACTGATGAATGTAATGTTTGATGGATGTAATGTTTGATGGATGTTACGTTTGATGGATGTAATGTTTAATGGATATAATGATGGATGTGACGTTTGATGGATGTAATGTTTGATGGATGTTACGTTTGATGGACGTAATGTTTAATGGATATAATGATGGATGTGACGTTTGATGGATGTAATGTTTGATGGATGTTACGTTTGATGGATGTAATGTTTAATGGATATAATGGTGGATGTGACGTTTGATGGATGTACAGATTGATTGATGCAATGATTGGTGGATGTAATGTTTGATGCAATGATTGATTGATGCAGTGATTGATGAATGTAACGTTTGATTGATGTAGTCTTTAATCAGTCTTATGTTAAAGGGACGTAATGTTTGTTATCAATAATCAAACACAGCCTCACTGTGCTGTTGCCTTCACTCAAATACAATATTACCACTGAGAATAAAAAAAAAAAATTCTCAGTGAAGTGTATTATTTTTGAAGATTTGAGGAGCTCCAGATTTTAGGTCATTAAATGCAAATAAATTCTCAGAAAATGAAAAAAAAATGCATTATTTCCAAACTGGCTGGACTAACACATTACCTTCTGTTTAATATAATTTTTTCTAATTAAATTCTTATAATTACGTTTTTATAGTTAACAGTAATATTCGGTGGATTTAGGCAAATATTACGTATCAAAAATGAAAATTAATTGATGGCTGAAAATATATTTGTGTATATTGAAGGCTTTTTGAAAATAAAATGGCCAGAGTTGAGATGAAAAATGTATTGGAGCCAAGAGTGTTGTGAATAATGGTGTGTGTTGACATCTGAGTGAATTTCCAGTTGTGGGTAGGTAACACCTGCCATGGTGCTACGGTCACGACAAAGAGCCAGTAGGCCTTCTCAAGGCCTACTGGCTCTCCAGTGCTTCGCCTTCACTGTCTGCTTCTCCTCTAGCGGTAAGTACCCATGCTTTCAGCCTCCTGATTCTACACAGAGTGCTGACGGAGTATCGAGCATTCACCACACGGAAAGCTGAATGAACCACACAATATTCTGATGCTACCTCGCCATTCACATTACAAACCCACGAAATTAACCCATAGGAAAGCTTCGTCGAAATGATGTGAAGCTTTAGATATTTTAAATTTGTATTCAAACAATATCTCTCAGTCCACAGCAGGATTCGAATCAACGAACTTAGCATCAGAGTACACAGTACTTTATCCACACAGCCAGACACAAATTCTGTTGTGGACTGAGAGATTTGTAGATGAATGGTTCAGAGAACCGACATGTTGATAAATTAGACACATACACAACTCTCGGGAATCTTCATTGAGGAAACGTTTCCTCAATGAAGATTCCCAAGAGTTGTGTATGTGTCTAATTTATCAACATGTCGGTTCTCTGAATCATTCATCTACAAATCTGTCAGACACTGCAACTTCTTGGGATCTTAATACTTAGGAATTCTTCGCTTGCCTAATTCTTGGGCACGACCTACTTCCACATTGAACAAATGTGACACGACCTATGACTGCTGCACCTCTCCTGCCATACGGTTTATAAGCTGCTTCTCCGCTGATATGCCGTATTCTATTCAAGATTGATGGACTGAACACATCGACTCAAGGTTGAGGGACTGATTACCTCATTCTCCTCCTGTTCTTCAAGTTTCTCCTTCGTATGGACTGATGAAGCCACTGTGTGGCGAAACGTTTCCTCAATGAAGATTCCCAAGAGTTGTGTATGTGTCTAATTTACGGACTGAGAGATGTTGTAAATAATTTCTATTGTTTGTGAGTTGTTAAGTACATTCCAAATATGCATAAATATTTATGTTATTCTTCTTAGTGTTAATATTTATTTCAGGAATAACTCTGTACCTAGTTTACATAGTACAATGTATGGTTAAGTAAAGTGGAACCTTGGTATACGACCTTAATTCATTCCAGAAAGCTATTCGAGTGCCGCTCGATTTCAGTATCGAACAAGTTCTTCCCAACCAATTTTCTGTTTGGTTGACTGTTGTCACCAATCGTCATAGGTGACTTATACAAATAATACAAAAAAAAAAAAAACTCAAAAATGCGAAGAAACACGAAATAGTTTACAGCGAAGTTCTGTTCGAGTAGGGAGCTGGTCGTATACCGAGGTTTCACTGTACAGTACCTCGAGTTACGAACTTAATTCGTTCCAGAAGGGTGTTCGAGTGCCGATACCGAACGAATTTGTTCCCATAAGCAATAATGTAAATTAGATTAGTCCATTTCTGACCCCCAAAAATACACTTACAAAAGCACAAAAAAATAAACTTACATAATTGTTCGAGTTAGGTGGTGTTCGAAACTCGAAGCACCACTGCATTAGGTAACCTACCCGCCACACCCTTTATGGTGTTCAAAGTCCACCATCTTCCTTAATATCTTGTGCAATAAAAAGCGCCATTCAAATATAAATGACATCAGAACAGAATTGTAATAAATATAAGATAAGCAATTAACGTAAGTTTTAGAACAATTAAAATAAAAATTAAGAAATTGTCAGATTATTTTTAAGTGAAATTCTATAGATTCTGTACCATAATATAGTTCCTATTGAAGATTTATCTGTAGAGTTTGGTGATGAAACAGCTGAGACAAGACTGAGCAGTGGGTGCGATCCTGTACGTTGGCTGACTACTCACTTTCTGTGCGATTAACCTGACATTAGTATTAAATAACGCAACAGTCATACACGCATATAAAATACTGTGATTTAGGTAATGCAACATATATAGGTTATTTAGAGTAATGAATTCCCAAGGGAAAAATATTTTACCATGACTTACAGAATAATTAAATTACCATTTCTCTCACCAATTCACACTGGCTATGCGAAGAAGCCAAATAAAGCTACCATGGAGGAGTTAATGTGTTGGCATACATCACCCCACCTCGTTCCCTTTCCCAAGACTTATGTCTCGGAGACACAGTGGGAGATCATGAAAGGGTTGGAACATCTAAATATTTTAACTCTCTTATGAACATTAAAATGGTATAAAATACCGACAGATTGTTAGGTAAGACACATATGCAACAGTTAGGTATCTTTATTTCGAAACGTTTCGTCTCAAAACTGAAGAAGCCTACTGTGTAGGCGAAACGTTTCGAAATAAAGATACCTAACTGTTGCATATGTGTCTTACCTAACAACTCTCTTATGAACCATAATAGACATTGAAACATATTCCCCATAGCAAATTGTGCTCAAAAAGATCCTGGAATATTATACTACCATTATTAATGCATGTTAGAAAATCTCAAGCACATGAATAAATTCTGAGGGAGAGATGAAAGACACATCCCAAAATTAAATTAAATAACATTATCAACCAGTCTCTCTAATCTAAAAAATTGGTTAGATCAGATGTGATACTGATCAACTCTTATCCATGCTGCAGATATGCGGGTAATAAGCAGCTGACCATCTGTAGTAACTAAGCATAATCAGTTATTTAAATCAAATATGTATGGAGAAGCTAATGCTAAATATCACGCCATATATTTATATTTAATAAAATATTTATTATGACCAACACAGGTATAGTCTTGTGGCCTGCACACCTGGTTGTTTTCTTATGGCCTGCACACCTGGTTGTTTTCTTATGGCCTGCACACCTGGTTGTTTTCTTGTGGCCTGCATACTTGGTTGTTGTCTTGTGGCCTGCACACCTGGTTGTTGTCTTGTGGTCTGCACACCTGGTTGTTGCACGATAGCCAATGTAGAAATGAGGAACGAGCAAAAGTCAGCAGCAAATACTTAGATATATTTCCTTCATCAAACAACTTGCAGGAATATGTACAAAATATATACAATATGTACAAAGAAAGTTTAGCAAGCAAGAGGCGTAGTGAGAACTGTGGCTGACTACACCGAGCGCTACGTCTTGATTCACGAGCGTCCAGCATCGCTTAGTAACTTTGGCAGGCTTTGTTGTGATTGGCTGGGTTGAACCAAGGTGCTAGCATAACAAGAGGGCTCCTCTTGTAATACTCTTAGATTATCGCTAGTCGGGAGGCAGCCTATATGGGTGTGTGACATACACCGTATAAAATATAACGTACTCTTAGCATGCCACAGAAACCTTGGGAGAGCACTGCATTGTGCTGTCCACTGTACACGGGTGCAGTGTAAGCATTAAGTTAGTGTACAAAGAAACAATAATATAGCATTGTGTTAAAAATTACAAATACCCAGGCAACACTTGCTTAATTCCAAAGGTGACCAGGATGCCTTGACATAGAAACTTATACCGTACTTTGTGTCACACATACTGTAAGGGAAGTGTGTCAGGATTGGCGTTCTGTGTTGCTTGGATGTATCTAGGTACCAGTTGTGGTGTTTTGAGTGCCTTTCCTGCCCTGTAGCACAGTTAACTATGTCCTTAATTTCAAAAAAATGAAACTTTATAGATGCTATTAAAGAATTCCCGTAATTTTAATTTGATATTATAATCATTATTTTGCTATAATATTGATATACATAGAGTTGAGTTCTTGAAAGATTAACTTACATCTTAAATTTATCATTCTGTGGCAGCCTCTATAAAATTACGAAGTAAAGAGTGGGATTTATTGGTTTAGAATCAAGTATATTTTGCTAGTCATGACCCCCAACGATATTATCTCATATTTTGAATTATTTTCCTTAGATAAACTATTTCACATACGAGATATTCTTTGATAGTGACACATGAGTGTTCTTGCTAATGTGTCAGCCAAGAAACTGTTCTTCTCATGGTGTATCAGAATGTTAAACAGAAGAACATGAAGAACACCTCACGTAATTAGATTATTTATAATTCTCATTATGTAAATATAAATGAGTGAACTGTTATCTGAGTAAACTAAAATTGGCGACGTAAAGCGCCATATTAAATCTCAAAATAGTCGTATTAAGTGAACACATTTGCAATTGTGCTGATTTTTTTTTTTGTTGGGTGTGCCTCTGAATGAAAAAAAAAATACGAAGGGTGGAAAACATTTTTTGATTAAACCATACCACGGGCGGGGATAGAACTCGCGATCAGAGAGTCTCAAAACTCCAGACCGTCGCGTTAGCCACTGGACCAGCTAGCCACAATTAATCTATAGGATAAATTACAAATGGAATGTCGCACGTGTATTTTTGCTTCCCAAATGTTATTTACCATATCGTAGAGGCAGAGATCTGCTTTGTTCTATCTGACGAAGAAACATGACAATATCCCATCTTAACTAGTAATTACACGATTGTAAACAAACCATAACACGAGTGGGGATAGAACCCGCGATCAGAGAGTCATAAAACTCCGTCGGTCTGGAGTTTTATGACTGATCGCGGGTTCAAGCCCCACCCGTTGTATGGTTTATCCCATCTAAATATCTGACTTTGATACCTACTTTCCATGTTCTACCAGGCCACTGATACCATCTGTTCTGCGTACAACGTAACCATCTGTACCAGGCCACTGATACCATCTGTTCTACGTACAACGTAACCATCTGTACCAAGGCACTGATATCATCTGTTCTACGTACAACGTAACCATCTGTACCAGGCCACTGATACCATCTGTTCTACGTACAACGTAACCATCTGTACCACGCCACTGATACCATCTGTTCTACGTACAACGTAACCATCTGTACCAGGCCACTGATATCATCTGTTCTACGTACAACGTAACCATCTGTACCAGGCCACTGATACCATCTGTTCTGCGTACAACGTAACCATCTGTACCAGGCCACTGATACCATCTGTTCTGCGTACAACGTAACCATCTGTACCAGGCCACTGATACCATCTGTTCTACGTACAACGTAACCATCTGTACCAGGCCACTGATACCATCTGTTCTACGTACAACGTAACCATCTGTACCAGGCCACTGATACCATCTGTTCTACCGTAACAACCGTACCATCTGTTACGAAATGTAATAATATATTACCCCACAGCAGCACACGCACGTATAATTTATGTAGTTTGACTTAGGAGAGATATAGAGCGAGACTCGGGGATTTTTACTAAAGTTTATAACACCTTCCTCAGGCAGAAAGAGAAATTCAGCCTGTAGTCCACTGATCGTACCTGAGTTAGGATGTTACAGCTGCCGCTTCAAAGGAAACATTTGCCAGGAAACAAGACGAGTGTTTCTTGAGGCGGGACTTGATCACATGATGACCCGCCTCTGGACTTCTGGTCATCTGACCGAGGCTTTTCGCTGGCTTACCGGTCCACCCCTTTAAAAATTATGGCTAGAATTATAACCATTTCATCTACTTTCCGCTTTATAGAAGCAACATTATGTACACTGACACAGTGAAACTTAATGTACATAACCGAGGAACATTCTCCAAAAAAATATCAACCCCTCAAGGAAGGTTCCTTGATGCTGGTGAGGGGCTCTTGATCTAGGGAACTGGATCTGTGCTCCAGTTCCTTGAGTTAAACCTGAATACCTTCCATCCCTCCCCCAAGCACTGTATAATCATATGGGTTTAGTGCTTCCCCCTTGATTATAATAATAATAATATCCAAAAAAATATAAAAATTGTCTATAATATTAATACCTGATTTGTTATACTTTTTTTTTCTGAGAATTGACAGCTGATGTTTGCGGCGAATCTAAATTTTTTTTGCAATAAACATCAGCACTAAGTCTTCCAGTGAGCAACGGAGAACAATATGATGTTCAATGAAGACAAATTCCAACTACTCCGTTATGGAAAACTGGAGGAAATAATAACTAGGACTGAGTATACTACAAACTCCAATCACACAATAGAGCGGAAAAGTAATGTGAAGGACCTGGGTGTGGTAATGCCGGAGGATCTCACGTTCAAGGATCCACAACAATGCCACTATCACATCTGCTAGGAAACTGATAGGATGGATAATGAGAACATTCAAGACAAGAGATGCTAAGCCAGTGATGATCCTTTTTAAATCACTTAATCTCTCTAGGCTGGAATACTGCTGTACATTAACATCCCCGTTCACTGCAGGTGAAATTGCAGATCTAGAGCATGTACAGAGAACCTTTACTGCACATATAAGTTCCATCAACACCTTAACTACTGGGAACGCCTGGAAGCACTTGACTTGTACTCTCTGGAGCGCAGGCGAGAGAGATTTATCATAATCTACACCTGGAAGATTCTGGAGGGACTGGTCCCTAACTTGCACACACAAATCACTCCCTACGAAAGCAAAAGATTTGGCAGGCGATGCAACACAACCCCAGTGAAAGAGTAGGGGCGCCACTTGTACACTAAGAGAAAACACAATAAGTGTCCGGGACCCAAGACTGTTCAACAGCCTCCCACCAGCCATAAGGAGGATTACCAATAGGCCCCTGGTTGTCTTGAAGAGGGAGCTGGACAGATACCTAAAGTCAGTGCTAGATTAGCCGGGCTGTGGTTCCTACGTTGGACTACGTGCGGCCAGCAGTAACAGCCTCGTTGATCAGGCCCTGATCCACCAGGGCCTGGTCATAGACCGGACAGCAAGGGCGTTGATCCCCGGAATGCCCTCCAGGTAGACTCCTGAGTCACATTCAGGGTCTACCAGACTCATAACTGAAATGCGCATTCGTATCTTACATTTACTTACTAATGCACAGAATGTTGTATCTGAGACGTGAGTATGTGGTAAGATATAATGTTGCTTGGGAATCTTGGCAGAAGCATCCTTCCCAGAGCAGGTTACTGGGAGAAAACCAAGTAACTCATTCAGTTAGGTAATAAAACGGTCTGCTTCTCATACTGGTCCTTCACCGCAGCTATATCACGAACCTCGAGTGCTTGTTGCAAATGCTTAGAGACATCATGCCACGGAACAACAGAATTCTCGCTGGAAGAATTAAAAATTCTGTGATCGAATGGTCACAGGACTCTGGCCTAGTCATTCTTGCAAGCATTGCTGGAACAAGAAAGTCTAGTACTATGGTTCTCAAATCTTATTCTTGTATAAGTCTGGAATCTTATAGATGCTAGACTAACACGTGTCAGCTAGCATTCATCATTAATATCTAGGGTGTCGAGCTGTCCATTTTTTCTCCCGAGGAAGTCGTTTTTTCTGGGAATCTTGGTTCAGGGAAATTTAAATGAATGAATAGACTCTGCTTGAGTAGCCAAAATGAGTAGACTTTGTTAATACTGGGAGCCATGACAGTCGCTCCCAAGTCCAGGTCACTCACAGATCCAGGTTACCCGTAGGTACAAGTCAACCACAGGTCTAGGTCAATCACAGATCCAAGTCACCCTCAGGTCCAAGTTAATCACAGGTACAGGTCAAACACGGGTACAGGTCAAACACGGGTACAGGTCAACCACAGGTACAGGTCAACCACAGGTACAAAACCACAGGTCCTGATTACTGGTAGGTTCAAGTCATTTACACGTTCTAGTCACTTTTAGGTTCAGGTTACTCACAGGTCTAGGATTCAGGTCACTCATAGGTTCAGGTCACTCACGGGTATAGGTCACTTTCGCCACACAATTTCAGGTTCCTTACTGGTCAGTGGAAGACACAGGTACAGGTCGCTCAGCTCACTCAAATCACGGGCACTTACAGATTAAGCTCAAAGTCGGATCGCTAACTGATTCAGGTCACTAACAGGTCCAGATCACTAATAGGTCCAGGACACTAACTGGTCTAGGTCACCAATAGCTTCAGGTCACACTGGCAGAGTTCTTTCATGTAAAAAATACCACTGACTTGGCCCGGGGGCCTGGTGGCCAAAAAACCCGCTTCACCACGGAGGGCCCCGGGGTTTGATTCCCGGGGGTGGAAACATTTGACACGTTTTTACACCTGTTGTCCCGTTCACCTGCAGCAATGGACCTGGGTGTTTGTCGACTGGTGTGGGTTTGCATCCTGGGGGGACAAATTAAGGACCCCAATGGAAATAAGTTAGCGTCCTCGAGACGCACTGATTTCTTGGGGTTTCCTGGGTGGCTAACCCTCCGGGTTAAAAACGAACGAAATCTTATCTTATCTTATCTTTCTTAATAGCCCTGGGTTCAAACCCCACCGTTCCGTGGTTTATTTATACCGAATTATATACCATTAAATGTTATCTTTTTATATTTTTGTCGAAGAAACAGGACCGCAAACCTGGTTTCGGTTTACCGCTTTGGATTTAGGGTTTTTAAATAGCTGGTTTCATTTCGGGATTTGCTGGTCGCAATTTTTGTTTTTGCTTCTCCCGTTTTGTATTTTTGGGGAATTTTTTTTACATTGGCAATTTTGAATAAGCGACCGAAATTTGGGATTGGCACGCGGTATAATTTATTTTTTTTTCCCTTTTTGCTACGCGAAAAATTACCCGTGCATTCAGGGTTTTTCTGGTACATATAAAAAATCTTAAAACTCTGCAGGTGCTGCATTCGGGTTTTACGGCCCATATAAAACTCTTAAAACTCTCAGGTGCTGCATTCAGGGTTATGGCCACAATAAAACTCTTAAAAACTTGCGGTGCTGCATTCAGGGTTTACTGGGCCCCATATAAAATCTTAAAACTCGCAGGTGCTGCATTCAGGGGTTTTACTGGCCCCTATAAACTCTTAAAAAATTGCAGGGGCTGCATTCAGGGGTTATGGCCACATATAAAAAATTTAAAAATTGAGGGGTGCATTTAGGGCTTACTGGCCCATATAAAACTCTTAAAACTTGCAGGGGTGCTTCAGGGCTTACTGGGCCCCATATAAAAATCTTAAAAAATTGGGTGCGCATTTTAGGGCTCTTGGACATATAAAATCTTAAAACTTGCAGGGGCGCATTCAGGGCTTTTTATGGCCACAAATAAAAATTTTAAAACTTGCAGGGGCTGCATTTAGGGGTTATGGCCATATAAAAATCTTAAAAATTTGCAGGTGCGCATTTAGGGGTCTACGGCCCCATAAAATCTTTAAAAATTCAGGTGCTGCATTAGGCTCTTCTGGCCACAAAAAAACTCTTAAAAAACCCGCAGGTGCTGCATTCAGGGTCCCACTGGCCAATATAAAACCTTTAAAATCTGCAGGTGCGCATTCAGGGGTCACTGGCCACATATAAAACTCTTAAAACTTGCAGGTGCTGCTTTTAGGGCTCTATGGCCTATAAAAATCTTAAAACTCTGCAGGTGCGCATTCAGGGCTCTTGGCCACATTTAAAAAATCTTAAAAAAATTGCAGGTTTTGCATTCAGGGTCTACTGGGACAATAAAACTCTTAAAAATTGAGGTGTTTCCCTTTGGGCTCTACGGCCCCATATAAAAAATCTTAAAACTCTGCAGGGCTGCATTCGGCTCTCTGGACAATAAAACCTTAAAACTTGCAGGTGCTGATTCAGGGCCTATGGCCACATATAAAAATCTTTTAAACCGCGGTGCTGCATTTAGGGGGTCCTATGGGCCCCAATAAAACTCTTTAAAACCTTTCAGTGCTGCATTCAGGGCTCTCTGGCACATAAAAACTTGCCCGGGGTGCATCGGGCCTTTTCGGGGCCCCTAAAAACTCTTTTAAAAACTTCGTGCGCATTTGGGGTCCTATGGGCCATATAAACTCAAAAAATTTTGCAGGTGCTGCATTCAGGGGTTACTGGCTACATAAAAATTTAAAAAATCTGCAGGTGCGATTCAGGGCTTACGGCCACATATAAACTCTTAAAAAATTTAGGTGCTGCATTCGGGCTCTATGGCACATAAAAACTCTTAAAACTCGCAGGTGCTGATTCGGCCCTTTTGGCCAATATAAAAATTTAAAACTTGCAGGTGCTGATTTAGGGGTCTATGGCCATATAAAAAACTTTTAAAAACCGCAGGGCTGCATTCAGGGCTTATGGCCAATATAAAACTCTTAAAACTGCAGGTGCTGCATTCGGGGGGTACTGGCCAAAAAAAAACTCTTTAAAACTCTGCAGGTGCTGCATTTAGGGCTCTACTGGCCCCATATAAACTCTTTTTAAAAATCTGCAGTGCTGATCATGGGTCCCACTGGGCCACATATAAAATTTTAAAAATCTGCAGGTGCTGCATTCAGGGCTCCCCCTGGCCCCATAAAAACTCTTAAAACTCTGCAGGGGCTGCATTTAGGGCTTACTGGGCCACTTTAAAAAAACTTGCAAAGTGCTGCTTTTTGGGCTTACTGGCCCCCTATAAACCTTAAAAATCTGCAGGTGCGCATTCAGGGCTCTACGGCACATATAAAAATCTAAAACTCGCAGGGCGCATTCAGGCTCTATGGCACATTAAAACTTTTTAAAACTTGCAGGTGTGCTTTCGGGCTCTATGGCCACATAAAAAACTTTAAAACTTGCAGGGTGCTTCAGGGCTCTATGGCCACATATAAAACTCTTTAAAACTTGAGGTGCTGCATTCAGGCTCTAGGCCACATTAAAATCTTAAAACTCTGCAGGTGCTGATCAGGGGCTACTGGCCACATAAAACTCTTAAAACTCTGCGGTGCTGCATTCAGGGGTCTAATGGCCCAATAAAACCTTAAAAAATCTGCAGGTGCTGCATTCAGGCTTCGGCCACATATAAAACCCTTTTAAAATCTGGGTGCTGCATTTAGGGCTCTATGGCCAATATAAAAATTTAAACTTCAGGTGCGCATTTGGGGTCTACTGGCCACATATAAAACTCCTTAAATCTGCAGGTGTGCATTTAGGGCTCTACTGGCCCCAAAATTTAAAATTTAAAACTCTGCGGTGCGCATTCAGGGCCCCTACTGGCCACTATAAAACCCTTTAAAATCTGCAGTGTTGATTCAGGGCTTATGGCCCCATATAAACTCTAAATCTGCAGTGCGCATTTTGGCTCTACTGGCCCCTATAAAAAATCTTTTAAAAATTCAGTGTTTTTCAGGGCTACTGGCACATATAAAAATTTAAAACCCCTGCAGGGGTCATTCAGGCCCTACGGCACATATAAAACTCTTAAAACCTGCAGGGGCTGCTTCAGGGGTTACTGGCCACATAAAACCCTTAAAACTCTGCAGGTGTTCTTTAGCTCCCATGGCCCCATATAAAACTCTTAAAATCTGAGGGCTGCATTCAGGCTCCCATGGCCACATTAAACCTTAAAAAATCGCAGGTGTGCATTCAGGGCTCTACTGGCCACATATAAAACTCTTAAAACTCTGCAGGTGCTGCATTCAGGGCTCTACTGGCCACATATAAAACTCTTAAAACTCTGCAGGTGCTGCATTCAGGGCTCTACTGGCCACATATAAAACTCTTAAAACTCTGCAGGTGCTGCATTCAGGGCTCTACTGGCCACATATAAAACTTCTAAAACTCTGCAGGTGCTGCATTCAGGGCTCTACTGGCCACATATAAAACTCTTAAAACTCTACAGGTGTTGCATTCAGGGCTCCTACTGGCCACATATAAAACACTTAAAACTCTGCAGGTGCTGCATTCAGGGCTCTACTGGCCACATATAAAACTCTTAAAACTCTACAGGTGTTGCATTCAGGGCTCTACTGGCCACATATAAAACTTAAAACTCTGCAGGTGCTGCATTTATCAGCTTTTTGGAAAGTATTTCGTAGGTCTGCAGGTCGAAATTAACAGCAGAGTAAGTTACATTTAGCTTAGCAATAATGACAGAATTATCGACAAAATTACACAAATAACCCGTACATAGAAGAGAGGACCGAAACATCGTCGTAAGCTCCTTTCTTCTATGTGTGGGTTATTTGTATATTGTTTCAGTCTCGGTATTGTGCCTTTTTTGTTATCGACAAAAATGTAGATAAAGGACAGAAATGCAACTAATGTGACTTTTATTATGCCACAGTTCCAGTGGTAAAAGTTTATTACATTCAGTCAGTGGCACCAACTGGACCCCAACTGAATTTCTCCCTTCTGTTTATCCATTGACAGTACTTTATTACAACTTAATTTGAGTTCGTAGACGACTTAATTTGAGTTCGTAGACGACTTAATTTGAGTTCGTAGACGACTTAATTTGAGTTCGTAGACGACTTAATTTGAGTTCGTAGACGACTTAATTTGAGTTCGTAGACGACTTAATTTGAGTTCGTAGACGACTTAATTTGAGTTCGTAGACGACTTAATTTGAGTTCGTAGACGACTTAATTTGAGTTCGTAGACGACTTAATTTGAGTTCGTAGACGACTTAATTTGAGTTCGTAGACGACTTAATTTGAGTTCGTAGACGACTTAATTTGAGTTCGTAGACGACTTAATTGAGTTCGTAGACGACTTAATTTGAGTTCGTAGACGACTTAATTTGAGTTCGTAACGACTTAATTTGAGTTCGTAGACGACTTAATTTGAGTTCGTAGACGACTTAATTTGAGTTCGTAGACGACTTAATTTTGAGTTCGTAGACGACTTAATTTGAGTTCGTAGACGACTTAATTTGAGTTCGTAGACGACTTAATTTGAGTTCGTAGACGACTTAATTTGAGTTCGTAGACGACTTAATTTGAGTTCGTAGACGACTTAATTTGAGTTCGTAGACGACTTAATTTGAGTTCGTAGACGACTTAATTTGAGTTCGTAGACGACTTAATTTGAGTTCGTAGACGATGTGTCATTGAAGGGGATAAGAATAGATGTACTGTTAAAACTCCTGTGCCGATGGAAGGAGATCAGTTGGGTTAGAGGTGGTGCATCTGGCTGAATGTAATACAGTGGACCCCCGCATAACGATCACCTCCGAATGCGACCAATTATGTAAGAGTATTTATGTAAGTGCGTCTGTACGTGTATGTTTGGGGGTCTGAAATGGACTAATCTACTTCACAATATTCCTTATGGGAACAAATTCGGTCAGTACTGGCACCTGAACATACTTCTGGAGTGAAAAAATATCGTTAACCGGGGGTCCACTGTATACAGTAAGTATTGGTATAAACCTTGGTAATAAATACCGACAAGTTGGTTTAGAAAGACACGTAAGCAAACACTATAACATATTTATTAGAAAACGTTTCGGTCCTGGGATCAAGGTCCCAGGACCGAAACGTTTTCTAATAAATATGTTATAGTGTTTGCTTACGTGTCTTTCTAAACCAACAGTAAGTATTGCGTCAGGATCCTTCCTGTTACAGGTCGCGGTTCGCGACCCCTCCCTCCCCCCCCTCCTCCGTTCATCCTTCTGTTTACACAAACAAACAAAGCATAGTTTATTTCTTTGCAAGGTTACATTGACATTAAGAAATGACAATAATGGGGTAGAGTGCAAAGAACCACTGTCATGCCAACGACATTATGGGAAGACTTAATATAATGACTTACATACTACTTAATACTAAAGAAATTGATCATAGTTTATTTAAGTTACAAATTATCTTTGTTTATGGCAGACAGTAGTTTTACTCTACAGTAGTTTTACTCTACAGTAGTTTTACTCTACAGTAGTTTTACTCTACAGTAGTTTTACTCTACAGTAGTTTTACTCTACAGTAGTTTTACTCTATAGTAGTTTTACTCTATAGTAGTTTTACTCTACAGCAGTTTTACTCTACAGTAGTTTTACTCTACAGTAGTTTTACTCTACAGTAGTTTTACTCTACAGTAGTTTTACTCTACAGTAGTTTTACTCTACAGTAGTTTTTACTCCTACAGTAGTTTTACTCTTACAGTAGTTTTACTCTAACAGTAGTTTTACTCTAAAGTAGTTTTACTCTACAGTAGTTTTACTCTACAGTATTTTACTCTACAGAATTTTACTCTACAGTAGTTTTACTCTATAGTATTTTACTCTACGATTTATTTACTCTACAGTAGTTTTACTCTACAGTAGTTTTACTCTACGGGTAGTTTTTAAACTCTACAGAAAGTTTTACTCTACATAGTTTTATTCTACAGTAATTTCTCTACAGTAGTTTACTCTACAGTAGTTTTTACTCTACAGTAGTTTTATTCTACAGAAATTTTACTCTACAGTAGTTTTACTCTACATATTTACTCTACAGTAGTTTTCCCTCTACAGTAGTTTTATTCTACAGTAGTTTTACTCTACAAAAGTTTATTTTTCAGATTTTACTCACAGTAGTTTTACTCTACAGTAGTTTTACTCAAAAGTAGTTTTACTCTACAGTAGTTTATCACCAAGTTTAACTCTAAAAGAAATTTTTAAACTCTACAGTAGTTTTACTCTACAGTATTTACTACAGTATTTAAACTCTACAGTAGTTTTTACTCTACGTAGTTTTACTCTACAGAAAGTTTTACTCCAGTAGTTTTACTCTAAGCAGTTTTACTCTAAGGTTTGTACTCTACATAGTTTACTCTCTACAGTATTTTTACTCTACAATATTTTACTCTACAGTAGTTTACGTCTACAGTATTTTTTACCTCTACAGTAGTTTTACTCTACAGTATTTTACTCTACAGTAGTTTTTACTCTACAGTAGTTTACTCTACAGACATTTTACTCTACAGTAGTTTTACTCTACAGTAGTTTTACTCTACAGTAGTTTTTACTCTACAGTAGTTTAACTCAAACAGTATTTTACTCTACAGCAGTTTTACTCTACATGTTTTACTCTACAGTAGTTTTACTCTACAGTAGTTTTACTCTACAGTAGTTTACTCTACAGTAGTTTTTACTCTACAGTAGTTTTACTAATACAGTAGTTTTATTTCTAAAAGTTTGTTTTTCTCTACAGTAGTTTTTAACTCTACAGCAGTTTTACTCTACAGTAGTTTTTACCCTACAATAGTTTTACTCTACAGTAGTTTTACTCTACAGTAGTTTTTTACTCTACAGTAGTTTTACTCTACAATATTTTTTACTCAAACAGTAGTTTTACTCTACAGTAGTTTTACTCTACAGTAGTTTTACTCTTCAGTAGTTTTATCTACTGTAATTTTAACTCTACATATTTTTTTACTCTACAGTAGTTTTACTCTACAGTAGTTTTACTCTACAGTATTTTTAAACTCAAACAGTATTTTTTTAACTTTTCTCTACAGTAGTTTTACTCTACAGCATTTTTAACTCTACAGTAGTTTTACTCTACATATTTTAAACTCTACAGTAGTTTTACTCTACAGTAGTTTTATTCTACAGTAGTTTTACTCTACAGTAGTTTTACTCTACAGCAGTTTTACTCTACAGTAGTTTTACTCTACAGTAGTTTTACTCTACAGTAGTTTTACTCTACAGTAGTTTTACTCTACAGTAGTTTTACTCTACAGCAGTTTTACTCTACAGCAGTTTTACTCTACAGCAGTTTTACTCTACAGCATTTTTAAAACTCTACAGTAGTTTTAACTCTACAGTAGTTTTAACTCTACAGCAGTTTTACTCTACAGTAGTTTTACTCTACAGCAGTTTTACTCTACAGTAGTTTTACTCTACAATAGTTTCAATAATAAATATTGAAATTACATTATGGTAATTTAACATTATAAGTTGTTGAAACTAGTTTCCAGTATGAGGATGCTACAGTTGGGTGTAAGACAGTATTATTTTGGGTAGGTATTTAAACTACAATGTAAGATTAATAATGTATGAACATTGGGCGTCTAGATTCGAAGTTTTAAGATTTGGGTAATTTTTTGGTAAAGTTAAATATTGAGTATTGAGTATTTAGTTTAAGGTGAGTAGGTGGTTTTTTGAGAAGAGCCTTAAACTGGTGTTCAAACCTGGTTACTTCAGTATTTACTGGTAATGAAGTCCAAATTTTGGGGCCCTTTATGTGCATAAAGTTTTTACACAGTGTGATATGGAGACGGCGTACATCAAAAAGAGATCTGTCTCTTGCGTTTTGGTCGTGTGTCCTGTTAAGGTTGGTGAGGAGGAATTTGATTGAAGGGTTTATGCTCGAGTGCAGTGTTTTATGTATGTAGTAGGCATTGTAGATGAATGGTTCAGAGAACCGATATATTGATAAATTAGATACATGTGCAACTCTTGGGGATCTTTATTGAGGAAACGTTTCGCCACACAGTGGCTTCATCAGACCATACAAAGGAGAATCTTGAAGAACAGGAGGAGAATGAGGTAATCAGTCCCTCAACCTTGAGTCGATGTGGTCAGTCAGTCCTTTGTATGGACTGATGAAGCCACTGTGTGGCGAAACGTTTCCTCAATAAAGATCCCCAAGAGTTGCACATGTGTCTAATTTATCAACATGTAGTAGGCACATGAATAAGTATGGATGTTCTTAATGGCGAGCAATTTTAGACTTGAATATTGGTGAAGTATGCTCTCGGGAGTGGGAATTTGTTATTCCGACTGCTGCCTTATGCTAGGTTATTAGTGGTCAAGGTGATTTAATGTTGGTTGACTCCATGCACAAACCCCCGTATGTGAGACAAAAGTAGATGAGTGAATGATACAGTGTAGGAGAGCTGATTGTGGAACATATACCGTTTCTTTGAATAGGTATTTTCTTGGAAATTTTGTTGTCCCGGGGTTTCTGAAATTTGAGGCTACGTCAAGGTGGTTTCCTAGAAATTTCCCTCTGTGATCTTGTGATGGTGATCCGTTTAGCATTATGTTACGTGGAACATTTGCAGCTCTGTTTCCCAAACTGAATGAAATAAGTTGGTCAGTATTGAGGGTAAGCTTATTGCCCATCAAAAACCGGTAGATATTTTCTGCAATTCACATTAACAGTGTTAGCCAGTATGACTGGGTTTGGGTGAGAGAAGACGTAGTTGTGTCGTCTGCAAGTAATATGGGGTGAGTAGGTGTGATGCATTCTTTAGGTCATTGATAAATGAAAAAATGAGTGGCCCAAAGGGACACTCCCCTGTGGGACACCGACGTGATTGGGTTGAGTGGAAGAGTTTTGCACCATTTGCGTACACATTTTTGCCTCGTTACTAAGGTATGACTTTAGGTAGTTGAGGAGTGACCTCTTATACCATAGTGTGTTAATTTAATGTGCAGCAAATAAATGGTAAACTGTAAAAAAGTTTTACCACACACACACAGTGAAGAGGCGGGCCGGGAGCTAGGACTCGACCCTGCAAACCTAAACCCAAGGCGAGTACAACTAGGTGGGGTACACACACACACAGATATACAAAATAACAAAAGGAGGGAGTTGAATAATAAATGTAGGCCTTTTTCGTGTTGCAATCAACACATCAGGAATTTGCAAAGTTGCAAAAATGAGTAAGAAATCTCAGCAGATTCGTTCCAGGGGACGCTTGCTATGACTAACGGTAGGAGGAGAGGCGGGAAGCATACAGTGCCCAGGCACATGAGTGCCAAGTGCCAGACAGTTTCAGTATTATAAGAACTAAAGTCAGCTCACAAGGAAAGGTATTGGAGTAGTTAACTAGGAAATAAACATTGGTAACATAATGGTTACCAAAATTATCAACCGGTCTTCAGAACAATATAGAGGACTGACCTTTCTGAATATGGATGTGTCTGGTAACTGTCTGAGGGAAATGCTACACCTTAAAGGAAATCGGGCCCGGTGGCCTGGTGGCCTGGTGGCCTGGTGGCCTGGTGGTCCGGTGGCCCGGTGGCCTGGTGGCCCGGTGGCCTGGTGGCCTGGTGGCCCGGTGGCCTGGTGGCTTAAGCTCCCACTTCACACACATAGGCCCGGGTTCGATTCCCGGCTGGTAAAAACATTTCGACACGTTTCCTTACACCTGTTGTCCTGTTCACCTAGCAGCAAATAGGTACCTGGGTGTACCTGGGTGTTAGTCGACTGGTGTGGGTCGCATCCTGGGGGACAAGATTGAGGACCACAATGGAAATAAGTTAGACAGTCCTCGATGACGCACTGACTTTCTTGGGTTATCCTGGGTGGCTAACCCTCCGGGGTTAAAAAATCCGAACGAAATCTTATCTCTTATCCTATCTTAAACGGGCAAACTCACATAAACGGTAGACTAATGGTCGAGCCTCAAAAGGGGATACCAACCCCAAGCTCTAATTCCTAGCCAGAGGCGTCGCTAGGGTTGGTGTCACCAGGGGTGGAATCTTTGGCGTCGCCCTCGTGAAATCCAAGGGCGGGGAGATAGGAGTAGTAAACTCCAGTTACATCACTGCTGCATGACCAGTTACACCACTGCTGCATGACCAGTTACATCACTGCTGCATGACCAGTTACATCACTGCTGCATGACTAGTTAAACCACTGCTGCATGACCAGTTACATCTCTGCTGCATGACTAGTTAAACCACTGCTGCATGACCAGTTACATCACTGCTGCATGACCCTTACACCACTGCTGCATGACCAGTTACATCACTGCTGCATGACCAGTTACATCACTGCTGCATGACCAGTTACATCACTGCTGCATGACCAGTTACATCACTGCTGCATGACCAGTTACTCCTGCTGCATACCAGTTACATCACTGCTCATGACCCGTTTTTCATCTCTGCTGCATGACTAGTTAAACCACTGCGGCATGACCAGTTACATCACTGCGTGCATGACCAGTTACATCTCTGCTGGCATGACTAGTTAAACCACTGCTGCATGACCATTAACATCCCCTTTCGCATGACCATTACACCACGCTTGCATGACCATTTCACCACTGCTGCATGACCAGTTACATCACTGCTGCATGACCAGTTACATCACTGCTGCATGACCAGTTACAACACTGCTGAATGACCAGTTACACCACGGTGCATGACCAGTTACATCCTGCTGCATGACCATTACATCACTGCTGCATGACCAGTTACATCACTGCTGCATGACCAGTTACATCACTGCTGCATGACCAGTTACATCACTGCTGCATGACCAGTTACATCACTGCTGCATGACCAGTTACTCACTGTGAAAGACCAGTTACACCACTGCTGCATGGACCAGTTTACATCACTGCTGCATGACCATTACATCACTGCTGCATGACCAGTTACATCACTGCTGCATGAAACCCGTTACATCACGCTGCAAAGACCAGTTTCATCACTGCTGAATGACCATTACACCACTGCGCATGACCAGTTACATCACGCTGCAAGACCAGTTACATCACTGCTGCAGACCAGTTACATCACTGCTGGCAGACCCCTTACATCACTGCTGCATAACCAGTTACATCACTGCTGCTTGACCAGTTACATTTACTGCTTTCATGACCATTAAACCACTGCTGCATGAAACCAGTTACATCACTGCTGCATGACCAGGTTACAATCACTGCTGCATGACCAGTTACATCACTGCTGCATGACCAGTTACATCACTGCTGCATGGACCATTTACATCACTGATGCATGACCAGTTACACCACTGCTGCATGACCAGTTTACACCCCTGCTGAATGACCAGTTACACCACTGCTGCAGACCAGTTACACCACTGCTGCATGACCATTACACCACTGCTGAATGACCAGTTACACCACTGCTGCATGACCATTACACACTGCGCATGACCAGTTACATCACTGCTGCATGACCATTTTCATCACTGCTGCATGACCAGTTACAACACTGCTGCATGACCAGTTACATCACTGCTGCATGACCAGTTACATCACTGCTGCATGACCAGTTACATCACTGCTGCAGACCAGTTTACATCCTGCGCATGACCAGTTACCCTCACTGCTGCATGACCATTACAACACTGCTGCTGACCATTTACAACACCTGCAGTGACCAGTTACATCACTGGGTGCATGACCAGTTACATCACTGCTGGGATGACCAGTTACATCACTGCTGCATGACCATTACATCACTGATGCATGACCATTTCACCACTGCTGCATGACCAGTTACACCACTGCTGCATGACCAGTTACATCACTGCTGCTGCTGCATGACCAGTTACATCACTGCTGCTGCTGCATGACCAGTTACATCACTGCTGCATGACCAGTTACATCACTGCTGCTGCTGCATGACCAGTTACACCACTGGGTGCATGACCATTACACCACTGCTGGCCCTGACCAGTTACATCTCTGATGCATGACCAGTTACACCACTGCTGCATGACCAGTTACATCACTGCTGCATGACCAGTTACATCACTGCTCCATGACCAGTTACATCACTGCTGCATGACTAGTTACATCACTGATGCATGACCATTACATCAGCTGCATGACCAGTTACACACTGCTGCCATGACCAGTTACATCACTGCGCATGACCAGTTACATCACTGCTGCATGACCAGTTTACATCACGCTTTCATGACCAGTTACATCACTGCTGCATGACCAGTTACATCACTGCTGCATGACCAGTTACATCACTGCTGCATGACCAGTTACACCACTGCTGCATGACCAGTTACATCACTGCTGCATGACCAGTTACACCACTGCTGCAAAGACCAGTTTTATACTGCTGCATGACCATTACATCACCCGCTGCATGACCAGTTACATCACTGCTGCATGACCAGTTACATCACCCGCTGCATGACCAGTTACATCACTGCTGCATGGGCCAGTTACATCACTGCTGCATGACCAGTTACACCACTGCTGCATGATCATTACATCACTGCTGCATGACCAGTTACATCACTGCTGCATGACAAGTTACATCACTGCTGCATGACCAGTTACATCAGTGCTTGCTGACCAGTTACGTCACTGCTGCATACCAGGTTTTCATCACTGCTGCATGACCAGTTAACACACTGCTGCATGACCAGTTACATCACTGCTGCATGACCAGTTACACCACTGCTGCATGACCAGTTATATCACTGCTGCAATGACCAGTTACATCACTGCTGCATGACCAGTTACACCACTGCTGCATGACCAGTTTTCATCACTGCTGCAATGACCATTACATCACGCTGCATGACCAGTTACCATCACTGCTGCATGACCAGTTACATCACTGGTGCATGACCAGTTTACACCACTGCTGCATGACCCGTTAAAATCACTGCTGCATGACCAGTTACATCACTTTCTGCATGACCAGGTACATCACTGCTGCATGACCATTACATCACTGCTGCATGACCAGTTACATCACTGCTGCATGAACCCAGTTACATCCCTGCTGCATGACCAGTTACATCACTGCGCATGACCAGGGTTTCATCAACTGCTGGGATGAACAGTTACACCACTGCTTTCATGACCATTTTCATCACTGCTGCATGACCAGTTACTCACTGCTGCATGACCATTACATCACGCTGCATGACCATTACATCACAGCTGCATGACCAGTTTACATCACTGCTGCATGACCAGTTACATCACTGCTCATGACCAGTTAAAATCACTGCTGGGATGACCAGTTACATCACTGCTGCACGACCAGTTACATCACTGCTGCATGACCAGTTACAAACACTGCTGCACGACCAGTTACATCACTGCTGCATGACCAGTTACATCACTGCTGCATGACCAGTTACATCACTGCTGCATGACCAGTTACATCACTGCTGCATGACCAGTTACATCACTGCTGCATGACCAGTTTACACACTGCTGCATGACCAGTTACATCACTGCTGCATGACCAGTTACATCACTGCTGCATGACCAGTTTTCAATCACTGCTGCATGACCAGTTACAAACACTGCTGCATGACCAGTTACATCACTGCTGCATGACCAGTTACACCCCCTGCTGCATGACCAGTTACATCACTGCCCGAATGACCAGTTACATCACTGCTGCATGACCAGTTACACCACTGCTGCATGACCAGTTACATCACTGCTGCATGACCAGTTACACCACTGCTGCATGACCAGTTACACCACTGCTGCATGACCAGTTACATCTCTGCTGCATGACTAGTTAAACCACTGCTGCATGACCAGTTACATCACTGCTGCATGACCAGTTACATCTCTGCTGCATGACTAGTTAAACCACTGCTGCATGACCAGTTACATCACTGCTGCATGACCAGTTACACCACTGCTGCATGACCAGTTACACACTGCGCATGACCAGTTTACACCACTGCTGCATGACCAGTTACCCCTACGCTGCATGACCAGTTTACATCACTGCTGCATGACCAGTTACATCACTGCTGCATGACCAGTTACACCACGCTGCATGACCAGTTTACATTCACTGCTGCATGACCAGTTACATCACTGCTGCATGACCAGTTACATCACTGCTGCATGACCAGTTACACCACTGCTGCATGACCAGTTACATCACTGCTGCATGACCAGTTACATCACTGCTGCATGACCAGTTACATCACTGCTGCATGACCAGTTACATCACTGCTGCATGACCAGTTACATCACTGCTGCATGACCAGTTACATCAACTGCTGCATGACCGTTACATCACTGCTGCATGACCATTACATCACTGCTGCATGACCATTACACCACTGCTGCAAAGACCAGTAATATCACGCTGCATGACCAGTTACATCACTGCGCATGACCAATTTTCACCACTGCGCAATGACCAGTTTCATCACTGGTGCATGACCAATTACACCACTGCTGCAAAGACCAGTTACATCACTGCTGGGATGACCAGTTACATCACTGCTGCATGACCAGGTACACACTGCTGCATGACCAGTTACATCACGCTGCATGACCAGTTACATCACTGCTGCATGACCATTACATCACTGCTGCATGACCAGTTACATCACTGCTGCATGACCAGTTACATCACCTGCTGCATGACCAGTTACACCACTGCTGCATGACCAGTTACATCACTGCTGCATGACCATTACATCACTGCTGCATGACCAGTTACATCACTGCTGCATGACCAGTTTTCATCACAGCTGCATGACCAGTTACATCACTGCTGCATGACCAGTTACAAACACTGCCCGCATGACCAGTTACATCACTGCTGCATGACCAGTTTTCATCACTGCTGCACGAACCAGTTACATCACTGCTGCATGACCAGTTACACACTGCTGCACGACCAGTTTCATCACTGCTGCATGACCATTACACACTGGGTGGGAAGACCAGTTTACATCACTGCTGCATGACCATTACATCACGCTGCATGACCATTACATCACTGCTGCATGACCAGTTACATCACTGCTGCATGACCAGTTACATCACCCGCTGCATGACCAGTTACAATCACTGCTGCATGACCAGTTACATCACTGCTGCATGACCAGTTACATCACGCTGCATGACCAGTTACATCACTGCTGCATGACCAGTTACACCACTGCGCATGACCATTTACATCACTGCTGAATGACCAGTTACATCACTGCTGCATGACCAGTTACAAACCCCTGCTGCATGACCAGTTACATCACTGCTGCATGACCAGTTACACCACTGCTGCATGACCATTACACCACTGCTGGGATGACCATTACCTCTCTCTGCATGACTAGTTAAACCACTGCTGCATGACCAGTTACAGCACTGCTGCATGACCAGTTTCATCTCTGCTGCATGACTATTAAACCACTGCTGCATGACCAGTTAACATCACTGCTGCATGAACCAGTTACACCACTGCTGCATGAAACCCGTTACATCACCTTTCTGCATGACCAGTTACACCACTGCTGCATGACCATACACACTGCTGCATGACCAGTTTACATCACTGGCTGCATGACCAGTTTACATCACTGCTGCATGACCAGTTACACCACTGCTGCATGACCAGTTACATCACTGCTGCATGCCAGTTACATCACTGCGCATGACCAGTTACATCACGCTGCATGACCAGTTAAAACCACTGCTGCATGACCAGTTACATCACTGCGCATGACCAGTTACATCACTGCGCATGACCAGTTACATCACTGCTGCATGACCAGTTACATCACTGCTGCATGACCAGTTACATTTACTGCTGCATGACCAGTTTTCATCCTGCTGCATGACCAGTTACATCACTGCTGCATGACCAGTTACATCACTGCTGGGGATGACCAGTTACACCACTGCTGCATGACCAGTTACATCACTGCTGCATGACCATTCATCACTGCTGCATGGCCAGTTACATCACTGCTGCATGAAACCCGTTACACACTGCTGCATGACCCGTTACCCTCACTGCTGCATGACCCGTTACATCACTGCGCATGCCCCTTACATCACTGCTGCATGACCCAGTTACATCACTGCTGCATGACCAATTTCATCACTGCTGCATGACCAGTTACATCACTGCTGCATGACCAGTTACACCACTGGTGCATGACCAGTTACATCACTGCGCATGACCAGTTACAAACACTGCTGCATGACCAGTTACACCACTGCTGCATGACCAGTTTACATCACTGCCGCATGACCCCTTACATCACTGCTGCATGACCAGTTACATCACTGCTGCATGACCAGTTACCATCACTGCGGGATGACCATTTTCATCACTGCGCATGACCAGTTTACATCACTGCTGGCATGACCAGTTACATCACTGCTGCATGACCAGTTACATCACTGCTGCATGACCAGTTTCACCACTGCTGCATGACCATTACATCACTGCTGCATGACCAGTTACATCAAATGCTGCATGACCAGTTACATCACTGCTGCATGACCAGTTACACCACTGCTGCATGACCAGTTACATCACTGCTGCATGACCAGTTACATCACTGCTGCATGACCAGTTACACCACTGCTGCATGACCAGTTACATCACTGCTGCATGACCAGTTACATCACTGCTGCTCAAATACCACTTTGAGTACAGCAACAGATCCCACATTTATCCATCTTCAACAATGAAAAAAAAACTTGAAAATTAAAGGAGAAAAACTAGTTCCGATTTGACCTTGAGTACAGGTAACATCTCAAGGAATCTGATATTTCATTTCCTTGCCTTCAGTCCTGCAAAATCATCTGTTCCATCAACAGAATAATTTTCCCTATATAGGCCTATTTGTTCTCTGTAATCCTATAATAGGCTATATAGAAACGAAGGATTTTTCTCTTAGGTTGCTGCAGCATGGTTTTGGTCATTAATGTTACCTACTTTAGAGGCTCTATGGTGTCACCCCCTAAATGGCGTCACCCGGGGCGGCCCGCTCCCCGCCCCCCCTAACGGCGCCCCTGACTCTGGCAGCTAAGACAGTCCAGAGCATACATATGAGAAGCAGGTTTTAGACTGTGCAATACAGTCTCAATTGTAAGCGAATCGAGCTTGAGAAACCCATTACTGCCATTATATAATTAATGTTTATCGTGTTTAATAACTGCATACTCCAGATTATTTGTTTCTAGCCATGATGTAAATGGAACAATGAACTTTGCGTCAAACCACTTAGCCGGATTATTGCAGACTAGTGGTTGAATATCGCATTATATTCTCATGCAGTCCAAACAGAATAGTAGTGTTACATATGTATATTAGTAGGAAGAGGAAATGCAACGAGGCTTGTTAAGGCTAACAACGTTCAATGGTTAACACTGGAAGGAGAAGGAACATTGTATGCTAACATTACTAGAATAATAAGGTAGAAGAAAATAGAGATTAATGGGAAGCTTTTCCTGGGAATCGTAGCCAGTTTTAACTTTAAAAAGCGTACGAGGCTCTATAACGTACTAATGGTAGGTAAATGTGTAAGTTATAATTATGATGTTGCTAAAATCTTTCCCATTGAGTTAAAAGAAGTGATTGAAAAATAAGCTTTGAAGATAAGCAAATTTTTAATGTTGACAAAGCAAGCCTATTTAAACAGCGCGGTTTTGCATAGCACGGAACTCTTGCGTTACCTATAAATCGCGCTGTGCAAAGGTATCCCTGCGCAGTTACCCAGCCCGTCCTCAACCACAGACTTGTTACTGAACCGCATCTGAGAGATCTGTGAGTAACTTTCGCTTCTCTACTTGCAGGGATTTACGGCTTTAAGACTACACTTTACACCTCTGAAAGTTGAAAGATAGGCGGAGTAGAGTGCGCAGGCTGGCCGCTGTTAATATCTTGAAGTGTTGCATGTGAACAAATTAGTAGTCAGCTTTGTTACAGAGGAATCAACAATGAGTAACCGAATAGAGGTGCGCCGGAAAACTAGCGGAAGGTCTCGATCAAATGACCAAAACTCCGGGCCATCATATGGCTAAAACCTAACCTAACTTTATCAAATTTTCTTAGGCAACCCGCAAGTCTCTTCGCGCGTATAAAATAACTGTTAATATATATCAAGTAATTTTGTCTGAAAATATGAATATCAGCAGTGTTTCTATGCATACCAGAACCAGAAGCAATACCAGAACCAGAAGTAATACCAGAACCAGAAGTAATACCAGAACCAGAAGCAATACCAGAACCAGAAGTAATACCAGAACCAGAAGTAATACCAGAACCAGAAGCAATACCAGAACCAGAAGCAATACCAGAACCAAAAGTAATACCAGAACCAGAAGCAATACCAGAACCAGAAGTAATACCAGAACCAGAAGCAATACCAGAACCAGAAGTAATACCAGAACCAGAAGTAATACCAGAACCAGAAGCAATACCAGAACCAGAAGTAATACCAGAACCAGAAGTAATACCAGAACCAGAAGCAATACCAGAACCAGAAGTATACCAGAACCAGAAGCAATACCAGAACCAGAAGTAATACCAGAACCAGAAGCAATACCAGAACCGGAAGCATTACCAAAAACCAGAAGCAATACCAGAACCGGAAGCATACCAAACCAGAAGCAATACCAGAACCGGAAGCAATACCAGAACCAGAAGCAATACCAGAACCAGAAGCAATACCAGAACCGGAAGCAATACCAGAACCAGAAGCAATACCAGAACCGGAAGCAATACCAGAACCGGAAGCAATACCAGAACCAGAAAGAAAATCCCAGAACCCGAAAAAATACCAGAACCAGAAGCAATACCAGAACCAGAAGCAATACCGGGAACAGAAGCAATACCAGAACCCGAAAAAATTTACCAGAACCAGAAGAAATACCAGAACCAGAAGCAATACCAGAACCAGAAGCAATACCAAAACCCAGAAAATACCAAAACCAAAAGTAATACCAAACCAGAAACAATACCAGAAACCAGAAACAATACCAGAAACCAGAAGCAATACCAGAACCAGAAACAATACCAGAACCAGAAGCAAAAACCAGAACCAGAAGCAATACCAGAACCAAAAAGTTAATCCCAGAACCAGAAGCAATACCCAGAACCAGAAGTAATACCAGAACCAGAAGTAATACCAGAACCAGAAGCAATACAAGAACCGAAGCAATACCAGACCAGAAACAATACCAGAAACGGAAGCAATACCAAAACCGGAAGCAATACCAGAACCAGAAACAATACCAGAACCAGAAGTAATACCAGAACCAGAAAACAATACCAGAACCAGAAGCAATACCAGAACCGAAGCAATACCAAAACCCAAAAACAATCCCAGAACCAGAAGCAATACCAGAACCAAAAGCAATACCAGAACCAAAAAGTAATACCAAAACCCAGAAGCAATACCAGAACCAGAAGCAATACCAGAACCAGAAGTAATACCAGAACCAGAAACAATACCAGAACCAGAAGCAATACCAGAACCAGAAGTAATACCAGAACCAAAAGTAATACCAGAACCAGAAACAATACCAGAACCAGAAGTAATACCAGAACCAGAAGTAATACCAGAACCAGAAGCAATACAAGAACCAGAAGCAATACCAGAACCAGAAACAATACCAGAACCGGAAGCAATACCAGAACCAGAAACAATACCAGAACCAGAAGCAATACCAGAACCAGAAGCAATACCAGAACCAGAAGCAATGTGTGGCATGCAAAGAGTACGTAACCTTTATTCGGCGCATGGACACACCCTCATTTACAGGCTATCTCCCCCAACCAGCGAACCAGGTTGCTAAGAGTTGATGATGGGGCCCCACGTTCAACTAGTGACCAGGTTTCAGCCAATAAGAAGGTGGGATTGACAATCGCAGAGGTTATGGGGATACCGCTCTCCTGTCTCCCCTTGTCATTCCCATTCTAGAGCTGGTTGAAGCACGGTCTGCTTTCTTGTGGCTTCTATTTCTGCCTTGCTTACCGTGACGTGCACTATATTTATTACTGTACAGTGTACATATTGCTTTTTCTAATTTGGTGAAGGATAATATAAAGTCTAAATTTTTTCTACTGTGTTTTATTTGCTCCCATTACACCTGGGTTAACAGGCCATTTGAAAGCCTAGGTTGTAATATGGGTAGCCTGTCCCGGGAGCTGGACTTAGAGAACCGGTTGAGCTTGGGGTTGAAGCTTGTAGCAGGAACATTGTGTAGCTTGCTGTTTCGCTTCGCTTTACAAATTTTGCGTTGTCATTTGCTTATTACCCAGCCTTGCTATTGTGTGATCGTTCAGCAGCTCGCTACTAGCTTGTTCAGTGTGCTCGCTTCGCTACGGTCAGTCTTGTGTGCAGTCGGCTTTGCTTTATGCGTATTCTGCAATCGTACTGTGCATAGCTAAGCGTGTTCTGCAAATTAACGTGTTACGTTGGGGTATTCGTTACTGTGCATAGCGAATAACTTATGCCACCTAGACGAGTCAACGCCTGGTGTCGGCATATACTTTGCATAACCTACCTAAATTGTCCCTACAGCGTTGTTGGCAAATTGCTCGTTCCTTTGGGCATTCCCTATAAACGCACTCTTACAGCTGCGCAACTGCGTTCACTTATTGCTGAATTACTTATTGAAGAAGAGAGGGCACATCAGACTCCTCCCCTAGGGGAGCTAGGGCAAAAACTACTATGTTCTCGCAGGAGGAAGATAAATACACCTACGGACCAAAATGGTCAGTATAGTGCACATGGGTTGTTCAGGGTGAAATCAGCGTCGTTGGCACTTCAGCGGCAAAAATCAATCTGAGCAAACTAGGGAACAGGAGGCATCGCAAGGGAAGAATTTGATAGGGAAAGAGAAAGGAGGGCAGTTTTCGCATTCGGGTAACGATTTCATTTTTAAAAAAAGCAGTACAGCTTGTTCCCCGCTTCAATGAGGCCGACCAGAGCAATTTTTCGAAAGCTTCAAAAATCAGGCTCGAGCCTTGAGGGGGCCGGAACAGCACTGGGCAGCGTTGGTTCATACAGCATTATTGGGTAAGCACAGGAATTTTCGTGGGTATTAACTGACGCTGAATTCTCTGATTATCAAGTAGTGAAGACCACAGTGTTGGGAGCATATACATGTATCCCAGCTAATATCGTAAGACCTTCAAATTGAACAGGCGGCCGCTTTGGTAAAATCCCTGGTGGACTTTGGGGAGACAGCAAAACTAAAGCTTTTACCAGTGGTAATAAAGCGAGTGGTGTCTCTAACTTTGAGGAGCTGGTGCAGCTTATTCTGATTGATAACCTGCTGGAGTCTGTGGGCCCAGAGGTTCGGTCTTTCTGCGGGAAATCGTGATTTTAAACCACTGCATTGGAGGCGGCCAGGTTTGGCTGATCCCTTCAAAACGAACCGCTCCTTGTCCGAGCGGTCCCGTCTCTCTTTTCAACAGTCTGGCGTGAGCAGAGATCGACAACATTGGAGAATGAAGTGCCAGCCGGAGGGAGAGCCGTCTACGTCATCCAACCAAGTCACCTGGTGAGCCACGCTTTCTCAACATAGGGTTTCCCCCTGCGGAGAGGCAAACTACTTATGGAGCATCTCGACAACAATATCCAGAGAGGCACCAGCCAGAACGACACCACTTGCAACGCATCAGGAGTAAAGGGCAAGCCTGTCGTCTGCTTCGGTGTAATAAATTTAGGTCATATCTCAGTTCCAACTGCCCCCAAAAACCTCAACCCATCGGGAAAATCTCTAATTCCCAGTAACATTTTCCCCTAGAGAAGTAGAAAAAAGGTATGGCCCCTTAAATATTGCGAAAGTCTTATTTCCCTTAAGGAAAATCAGAACCAACTAAAGTAAATACCTTTAGAGATACTGGAGCATATTGCTCACTTGTCAGAGAAGGAATATTACCCCTTTCAGAGAATACTTCCTTGAATTCATCAGTTTTATTGGAAGCCTATGGAGGAACTATATATTCTGTTCCTTTGCATAAAATTTATGTACATTTCAAATATTACACTGGGTACTTGACTGTAGTATCTCAAAAAGGGTTTCCCATGAAAAATGCTATGTTATTACTGGGTTAATAACATTACTACTGTTTGTTGTGTCCTGAACCTATAATGATTAATGCTTCCGGTGTTGGCCATAAATCGGGCAAATTCCCCAAGGGTTGTCTGGGAGAGAATGTTGACCTATCCTTGGACGACTCCGATCTCGGAATAGCCACATTGGTTTTACGAGGAAAAAATGGCAGAGCCTCGTAGAAACAAGTGAACAGACCCCGATCAAGCCCTTCCTATTCCCAGGTTGCAGGATTGCCTGAATGCTCTGTTTCCATGCCCGAGGGACTGTCCTTCCGGGAGGAACAACGAAAGGACCCTTCTTTAAAATTCGCTTTTGAGGCAGCCATGGGTAAAATCCTCTTGGGGTCATCCAGTCAAATATGAAGTTAAAATGATTATTTGGTTTGCACTGAGACTGGTAAGGAAAAAGGGGCCGGCAATTATACGCAGTGTTAGTGGTTCCAACCAAGTATAGACCTCAGATATTAAATATAGCTCATTTAATACGTCATCAGGAGGCACTTAGGAATTACAAAACCCCTTTTATAGAATCACAAAAAAATTTTATTGGCCCAAAATTAAAGAAAAATGTGAAGAAAACATATTAGGTGTTGCCGAGAATGTCGCAAGTTGGGAAAACCTGGACATTCTATTAAACCTGCACCCTCTCCAACCCATACCTGCTGATGGAGAACCTTTGCAATTTAATTATAGATTGTGTAGGTCCAATACCTAAGTCAAAGTCTGGAAATCAGTATTTATTTACAATTATGGATAAAGTAACCAGATATCCTGAAGCGATCCCAAGCGTAGGGATCAATACTAAAGCTATTCTCAAAGCTTTAAACAAAATTCATTTCTTGTTTTGGCATTCCTAAAACTATACAAGTGATCAAGGTACTAACTTCACTGCCAAAGCATTTTAGGGAAGTATTAACTAGGTTTGGGGTAATTCCCCAACTTATCCACTGCCTATCACCCTCAGTCCCAAGGCGCCTTGGAAAGATTCCACCAAACATTAAAAACAATGATGAGAAGTTTTTGATCACTTTCCGACAGATTGGTGAATCTCTACCATTTTTGCTGTTTTCTCAGTACGAGAGACGGTGCAAGAGTCTACAGGGTATAGTCCGTTTGAGCTGATCTTTGGGCACATAGTACCCAGGTCCTCTTCGGTGCTCAAAGAAGGATGGATGGGAGAAGACGTAAGCTCAGCGCTCTACAACCCGTCTTCAAGGTTTGCAGGTGGCACGTGAGTTAGCCACGGCTAAGCTAAAGACGGGTCAAGTAAGATGAAACAGAGGTATGACAGAAGGGGCACAATTCCGCTCCTTCCATCCAGGAGACAAGGTGTTGGTGCATGGAACCTTACCTGGCCACACCTTGAAAGCTAGAAATTTAAAGGGACCTATGCAGATAGTAAGTAGATTACTTTATTTAAATTATGTGGTTTGCTCCCATGATAAGACCTCAAAAACAAAAACTTACCACATAAAATCAAATCAAGGCCTTTCATACACCAGATAAAGTCCCAGTAATGACTCTGTCCTCTACCTCTGAGACGACTCTGACTCTTGCACTCTATCTCTGAAATTAATACTAAACTTTCAAATTCGGTTTCCCCCCTCAAGGATCCTAGCCCGTTAATGGATGGATTATCTGAAATACAAGCAAACCAATTTAACTGAGCTTCTACAGTCATATCCTAATATTTTTCGGATGTGCCGAAAAAAGGTACGTTTGGTTACCATGATGTAGAGTGGGAAATCCCAAACCAATTTTAAAATCTTCCCCCTAAGAGCTAATCCCGAAAAGCAAAGGTTACTTCAGCAGGAAGTAGACTTTTTGTTAGAACATGGTTTAGTGGAGGATCGTCTAGTCCATGGGCTTCACCGTGCATCCTAGTAAAAAAGGCTGATGGAGGGTTTCGTATGTGCACAGACTACCGTAAAAGTGGAACGAGGTCACAATTACAGATGCTTACCCTCTTCCTCGTCTGGATGACGTAATTGACTTGTGGGTAAGGCTACTTTGTTTTCCAAATTAGAATTCTCCTTAAAGGTTACTATGGGACCTTTGACAGATAAGGCGAAGGAAATCTCTGCCTTCGTGATTCCAAAGGGGGTCATTATCAGTATACAGTTACCCCCTTCGGAATTTAAAAATTCCCCCTCCCTTCATTCCAAAACTCGTCCATCAGGCTATTAAAGGACTTGAAGGCCGGCAGCATACCTAGATGATATTGTTTGTGGTGTCTGATACTTGGGATCAACACCTACTTAGACTTAAAACTCTGTTTGAGACCTTTAAGAATTCCCAATTAACAGTTAATTGTCTAAATCTTCCTTTGGCCAGGCCACTGTCACTTTCTAGGCCATGAAGTAGTAGTGGTAAGTTGCACCTAAACTTGCTAAAGTTCTTTCGATTAAAGAATATCCAGTTCCCCATGATAGGAAATCTCTTCAACGTTTCCAGGCATGATAGGATTTTACAGAAGATTCTTAAGAATTTCTCAGATATTGTAGCCCTCTTACCTCTCTTACCAGTCATAAAGTTCCCTTTAATTGGACGTCAGATTGTAAACACTGCTTTTAATAAAGCAAAAAGATTATTGTGCTCTGCACCCATTCTCTTGTCTCCAGACTTCTCCAAAACCTTTTCATTACAGGGGTTTATGCTGTGAGTCTGGGGTTTGGGGCGGTACTATTACAAATCGGGAACAAGGAGCATGCAGCCAATCGCATACTTTTCAGCCAAATTCCAGCCACATCAAAAGAGCTTTAACTCTACCATTGAAAAGAAGCCCTCGCGCTGGTAATGGCTTTGGGCATTTCGATGTTTATGTGGGCCAAACATCGCAGGTGGTCACAGTCTACAGTGATCACAACCCGTTTTGTCTATCTCCAAAGCCCTGAAGAATCACAAACACAAGGCTTTATTGCGTTGGACTCTCAGGCTGCAGCCCTACAATATTTTTATTAAATATATGCCGGCAAGAAATGTGTTGGCAGACTCTTTGCAAGAGTCTAGTTTAATATTTTATTTAGGTTAGGAAAGTATTTGTGGTAACCCACCTTTCAAGCTCTTTTTTTTATCCCCTGAGTGGGGGTTTTGTTTTAGTGAGGGGATAGGGCTACCGTCGCTTGTATCTTGGACCTATGTTGGCTTATCTGACTGCTGTCTCCCCTCTGAGTTTAGGGTTTGGCTTTCAGGAACTAGGAAAGCTGAGCTCTAAACTAAGAGTTGGGTGGTGGAGAGGATAGGCGGGGCCCATTATTTTGTGCCATGGCGGCACGGTTACCACTGGGAGGTGGCAGCCTAATCCTGAGCCTTCTCGGGGGTGGGGGTGTGGCATGCAAAGAGTACGTAACCTTTATTCGGCGCATGGACACACCCCATTTCAGGCTATCTCCCCCAACCACGGGAAACCCGGTTGCTAAGAGTTGATGATGGGGCCCCATCGTTTTAACTAGTGACAGGTTCTAGCAATAAAAAAGGTGGGATTTACAATCGCAGAGGTTTATGTGGATACCGCTCTCCTGTCTGCCCTTGTCATTCCCATTCTAGAGCTGGTTGAAGCACGGTCTGCTTTCTTGTGGCTTCTATTTCTGCCTTGCTTACCGTGACGTGCACTATATTTATTACTGTACATAGTGTACATATTGCTGTTCTAAATTTGGTGAAGGATAATATAAGTCTAAACTTTTTCTACTGTGTTTATTTGCTCCCATTACACCTGGGTTAACAGGCCATTTGAAAGCCTAGGTTGTAATACAATGCAAGAACCAGAAGCAATACCAGAACCAGAAACAATACCAGAACCGGAAGCAACACCAGAACCGGAAGCAATACCAGAACCAGAAGCAATACCAGCACCAGAAACAATACCAGAACCAGAAGCATTACCAGAACCAGAAACAATACCAGAACTAGAAGCAATACCAGAACCAGAACCAATACAAGAACCAAAGCAACACCAGAACCGGAAACAATGCCAGAACTAGAAAAAAATCCAGAACCAGAAATAATACCAGGGAAACCCGAACAATACAAGAACCAGAAGCAATACCAGAACCAGAAGCAATACCAGAACCAGAAGCAATACCAGAACCAGAAACAATACCAGAACCAGAAGCAATACCAGAACCAGAAGCAATACCAGAACCAGAAGCAATACCCGAAACCAGAAACAATACCAGAACCAGAAGCAATACCAGAACCCGAAGCAATACCCGAACCAGAAGCCAAAACCAGAACCAGAAAAAAATACCAGAACCAGAAGCAGTACCAGAACCCGAAGCAATACCAGAACCAGAAGCAATACCAGAACCAGAAACAATACCAGAACCAGAAGCAATACCAGAACCAGATAGAGAACCAATGAGTATCAATCCTAACAAACTTACGATTCCATACCAGTCCATCTATCGATACCACTGGAGCAATTAAACCAAACCAGCAGTGAAAAACCAATATCTCCACAGATATTTAACTGCAAATACCAGTAAAAAATAAATGTCAGTAGAAATAAGAATACCAATACCAGAACAACACTGAACTCAAGAGTCAATACTCATGTGAATACCAAAAGAACTAAGGATGGTATTAATCGACAGGTAGTGAGATCGACACTATACTTGTTGTGAAGCCACTACACCCTCACAAACACCACTACAACCTCACAAACACCACTACACCCTCACAAACACCACTACACCCTCACAAACACCACTGCAACCTCACAAACACCACTAACACCCTCACAAACCCCCACTACACCCTCACAAACACCACTGCAAAACCCCAAAAACACCACTACACCCTCACAAACACCACTACATCCTCACAAACACAACACACCCTCACAAACACCACTACACCCTCACAAACACCACTATAAACCCCCACAAACACCACTACACCCTCACAACACCACTACAACCTCACAACACACTACACCCTCACAAACACCCACTACAACCTCACAAACACACTACACCCTCACAAACAACCCCTACAACCTCACAAACCCACTACAACCTCACAAACACCACTACAACCTCACAAACACGAACTACTCCCTCACAAACACCACTACAAACCTCACAAACACACACCCTCACAAACACCACTACAACCACACAAACACCAAATAACACCTTCCCCAAACACCACTACAACCTCACAAACACTATTACACCCCTTTACAAAACACCACTAATAATCTCAAAAACACCACTACAACCTTACAAACACCACTACAGCCTCACAAACACCTACACCCTCACAAACACCACTAAACCTCCAAACACCACTACACCCTCAAAAACACCACTACAACCTTTACAAACACCACAAAAACCTCACAAACACCACTACAAACCTCCCAAACACCACTACAACCTCAAAAACACCACTACAACCTCCCCAAAACACCACTACAACCTCACAAAACGACTACAGCCTCACCCAAAAACCCCCTACAGCCTCACAAACACCACTACAGCCCCACAAACCACAAAACCTCATAAACCCCCTATAACCCACAAACACCACTACCTCCTCACAAACAACAATACAACCTCACAAACACCACTACAACCTCACAAGTACCACTACAGCCATTACAAGCACCACTACAGCCTCACAAACACCACTACAGCCTCACAAATACCACTACAGCCTCACAAACACCACTACAACCTCACAAACGCCACTACAGCCTCACAAACACCACTACAGCCTCAAAAACAACACTACAGTCGCACAAACACCACTACAGCCTCACAAACACCACTAGAGCCGCACAAACACCACTACAGCCGCACAAACACCACTAGAGCCGCAGAAACACCACAAAAGCCACAGAAACACCATAAGAGCTGCAGAAACGCCACTACAGCCGCACAAACACCACAGCCGCTGAAACACCGCTACAGCCGCACAAACACCACTACAGCCGCAGAAACGCCACTACAGTCGCAGAAACACTACAAGAGTCGCAGAAACACCACTACAGCAGCAGAAACACCACTACAGCAGAAACACCACTACAGTCTCAGAAACACCACTACAGCCGCAGAAACGCCACTATAGTCGCAGAAACACCACAAGAGCCGCAGAAACAACACTACAGCAGCAGAAACACCACTACAGCAGCAGAAACACCACTACAGCAGCAGAAACACCACTACAGCAGAAACACCACTAAACCAGCAGAAACACCACTACAACCGTAGAAACACCACTACAGCAGCAGAAAAAAACACTACCCGCGCAGAAAACGCCACTACAGCAGCAAAACGCCACTTCAGCAAAAACACCACTACAGCAGCAGAAAAAACCTATTACAGCAGCAGAAATACCACTACAGCCGCAGAAACACCACTACAGCCCCACTTAACCACAATACGACCTCACAAACACCACTACAACCTCAAAAAAACCCAAATACAGCCCCATTAACAGCACTACAGCCTCCAAAAACCCCTACGCCTCACAAACACCACTACAGCCTCACAAACACCACTACAGCCTCACAAACACAACTAAACCTTACAAACAAAACCTACAACGTCACCAACACCAATACGCCTCACAAACACCACTACAGCCCCACAAACCCCCCTGCACCCTCAAAAACACCACTACAACCACAAACACCACTACAACCTCACAAAAACCACTACAACCTCACAAACACCTCTACAACCTCACCAAACACACACTACACCCCACAAGCACCACTACAACCTCACAAACACCACTACACCCTCACAAATACCACTACACCCTCACAAACACCACTAAAAACCTCACAAACACCTCTAAACCTACAAACTCCTCTAACAACCTCACAAACACCACTTAAAACCCCACAAAACACCACTACAGTCTCAAAAACACCACTACAGCCTTACAAACCCCCACTACAGCCCTCACAAGCACCACTACCCGTCTCACAAACCACAATATATCCTCATAAACACCACTACAACCTCACAAAACACCTCTATAGCTCACAAACAACAATACCACCTCACAAACACCACTACAATCTCACTACACACTAAAGCCTTTTCAAAAACCACGCAGCTCACAAACACCACTACAGCCTCACAAACACGGGCTACAGCCTCACAAACACAAATACAGCCTTTCGAACCGACTACAGCCTCACAAACACCACTACAACCTCACATACACCACTACAGCCTTACAAACACCATACAGTCTCACAAACACCACTACAGCCTCACAAACACCACTACAGCCTCACAAACGCCACTACAGCCTCACAAACACGACTACAGCCTCACAAACACCACTACAGCCGAACAAACAACACTACAGCCGCACAAACAACACTACAGCCGCACAAACACCGCTACAACCGCACAAACACCGCTACGGCCGCACAAACACCACTACAACCGCACAAACACCACTAGAGCCGCACAAACACCCTAGAGCCGCAGAAACACCACAAAAGCCGCAGAAATACCAGAAGAGCTCCAGAAACGCCACTACAGCCACACAGACACCACTACAGCCGCTGAAACACCGCTACAGCCGCACAAACACCACTACAGCCGCAGAAACGCCACTACAGTCGCAGAAACACCACAAGAGCAGCAGAAACACCACTACAGCAGCAGAAACACCACTACAGCAGAAACACCATTACAGTCTCAGAAACACCACTACAGCCGCAGAAACGCCACTAGAGTCGCAGAAACACCACAAGAGCCGCAGAAACACCACTACAGCAGCAGAAACACCACTACAGCAGCAGAAACACCACTACAGCAGCAGAAACACCACTACAGCCGCAGAAACACCACTACAGCCTCACAAACCACAATTCGACCTCACAAACACCACTACAACCTCACAAACACCACTACAGCCGCAGAAACACCACTACAGCCTCACAAACCACAATACCTCACAAACACCACTACAACCTCACAAACACCACTACAGCCGCATAAACAACACTACAGCCTCATAAACACCACTACAGCCTCACAAACACCACTTCAGCCACACAAAACAAAAACTACAGCCTCATAAACACCACGACAGCCGCACAAACAACACTTCAGCCGCACAAACACCGCTACAACCGCACAAACACCGCTACAGCCGCACAAACACCGCTACAGCCTCACAAACACCACTACAGCCTCACAAACACCACTACAGCCTCACAAACACCACTACAGCCGCACAAACAAAACTACAGCCTCAAACACTACTGCCGCACAAACACCGCTACAGCCGCACAAACACGACTAGAGCCGCACAAACACCACTAGAGCCGCAGAAACACCACAAAAGCCGCAGAAACACCATAAGAGCTGCAGAAACGCCACTACAGCCGCACAAACGCCTCTACAGCCGCTGAAACACCGCTACAGCCGCTCAAACACCACTACAGCCGCAGAAACGCCACTACAGTCGCAGAAACACCACAAGAGCCGCAGAAACACTACAGCAGCAGAAACACCACTACAGCAGAAACACCAATACAGTCTCAGAAACACCACTACTGCCGCAGAAACGCCACTATAGTCGCAGAAACACCACAAGAGCCGCAGAAACACCACTACATCCACAGAAACACCACTACAGCAGCAGAAACACCACTACAGCCGCAGAAACACCACTACAGCCACAGAAACACCACTACAGCAGCAGAAACACTACTACAGCAGCAGAAACACTATTACAGCAGCAGAAACACTACTACAGCAGCAGAAACACTATTACAGCAGCAGAAACACCACTACAGCAGCAGAATCATCACTACAGCAGCAGAAACACCACTACAGCAGCAAAAACCACTACAGCCGCGAAATACCACTACAGCCGCAAAATCCCCTACAGCCAGAAACACCCACATCCGCAAAAATACCACACAGCCGCAGAAAACCCACTACAGCCACATAAATGCCACAAACAGCCGCAGAAATACCACACACCGCAGAAACCCCACTACAGCCACAAAAATTTTTCACTACAGCCGCAAAACACCGTAACAGCCGCAGAAACACCCACACCCCGCTGCAAAAAACCCCCCAAACAGCCGCAAGGAATTACAACCAAAGAAACCCCACTAAGTCGCAGGAACACCACTACGGCCGGTTTTAAACGCCTTTTACATCCTTTGGACCCACACAGCCCACAAACACCACTAAAGTGGGCAAAAACCCCACACAGCTGCAGAAACCCATTAAAAGCCGGGTGAAACCCCATTCACCCCGGAAACGGAATTCCCCGTTGAAACCCACTCCCCCTTGAAACGCAGCGCCGCTAAAACGCCCACTACAGCCACTGAAGCGCCACTCAAGCCGCTGAAAGGGAACTACACCCCACTGTAACACCACAAAAAGCCCAGAAACGCCACTACACCACTGAAACACCATACAGCTAAAACGCCACTACACACATAAACACCACTCCCACCGCAGAAAACCCCTACTGCCGCTAAAACCCACTCAGCCACAGAAATCCCCCAAACCCAAAACTCCACTGAACCAAAAAAAAACACAACTTTGAAACACTACACTACAAAAACACCTCACCCAAAAAAAACACACTACAACCACAGAAATTTTACACAATCAAGAAACACACTCAACCACAGAAACACTACTAAAATCACAAAAACACTCCCACAACCACAGAAAACACCTTAAAACCGTAAAAACCCCACAAAACCAGACAGCCTCTTCAATAATTAATTCCTTATAAATTTAAAACATCAAGATGGAACACCGTGAATATCTGAGTTGTTTATGAGGAAAAAACCCCGAGTACCGCATAGAAGCAAAACTTGTGTATTTTTAAAATAGGTTGGATAAATCTGAGTGGGTTGAGTGGGTGTGATTTGGACCTAATAGCGGGGGGTTGGGTGGGGATGCTGTGCCCTTTCCCTTATGTGACGTGTTCACCCCACTTGGGGGCAGTGGGTCAGACGATCAGTGAGCTTAAGCTGGGGAAATTGGGTGCCCGCATAGACCATTGGGCCGTTGCATTTTTTCCTTTTTTCTTATGTTTTTAATTTATACTTAAAAAGTTTAAAACCTCAAAGTGATCTTCCATGATCAATATTTTAAATTAAATAAAAATAAATTCCCGTATATAACTTTAATATTTTTCTTTTGATCAAAGTCTTGAACCCAAAAAGATCCCGGGGCGGGTAAACCCCTTTTTGCGAATAAAAAATTTTTTAAAGAAATTCAGAAAGTGGCCTTTTCCTTTTTTTTAGCAACAAAATTTTTTTGGGTCCGAGTTTTTTTTAAAGTTTTAGAGTCAAAGGGGAAATAAATTTTTAACTGGGAAACTCCAAAAATAATATTCAAATTTTTTAAAGTATTTAAAAAACAATACTTTTTCTTTTCCCTTTTTATTAATGAATTTAAAATTTGTACAATAAATTTACCATATACATTTTATTCAAATCATGGAAATTCACATTAATAAGGAATTTAATTATTCTTTCCCGTAAATTTTCTTCAATAAATTTACGTCTTTGTCCCCAAAAAGACTTAAAAAAAAAATACAAAAGGGACAAATTTTAAAAAGCCTTTTTAATTTTCCGGTAAAAGATCTCTATGGATTACTGAAAAAAACCAAGAAAATAAATATCAAAAGAGCTTCCCCGAGTAAAAGAACAAATTAGTCGCTCGAGTCCAATTTCAAAAAAATTCAAACTGCCGTAAGAGCCAAATACGATCAGTTTGTCAGGGCCAAACTGGGAAACGGACGAATACTTGCCGTCCTGTTGACGCGTCGTCAGGGTTTGGGTCACCCGACCCACGTCAGCCACCGGGCATAAACAACTGAACAATTCACCGGGTGGGTTCCGAGACTTGACTCTACTCTTTTTTACACAAGAAATCCTCCTAACAATAATAGTAAAATAATTTGAAATAATTACGAGCAGGATAAACACAACCTTACATTGTAATTTAGTGTTTGTACCCCTGGGACTAAGTTAGGATAAAAACCCAAACCTTTAACACTGTACTTTGTGTCGAAAGTGGCACAAGTTACGGTACCCTTGGGTCTCGAATGAGCTCTTGATCCTACGAACTGGGAAAATTCTCCTTTTTTAAAATCAAATGAGTATCCCAATTAAATACAAAAATTTGACCCTTCCCGTAGTGTAGGGTCTGGGGCCCGTGGGTTTAACGCTCTCGTTCACCGGCGAGGGCCGGGGGTTTGATTCCCAACAAGTAGAAACATTGGACGGTTTTCTTTCCACCCGTTGTCTATTTCCCCCTCAAAAATGGGTACCTGGGTTTAGTCATGGTGTGGGTCGCATCCCCCGGGGAAATAAACCCAAGGAGGGGTGGTCACAGACCGGGCCGCGGGGGGCGTTGACCCCCGGAACTTCTCCAGGTAAACTCCAGGTAAAACAAATTTTTAAACTACAAAAGAAAGCCCTTAGCATGAGATTTTTTCGGGCATATTAATCCCTTCAAACTAAAAAAACTACAATTACTCCCCCCACCCATTTTTCTACTACCCTTAAATTTTTTCTATCTCTTGGTCTCTAAACTACCCCCCCACTGCAACATTAATTCTAAAACTTCCCCGGAAACATTTCCACACCTTGTTCTTCCACTCATATCCCCCTGCCACTCTCTCCCCTATATATACCGCTCCCCCATTTTTTGGTGTTTTTTTGGGGACTTTGTGAACGGTTTTAAGTTACTCTTGTGCGGGTTTCTTTTGATTAAGTAGATTTTAATTTTAACAAAAGGAGGGGGAAAAAGGAGTCTAGTACTTTTTAAAGTAAATATAAGTTTAGCACTTCAACTGATTAGGATTATCATTAAGAGGGGTTTTTTAACAGCATATAGGGAAAACCAGTTCATCTTAATCCAGTACATCAGGGAAAAACCAGTTCACATAATACCATTTTATCATGAATACCAGTACATCATGAATACCAGTCATCAGTGAAAACCCCTACATCATGAATACCAGTACATCAGTGGAATACCTAACATAGGGAATACCATACATCAGGGAATACCAGTTCATCAGTGAATACCAGTATATCAGTGAACACCAGTACATCAGTGAATACCAGTACATCAGTGAATACCAGTACATCAGTGAATATCAGTATATCAGTGAATATCAGTATATCAGTGAATACCAGTACATCAGTGAATATCAGTACATCAGTGAATATCAGTATATCAGTGAATACCAGTACATCAGTGAATACCAGTACATCAGTGAATACCAGTACATCAGTGAATATCAGTATATCAGTGAATACCAGTACATCAGTGAATACCAGTACATCAGTGAATATCAGTATATCAGTGAATACCAGTACATCAGTGAACACCAGTACATCAGTGAATACCAGTACATCAGTGAATACCAGTACATCAGTGAATACCAGTACATCAGTGAATACCAGTACATCAGTGAATATCAGTATATCAGTGAATACAAGTACATCAGTGAATACCAGTACATCAGTGAATACCAGTACATCAGTGAATACCAGTACATAAGTGAATACCAGTACATCAGTGAATATCAGTATATCAGTGAATACCAGTACATCAGTGAATACCAGTACATCAGTGAATACCAGTACATCAGTGAATACCAGTACATCAGTGAATACCAGTAAATCAGTGAATACCAGTACATCAGTGAATATCAGTATATCAGTGAATATCAGTACATCAGTGAATACCAGTATATCAGTGAATACCAGTACATCAGTGAATACCAGTACATCAGTGAATACCAGTACATCAGTGAATATCAGTATATCAGTGAATATCAGTATATCAGTGAATACCAGTACATCAGTGAATACCAGTACATCAGTGAATACCAGTACATCAGTGATTAGCAGTACATCAGTTAATATCAGTACATCAGTGAATATCAGTATATCAGTGAATCATACCACGGGCGGGGATAGAACCCGCGATCAGTCTCTCAAAACTCCAGACCGTCGCGTTAGCCACTGGACGAGCTAGCCACTATAACCACTGGAACACAACCACTGGAGCACCACTACAACCACTGGAACACTGCAACCACTGGAACACTACAACTACTGGAACACCACTACAACCACTGGAACACCACTACAACTGCTGGAACACCACTACAACCACTGGAACACTGCAACCACTGGAACACTACAACTACTGGAACACCACTACAACCACTGGAACACCACTACAACTGCTGGAACACCACTACAGCCACTAGAACACCACTACAACTACTGGAACACCACTACAACCACTGGAACACTGCAACCACTGGAACACTACAACTACTGGAACACCACTACAACCACTGGAACGCTACAACTACTGGAACACCACTACAACCACTGGAACACCACTACAACTGCTGGAACACCACTACAGCCACTAGAACACCACTACAACTACTGGAACACCACTACAACCACTGGAACACTGCAACCACTGGAACACTACAACTACTGGAACACCACTACAACCACTGGAACACCACTACAACTGCTGGAACACCACTACAGCCACTGGAACACCACTACAACTGCTGGAACACCACTACAGCCACTAGAACACCACTACAACTACTGGAACACCACTACAACCACTGGAACACTGCAACCACTGGAACACTACAACTACTGGAACACCACTACAACCACTGGAACACCACTACAACTGCTGGAACACCACTACAGCCACTGGAACACCACTACAACTACTGGAGCACCACTACAACCACTGGAACACCACTACAACCACTGGAACATCACTACAACCACTGGAACATCACTACAACTACTGGAACAATACTACAACCATTGGAACACCACTACAACTACTGGAACACCACTACAACCGCTGGAAACCACTGCAACCACTGGAGCACCACTGTAACCATAGAACGTTATTACAACCACTGAAACACCACTACAACCACTGGAAACCACTACAACTACGGAACATCACTACAACCACTGGAACACCACTACAACTACGTAACACCACTACAACTACGTAACACCACTACAACTACGGAACACCACTACAACCACTGGAACACTACAGCCACTGGAACGCCACTACACCCACTGGAACACCACTATTACTACTGGAACACCATTACAACCAGTGAACACCACAACAACACTAGGACACCACTACAGCCACTTTAACACCACTGCAACTACTGGAATACCACTGTAACTACTGGAACACCACTACCACTGGAACACCACTACCATTGAAACGCCGCTACAACCACTGAACGCCACTACAATCACTGAAATACTACAACCACTGGAACGCCACTACAACCACCGGAACACCACTACAACCACCGGAACACCACTACAACCACCGGAACGCCACTACAATCACTGGAACACCATTACAACCACTGACACACCACTACAACCATTGGAAAGCACTACAACTACTGAACACCACTACGACCACTGGAACACCACTACAACTACGAAACACCACTACAACTACGGAACACCACTACAACCACTGGAAACCACTACAACCACTGGAACACCACTACAACTACTGGAACACCACTACAACTACTGGAACACCACTACAACTACTGGAACACCGTTACAACCAGTGAACACCACCACACCCACTGGAACATCACTACAACCACTGGAACACCACTACATCCACTGGAACACCACTACAACTACTGAAACACCACTACAACCACTGAAACACCACTACAACCACTGGAACACTGAAACACCACTGCAACCACAGAAACACTACAACCACTGGAACGTCGCTACAATCACTGGAACACCGCTACAACTACTGAAGCTCCACTACAACCACTGGAACACCACTACAACCACTGGGACACAAATACCACTGGAACACCAAAACCGCTGGACCACTACAACCACTTGACTACCACTACAACTACTGGAGCACCACTACAACCACTGGAACAACCAGTGAAACACCACTTCAACCACTGGTACACCACTACAACCACTGGAACATCACTACAACCACTGGGACACCACTACAACCACTGGAACATCTCTACAACAACTGGAACACCACTACAACCACTGAAACACCAACCACTGGTACAACACTGCAACCACTGGAACATCGCTACAACCACTGGTACACCACTACAACCACTGGAACATCACTGCAACCACTGGAACATCACTACAACCACTAGAACACCACAACCACTGAGACACCACTTCAACCACTGGTACACCACTACAACCACTGGAACATCACTACAACCACTGAAACACCCGTACAACCACTGGGAATGACAAAGCAGCAAAAGCCAAATGCCAAATCTAACCTGAAGCTGTTGTATAGCCACTTGAGGAAAACAACAGTCAAAGACCAGGTAATCAGACTCAGAAAGGAAGAAGTGGAGATCACGGAAATGACCGTGAAGCATGTGAGGAACTCAACATGAAATTTAAAGAAGTGTTCACACTGGAGGCAGAAAGGACTCCAGAAACACGGAGTGGTAGGGTACTCCATCAAGTGCTGGACACAATACACACAATTGAGGAGGAAGTGAAGAAGCTTCTAAGAGAGCTAGATATGTCAAAGGCGATTGGGCCAGATAACCTCTCTCCATGGGTCCTGAGAGAGGGAGCAGAGGTGCTCTGTGTACCACTAACAACAATCTTTAACACATCTATTGAAACAGGGCGACTACCTGAGGTATGGAAAATAGCAAATGTAGTCCCAATATTTAAAAAGGAGACAGACCAGTATCAATGACATATTCACTACGCAAAGATATGGAGAAGATTATCAGAAGAGAGGTGGAGCACCTATAAAGGAATGAGCTCACCTGCGACAACCAGCACGGATTCAGGGACGAGAAATCCTGTGTCACTAACCTCCTGGAGTTCTATGGCAGAGTGATAGCAGTAAGACAAGAGAGAGAGAGAGAGAGAGAGAGAGAGAGAGAGGTGGGTAGATTACATTTTCTTGGACTGTAAAAAGGCTTTTGTCGCAGTTCGACTCAAGAGATTAGTGCAGAAGCTGAAAGGCCAGGCAGGTATAACAGGGAAGGTACTGCAATAGATCAGATAATACCTGACAGGAAGGCAACAGCAAGTCATGGTATGTAACGAGGTGTCAGTGTGGGCGGCTGTGACGAACGGGGTTCCACAGGGGTCAGCCCTAGGACTGGTGCTGTTTTTGGTATATGTGAACATGATGGAAGGAAAAGACTCGGAAGTGTCTCTATTTGAAGAGAATGTGAAGTTGATGAGAATTCAGTCGGAGGAGGACCAGGCAGGACTACAAAGGGATCTGGACAGGCTGCAGACCTAGTCTAGCAACTGGCTCCTGGAGTAAAAGAAGACCGCAGACAGAATACTGCCTAGGGGTCCAAAAGGATCTTGGGGTGAGTATAATACCGAACATATCACCTGAAGCGCTCATCAACCAAATAACTGCTGCTGCATATGGGCGACTAGCAAACCTAAGAATAGCTTTCCGACATCTCATGAAGGAGTCGTTTAGGACTCTGTGCACCGTGTACGCCAGGCCCATACTGTAGTATGCAACACCAGTTTGGAACCAGCACCTGGGCAAGCACGTCAGGAAATTAGAGAAAGTTTGAAGGTTTGGAACGAGACTAGTCCCGGAGCTAAGGGGCATGTCCTATGAGGAGAGGTTACGATATTCCAGAGATGGACACAGCGACAAGGGGTCACAATTGGAAATTGAAGACTTAGAGGAGTCACAGATGTTAGGAAGGAAGTCTTTAGTCACAGTGTGTTCATGCAGTGGAATAGTTTGAAACGTTAGGAGGTGGAGGCAGGATCCATACATAGCTTTAAGAAGAGGTATGATAAAGCTCACTGAGCAGAGAGTGACCCAGAAGCGACCAGTGAAAAGGCAACCACCCACAGAATCACCCACATATCAAAACAAGCCACACTCCATACTCACACACAATACACAGTTGACTTCCATAGCACCCTGCCATCCTGCCAAGCTTTCCCACTCTCTTAGCCTCACAAACCTCCCAGGATGCAGTGTAAGACAAAAAACTGAAGGTATGGAATAACGAAGATGTGAGGAGCGGCAAGAAAGAATCACAGAGGGATCACCAGACATTATAGCACTCGCGGAAACCAGACTCACAGGAATGATAACAGACGCCATCTTTCCAACTGGATATCAGATACTGGGGAACGATAAAGGGAATAGAGCGAGTAGTGGAAGTACATTGTGAACACTATCCAAAATGTTCTATAAGTCATTTAAAACATGGTAGCTAATACGAGACAGATAGGTAGCATTAAACTGCTAGCGAGTGTCAGTGACATGCATTGCTTCCAACGATATGGAAATGATCACGGAAAGAGTGGAAGATCATATAGAAATGAGAAGGTTCCTAAGAAAACATTGACGAGGTAACAAAAACGAGACATATTTTTGGAGTGTAGGAAGTATTTTGATACAGTACCTCACAAGTCACCTGATCCTGATCTACCATGAGGCCTGGTCTCAGACCGAACCGCGGGGGCGTTGACCCCCGAAACCCTCTCCAGGTAAACTCCAGGTAAACAAGGAAAACTTGCGAAAGTAAATAAAGTGCCTGGGAGAAGACCCCAGTCAGCGTAGACCGTTTGTGTCAGCTAGAGGACGGTGTCAGCAAGGTCACAGCGAGCAGGTGGGCTACAAGTTAATTATACTCCATATGGAGTGTAATCTAACACCAACTATATCAACAACGAAAAACTTCGCACTAATATTGAAGATGATTTTAAGCTTCGCAATATGATGCAGAGGAAGTTATTCTCAATGGTTACGTTACTATCACTCTGTAAAGCAGTGTTATTATTATTATTATTAGTAGTAGTAATAGTAGTAGTAGTAGTTGTTGTAGCAGTAGTATTGTTGCTATTATTATTATTATTATTATTATTAATATATCATTATTATTATCAGCCTTAGTTTTGGGTGATTCGCTAACCACAGCACACCTCTTCTCTTCTCTTTATTATGCATCCTGTACCCATCCTGTGAGTGGCTGTCAAAATATTGCAGAGGTACATAATGCGTCCAGGGACTGGGCAGCAAAGTTTGGATAGCTGAACAAGTTACAGTGGTAATGAACTATTTACATGTTTATATCTGGTAACAATCGTAATGAGTTATTTATGAAGACATAAATTAGGTCACACACACACACGCAAAAATTTAAATGCGTTATTTAGAGTGGGAAAAGTCAGGGTATTTTTCCAGAATGGTCTGTAATATACCACTGTGGATAAAATATTTTGACATTTCTTGAACATTTCTAAGTGAGTTGTCTCTGAACTCATTAATTTTATCGCACTCCAGTACATAATGACGCAGGGTGTGACGCACTCCAGTACATAATGACGCAGGGTGTGACGCACTCCAGTACATAATGACGCAGGGTGTGACGCACTCCAGTACATAATGACACAGGGTGTGACAATAGTCCTTCTGACCAAGTTTACATTTCGTTTAGTCTACATCTGGTGGTGGTGATTTAACCTGCCAAAGATACTGGTTACCCAGCCGGAGCCGGGCGGTAGAGTACATCCAGTGACATCCAAGAGTCAGCATGATAGAATGATGACTGATGGACTGACTGGTCTCAGTCTCAAGTCAATGAAGTTCAGTTGAATTTTTTTTCGTATTATTGTTCTCAGACTGCTAATTCACAGCCTAAGATTAAAATTTACTCTCTCTTTGGAGGCATATAACTTAGCCAATTCATCACTGAGACGGAATCCATAGAAGGTGCACACCAACTCCACTGTCTACAATCCTACCATACCTATCGCATCTATAACGTTATCTGTCTTCACTAGCTGTCCATGGGTGCAGGGAAATGTTTGAAGTATATGGTTTAAATGTCTCTCGTTGACCACATCTTGCACGTTGCAAGGTTTGTAGTCATCCTCCTCTAGTCTTACGTATTTTTTCTGGGCATCAAGATATATTTTATTTTAAGGGCTGTACCAGTCACCATCCAGTCGGGAACATTTTGTACCAAATCATGTTTTATTCCTTCACGAACGAGAGAGGACACCGGTGATCGCTGCCACTCCAGAGACTCTTCCTTCCTGGACAGGACAACGGTGCCGGCAATCCGACTTCTTCCTATAGTTCAAATTACCCGCAGGGTATTAGGATGCTCCACTGAAGCTTGCACCATCCGGGTAGTATCCCCATAGAGCGAGTTTAAGTGATTGCTTCTTAACATGTAAACTCTTGTCAATTAGCAAGTACAGCCATTTGACTGATGAAGCCTTGACCGTAGACGATAAGTTTCAACAGTGAAGATACCCAACTATTGTACACAGTAATGACAACTGGAGGAATAAGACACATGCGAAATACTTAGCTCTATTGCCGAAAGGTTTCACTTGTACAACAGGATTCTTCAGTCGGATACTGGCGATTATAACAGTGGAGACGTTAGAAGTAAAGAGATTAGTCCTTCAGCCTTGACACAAGAAGATCAGTCCCATTGCCAGGTTAAGGAAATGACCTATCAAGAATAAGAGAATAATCACCTCAAAATTATCTGGGTACTTCTACCTCCGTCTCTAATCGCTTGTTTTGACAGAAGGAGATTGCTGCACTGGCAAAGATAACAGTTAATTGCACAGGTGGTTTACCACAGTCATGATAACTAGCAGCAGTTACGGCCTACACAAGGGTGATCATCAGTCCCTCTTTGTTATTCCCCACCCCTGCTCACCTAGCACTGTAGCAACAGGGTACTCTGCTATTTCCATACTCATTTTCACTATATCCTACGTATTGCTGCCACAGTCTACATCAGGGCGTGTGACTATTTCTCATCCTCGTTCTCACTTCGACCTGTTTAACATTTGTCACGGCCTTGTCCAGGACACTCGCGTGTTCCAATTCTCGCCATAATTTACCAAATATTAGCTGATTCCCTCCAGCCTCAGTTTCCTGAATAGTGACTCACACATACAGAATTTTATTTTTTACAGTAAAAAGACATGTTATCTAATTAATAATAATAATAATAATAATAATAATAATAATAATAATAATTTTAATTCAGCATGCAGAGCAAGATGATCTAGCAGTATCATCATTACTGGGTAGATCACCTTCCTTGCACGACTATGGCCTCTGCCACCTCGTGTGGCACCTTTAACAGTGTCACATGTGGTGCTACCTATGTGACACTGCCATCGTAAGTGACACCCTGAACAGTATCACATATGGTGGCAGCGGCCATGTTACAAAGTTAGGGATGCAGCTGTGTCAGTCACCCTCCACTGCCAGTGACATAGCTGTGTCAGTTACCCAACACTGCCAATGACACAGCTGTGTCAGTTACCCAACACTGCCAGTGACACAGCTATGTCAGTTACCCAACACCGCCAGTGGCACAGCTATGTCAGTTACCCAACACTGCCAGTGGCACAGCTATGTCAGTTACCCAACACTGCCAGTGGCACGCACAGCTATGTCAGTTACCCAACACTGCCAGTGACACAGCTATGACAGTCACCCAACACTGCCAGTGACACAGCTATGTCAGTTTACCCAACACTGCAGTGACACAGCTATGTCAGTTACCCAAACACTGCAGTGGCACAGCTATGTCAGTTACCCAACACTGCCAGTGACACAGCTATGACAGTCACCCAACACTGCCAGTGACACAGCTATGTCAGTTACCCAACACTGCCAGTGACACAGCTATGTCAGTTACCCAACACTGCCAGTGACACAGCTATGTCAGTTACCCAACACTGCCAGTGACACAGCTATGACAGTCACCCAACACTGCCAGTGACACAGCTATGTCAGTTACCCAACACTGCCAGTGACACAGCTATGTCAGTTACCCACACTGCCAGTGGCACTGCTATGTCAGTACCCAAACACGCCAGTGACACAGCTATGACAGTCACCCAACACTGCCAGTGACACAGCTATGTCATTTACCCAACACTGCCAGTGACACAGCTATGTCAGTTACCCAACACTGCTAGTGACACAGCTATGTCTGTTACCCAACACAGTCAGTAACACAGCTATATCACTTACCCAACACAGTCATTGACACAGCTATGTCAGCTACCCAACATAGTCACGGACACAGCTATGTCAGCTACCCAACATAGTCACGGACACAGCTATGTCAGCTACCCAACACAGTCATGGACATAGCTATGTCAGCTACCCAACACAGTCATGGACACAGCTATGTCGCCTACCAAACACAGTCATTGACACAGCTATGTCAGCTACCCAACACAGTCATGGACACAGCTATGTCAGCTACCCAACATAGCCATGGACACACCTATATCAGCTACCCAACACAGTCTTGGACACAGCTATGTCAGCTACCCAACACAGTCATGGACACAGTTATGTCAGCTACCCAACATAGTCATGGACACAGTTATGTCAGCTACCCAACACAGTCTTGGACACAGCTATGTCAGCTACCCAACACAGTCATGGACACAGCTATGTCAGCTACCCAACACAGTCATGAACACAGCTATGTCAGCTACCCAACACAGCTATGTCAGCTACCCAACACAGTCTTGGACACAGCTATGTCAGCTTCCCAACACAGTCATTGACACAGCTATGTCAGCTACCCAACACAGTCATGGACACAGCTATGTCAGCTACCCAACATAGTCATGGACACAGTTATGTCAGCTACCCAACACAGTCATGAACACAGCTATGTCAGCTACCCAACACAGTCATGAAAACAGCTATGTCAGCTACCCAACACAGTCATGAACACAGCTATGTCAGCTACCCAACACAGTCATGAACACAGTTATGTCAGCTACCCAACACAGTCATGAACACAGTTATGTCAGCTACCCAACACAGTCATGAACACAGCTATGTCAGCTACCCAACACAGTCATGAACACAGCTATGTCAGCTACCCAACACAGTCATGAACACAGCTATGTCAGCTACCCAACACAGTCATGAACACAGCTATGTCAGCTACCCAACACAGTCATGAACACAGCTATGTCAGCTACCCAACACAGTCATGAACACAGCTATGTCAGCTACCCAACACAGTCATGAACACAGCTATGTCAGCTACCCAACACAGTCATGAACATAGATATGTCAGCTACCCAACACAGTCATGAACACAGCTATGTCAGCTACCCAACACAGTCATGAACACAGCTATGTCAGCTACCCAACATAGTCATGAACACAGCTATGTCAGCTACCCAACACAGTCATGAACACAGCTATGTCAGCTACCCAACACAGTCATGAACACAGCTATGTCAGCTACCCAGCATAGTCATGAACACAGCTATGTCAGCTACCCAACACAGACATGAACACAGCTATGTCAGCTACCCAACACAGTCATGAACACAGCTATGTCAGCTACCCAACATAGTCATGAACACAGCTATGTCAGCTACCCAACACAGTCATGAACACAGCTATGTCAGCTACCCAAACAGTCATGAACACAGCTATGTCACTACCCAACACAGTCATGAACTAGATATGTCAGCTACCAACATCATGAACACACTATGTCAGCTACCGCACACAGTCATGAACACAGCTATGTCAGCTACCAACACAGTCTGAGGACACACTATGTCAGCTACCCAACACGTCATGAACACAGCTATGTCAGCTACACAACATAGTCATGAACCAGCTATTCAGCTACCCAACACAGTACATGAACACAGTATGTCCTACCAACACAGTCATGAACAGCTTTGTCAGCTACATACACAGTATGAAACACTGCGATGTCAGTACCTCACAGTCATGAACCAGCATGTCACTACCAAACGTCATGAACTCATTATTGTCAGCTACAACATCATGAACAAGTTTCAGGCTACCCAACAGTCTGAACACAGCTATGTCGCTACCCAACACAGTCTGTAACAAGCAATGTCAGCTACCCATACACAGTCATGAACAGCATGTCAGCTACCCAACACAGTATGAACACGCTTGTCAGCTACCAATCACAGTCTTGAAACTGGATAGTCAGCACCAACACAGTCATTGATACACAGCTATATGTCAGCTACCATACACATCATGAATCACAGCTATTGTCAGTACCCAACACAGTCATAACAAGCTATGTCAGTAACCATACACTGTCATGAACCAGCTATGTCAGCTACCAACACGTCTGAAACAGCTTGTCAGCTACCCTCACGTGAACACGTGCAGCTCCCCAAAACGTCTGAAAAGCTTGTCACTACCCAACACAGTCATGAACACAGCTAGTGCTACCCAACACAGTCTGAACACAGCATTCACTACCCAAAACAGTATGGACACGCATTCAGTACCCAAAACCGTCATGAACACAGCTATGTCAGCTACCCAACACAGTCATGAACACAGCTATGTCAGCTACCCAACACAGTCATGAACACAGCTATGTCAGCTACCCAACACAGTCTTTGAAACACACCCTTTGCCTCAGCAGCAGCATTAACGCCGACATATTTATTTGATTCCAAGCAAACCTGGAATAAGCACGATAAATCCCAGCAATTTCAGTCACTCTGAAATGAGAACCGATTTTATGGCATTTAATATCATAGAATTTAGTATTTAATAATAATAAATAATAATAATAATTAATAATAATAATAATAATAATTATAATAATAATATTAAAATGTTTAATTTTCTCAAGTACATGATAAAAAGCGATAATCACTAGGTGTGATAGCCGGCACATACAGAGTATTTTTTATGCAGAACATTTCGGGCAAGTTAGACTCTTTTGTTCGCAGGATCGACCACAACAGTCGGTTAATAATCAAATACCAAATTTAAATGCTGGTAAACAGGGGCAGCAGGTTAAGGAAACATACCTAACGTTTTCCACAAGTGACAGATCGTTCCTGGAGAGACAGAGAAACATATATATTATATTTTTATATATATATATATATATATAAATATATATATTATATAATATATATATATATATATATATTTTAAACTTACTTATGTAGTGGGTAGTGGGGAAAAGTAGTGGTAGATTTGGTTAGTGGAGGAAAAAGTGTAGTAGTGGGAAAGTGAGGAAGTAGGGTAGTAGTATGGAGGAAGTAGTGGTAGTAGTGGGTAGTGGGGAAAAGTAGTGGTTTGTAGTGGGTAGTGAGGAAATAGTGGTAGTAGTGGGTAGTGGAGGAAGTAGTGGTAGTAGTGGGTAGTGGAGGAAGTAGTGGTAGTAGTGGGTAGTGAGGAAGTAGTGGTAGTAGTGGGTAGTGAAGAAGTAGTGGTAGTAGTGGGTAGTGAGGAAGTAGTGGTAGTAGTGGGTAGTGGAGGAGTAGTGGTAGTAGGTGGTTAGTGAGGGAGTAGTGGGGAGTGGTAGTAGTGGGGTAGTGGAGGAAGTAGTGGTAGTAGTGGGTAGTTGAGGAAGTAGTGGGTAGCAGTGGGTAGTGGGAGGAAATAGTGGTAGTAGTGGGTAGTGGGGAAAAGTAGCGGTAGTAGTGGGTAGTGGAGGAAGTAGTGGTAGTAGTGGGTAGTGAGGAAGTAGTGGTAGTAGTGGGTATTGGGGAAGTAGTGGTAGTAGTGGGTAGTGGGGAAAGTAGTGGTTGGTAGTGGGTAGTTGAGGAATTTAGTGGTGTTAGTGGGTAGTGAGGAATTTGTGGTAGTAGTGGGTGTTGAGGAAGTAGTGGTAGTAGGGGGTTTGTGAGGAAGTAGTGGTAGTAGTGGGTAGTTGAGGAAGTAGTGGTAGTAGTGGGTAGTGAGGAAGTAGTGGTAGTATGGGGTGGGTTGAGGAGTAGTGGTAGTAGTGGGTATTTGAGGATTTTAGTGGTAGTGGGTGGGTAGTGGAGGGAATTTTAGTGGTAGTAGTGGGTTTGGGAGGAGTAGTGGTTAGTAGTGAGTAGTGGAGGAAGTGGGTTTAGTGGGTTGTGAGGAAGTAGTGGTAGTAGTGGGTGGGTGGGGAAGTTGGGTGTGTGGGTGTGAGGAAGTAGTGGTAGTAGTGGGGTAGTGGAGGGAAGTAGTGGTAGTAGGAGTAGTGGAGGAAGTAGTGGTTTTAGTGGGTAGTGAGGAAGAAAGTGGGTAGTTAGTGGGTGTGTAGAAGTAGTGGTAGTAGTGGGTAGTGAGGAAGTAGTGGTAGTGGGTGAGTAGTTGAGGAAGTGTGGTAGTAGGGGGTTAGTGAGGAAGTAGTGTGTGTAGGGGGTTTTATTTGGAGGAAGTAGGGTGTTAGTGGGTAGTGGAGGGAAGTGGGTAGTGTGGGTGGGGGGAAGTAGTGGGTAGTAGTGGGTAGTGAGGAGTAGTGGTAGTAGTGGGTAGTGGAGGGAGTAGTGGTGTAGTGGGTGGGTGTGGAAGTGTGGTAGTAGTGGGTAGTGGAGGAAGTAGTGGTTGTGTGAGTAGTGGAGGAAGTAGTGGTAGTGTGGGTAGTGAGGAAGTGTGGTAGTGGGTGGGTAGTGGGGGAAAGTGGGGTTTAGTGTGGGTGTGGGAGTGTGGTAGTAGTGGGTAGTGAAGAAGTAGTGGTGGTAGGGGGTAGGGGAAGTAGTGGTAGTAGTGGGTGTGAGGAGTAGTGGTGTAGTGGGTAGTGAGAGTGTGGTTTTTGTGGGTGTGGGAGGAAGTAGTGGTGTAGTGGGTAGTGGGGGAGTAGTGGTGTTGAGGGGTAGTGGAGGAGTAGTGGTATTTAGTGGGTAGTGGAGGAAGTGGGTGGTAGTAGTGGGTAGTGGAGGAGTGTGGTGTAGTGGGGTTGTGGGGGGAAGTGGTGGTAGTAGTGGGTAGTGGAGGAAGTAGTGGTAGTAGGGGGTAGTGGAGGAAGTAGTGGTAGTAGTGGGTAGGGAGGAAGTGTTGGTAGTAGTGGGTTAGTGGAGGAGCGTGGGTGGTAGTAGTGGGTAGGGGGAAAATAGTGGTAGTAGGGGTAGTGAGGAAATAGTGGATTTGTGGGTGTGGGGGAAAGTAGTTGGTGTAGTGAGTAGTGGAGGATGTAGTGGTAGTAGTGGGTGTGAGGAAGTAGTGGTGGTAGTGGGTAGTGAGGAAGTAGTGGGTAGTAGGGGGGTAGTGAAGGAAGTGGGTAGTAGTGGGTATTTGAGGAAGTAGTGGTAGTAGTTGGTAGTGGAGGAAGTAGTGGTAGTAGTGGGTAGTGGGGGAAGTAGTGGTAGTAGTGGGTAGTGAGGAAGTAGTGGAAGTAGTGGGGAGTGGTAGTGTGTGTAGTGGAGGAAGTAGTGGTAGTAGTCGAGAGTGGTAGTAGTGTGTAGGGGGAAGTAGTGGTAGTAGGGGGAGAGGGGGAGTATTTGGGTGGGGAGGAAGTAGTGATAGTGGTGGGGAGTGGAGGAAGTAGTGGTAGTAGTGGAAGTAGTGGTAGTGGTGATTAGTGGAGGAAGTAGTGGTAGTAGTGGGTAGTGAGGAAGTAGTGGTAGTAGTGGGTAGTGGAGGAAGTAGTGGTAGTAGTGGGTAGCGAGGAAGTAGTGGTAGTAGTGGGGAGTGGAGGAAGTAGTGATAGTGGTAGGTAGTGGAGGTAGTAGTGTAGTGGTTGGTGTTGAAAAAGTAGTGGTGGGAAGTGGAGGTAGTAGTGGTAGTTTTTTTTTGGGTAGTGGAGGTAGTAGTGATAGTGGTAGGTAGTGGAGGTAGTAGTGATAGTGGTTGGAAGTAGAGGAAGTAGTGGTGGGTAGTGGAGGTAGTAGTGGTAGTTGTGGGTAGGGGAAAGGTAATAGTGATAGTGGTTGGAAGTAGAGGAAGTAGTGGTGGGTAGTAGAGGAAGTAGTGATAGTGGTAGGTAGTAGAGGTAGTAGTGATAGTGATGGGTAGTAGAGGAGTAGTGATAGTGATGGGTAGTAGGGGAAAGTAGTGATAGTGATGGGTAGTAGAGGAATTTGTGATAGTGATGGGTAGTAGAGGAAGTAGTGATAGTGATGAGAAGTAGAGGAAGTAGTGATAGTGATGGGTAGTAGAGGAAGTAGTGATAGTGATGGGTAGTAGAGGAAGTAGTGATAGTGATGGGTAGTAGAGGAAGTAGTGATAGTGATGGGTAGTAGAGGAAGTAGTGATAGTGATGGGTAGTGGAGGTAGTAGTGACATTGTAGGTAGTGGAGGTAGTAGTGATAGTGATGGGTAGTGGAGGTAGTAGTGATAGTGGTAGGAAGTGGAGGTAGTAGTGATATTGGTAGGTAGTGGAGGTAGTAGTGATAGTGGTTGGAAGTAGAGGTAGTAGTGATAGTGGTGGGTAGTGGAGGTGTAGTGATGTGGTAGGAAGTGGGGGTTTGTAGTGACATTGGTAGGTGGTGGCGGTTAGTGATAGTGATGGGTAGTGGAGGTAGTAGTGATAGTGGTAGGAAGTGGAGGTAGTAGTGACATTGGTAGGTAGTGGAGGTAGTAGTGATAGTGATGGGTAGTGGAGGTAGTAGTGATAGTGGTAGGAAGTGGAGGTAGTGTGACATTGGTAGGTAGTGGAGGTAGTAGTGATAGTGGTGGGTAGTGGGGGGGTAGTAGTGATAGTGGTAGGAAGTGGAGGTAGTAGTGACATTGGTAGGTAGTGGAGGTAGCAGTGATGTGATGGGTGTGGAGGTAGTAGTGATTGTGGTGGGAAAGTGGAGGTAGTAGTGACATTGGTAGGTAGTGGAGGTAGTAGTGATAGTGGTGGGTAGTGGAGGTAGTAGTGATAGGGGTTTGGAAGTGGAGGTAGTAGTGTATTGGTAGGTAGTGGAGGTAGTAGTGATAGTGGTTGTAAGTAGAGGAAGTAGTGGTGGGTAGTTGAGGTAGTAGTGGTAGTTGTGGCTAGTAGAGGAAGTAGTGATAGTGATCGGTAGTAGAGGAAATAGTGATAGTGATGGGTAGTAGAGGAAGTAGTGATAGTGATGGGTAGTAGAGGAAGTAGTGATAGTGATGGGCAGTAGAGGAAGTAGTGATAGTGATGGGTAGTGGAAGTAGTAGTGATAGTGATGGGCAGTAGAGGAAGTAGTGATAGTGATTTGTAGTAGACGAAGTAGTGATAGTGATGGGTAGTAGAGGAAGTAGCATAAGAAATAATGGTAGTGGAAAGTACAGAGGAGTTTAGAGGCAACACAGAGCCAAGAACGTTTCTTCGTAACTCGCCAAGAGTCGTACATTACTTCTCTCTTACATCTAAAAAGTGTAGCTACAGCAATAGACTGTCATCTTGGGAACAGTAAAGGAATAATGGATTATATCGGGGGATTCTTATAGAGTTAGAGCTGAGCAATAATGTTGAAGGATAAGCTATGGAAGAAAAAAAAGGAATGTAAATGTATAATTTCGAGGATGTGGAGTAAAATAAGAGTTGGATGTGAAAAGTGGGTTACAGTAAGAACGAATCTAAACCATGAAAAAATTAGCTTCATAACGAATTTCACTGTATGAGGTGAGAACGAGACCTATTTTAACATTTGTACCTAATATGAGTAGGTATTTATCCGTTAAGGAGCATACTTCGAGGGTGTTATGGGGGGTCAGCGCCCCCTCTACCAGGTCCATCACCAGGCCTCGTGGTGGATCAATGTCTGATCAACCAGGCTGTTACTGCCAGCCACAAGTAAACCTACGTAGGAACCACAGCCGGCTGCTCAGGTACTGACTTTAGGTGTGTGTCCAGCTGCCTCTTAAAGACAGCCAGGGGGGTCTGTCGGTGTTTTTTTATTTTTCATTCAGTTATACGATTTTTGTCAAAATTTTTATTGACTCAATGAGAATGAAAATCTGTGTGGAAGAAGTTTAATGAAGATCGAACAATAAATAAATAAATAAAAGACAAGAGAAATAAAAAATGTTAAATATTAGCAATGTTAGTTTTTTTGGATACTAAAAATTCTGAATTAATGCCAAATAAAGTTTTAGGTAATCTTAAATTATGTCTTTTGTATGTCCCACAAAAATTAGACTATTTTTTCACCAAATTTACGCCCATCATATGCAAAAATGGAGGGAATTATCGCCAATATTATTTCTTTTATTTATCGAATAATGACCCTAGAATAGCTGTTGTTAAAATCATAATGACCGGTTCATTATTAATGGAGTTTTAACAACAGATATTTAGTTTTGAATTATAGGCCTAAGGCAACTGATAACGTCATCGCTTAATTTATTATAATTGCGATAACTCCATTTATAATTATCGTACAGTGATCAAACGTACATCAAAATGTTGCTAGATTTCAGAACTATATTTTGGTAAGCTTAACTTATTTTGTATTTTTTCCATATAGGCCTACCACAAATGAGCCTCAAAAGCATTGTATAACACTTGTTAAGTTAATTATCTTTGCAGTATTATATAAATCTTAATTTATTTGACAATTTAGTTTATGGATTTTTTGGGGGTAGAATTTTTATTTATGCGATAAATGTATCATATACGTGGAATATATATATATATATATATATATATATATATATATATATATATATATAGTATATATATATATATATATATATATAATGTCGTGCCGAATATGTAAACTGGTCAATTAGCAAGAACTCATTTAAAATTAATTCCTTTCTAAAATTTTCTCTTATATATTTAAATAATATTTTTTTTCATTAGTGTTAATGTAAAAATTTTTAATTTTGCACCAAAAGAATCTTAGAAAACCTACCTAACCTTATTATAACAAGAACAATTTATTTTAGCCTAACCCAACTAAATATATTTTAGATTACAGTAATTTAATACTAAACAAACACAGTGAAATATATTTTTGTCGCTAGGTTAAGAATGATTTTGGCGAAATTATTGCATACACAAATTTTCATTTGTCCTATATGGCAAGATGAACGTTGCTATTTAAGCCAAGATCGCAAATTCTGCCTATTCGGCACACACACACACACACTATATATATATATATATATATATATATTATTATATATATATATATATATATATATATATATATATATATCGAGAAGAATCGGAGTTGGATCTACGCCAGGACATCACATCGATCTGAACATTCTACAGGCTGCTACAGCTGCATTGCAAGTAGTGTATTCACCTATGTGTGGTTGTTAGGTGTGCGCTTTGGTTTCCAATTAACCACCAAGCTGACTGTGAACGATCCAGCTCTCCTAGTACGATAAAGAATAGGCAGTCAAGTACTCAATAAGGAATAGCAATTGATAATTTATGGAACAAGGCGAGACAGGTTTCTATAGGCCTGGGTGGTAGTAAAAGCATAGAGTGCAGTATTGTAGGTAGGTGTGGGTCAAGTCAAAGGAGGGTGTGGGTCAGGTCACAGGAGGGTGTGGTCAGGTCACAGGAGGGTGTGGTCAGGTCACAGGAGGGTGTGGTCAGGTCACAGGAGGGTGTGGTCAGGTCACAGGAGGGTATGGTCAGGTCACAGGAGGGTGTGACAGAATCGACTCGGAACAGGATCCTGCAGGAGAAAGCAATACTAAGGGACATGCCGGCATACAATAAGGTGTATCTCGACTGCGACAGAACAAAAGAAGAGAGGCAGAAACAGAGAGATGGTACAAAGGCAAAAGGAGGAAAGAGAGGAGAAGATGGAGATGGAGATGGACAGGAGTACCCAAACTCAGAAATATCAAATACAGCCTCCCTCACAAGTACCTACAGAAGCTCCCCAACCAGGACAACCCCAGTGCAACCAAACATTCTAACCCAAAACACCTATGCCATATCGAATGCCCCCACCCACCTCATTACAAACTCCACCCCCACAGCAACCACCCATAGTTCCTTATCAGGCCTCCCATTTCCCCAACCCCAATGTTCCCCCCAGACCACAGTCTTAGAAAAGAAACTGGAGGTGTGGTATACAAATGCAGATGGAATAACAACTAAGTGTGAGGAGTGGCATGAGAGAATCGAGAATCAGGGACATCCCCAGACATAATAGCACTCACAGAAACAAAACTCACCAGGATAACAGATGCAGTCTTTCCACCCGGATATCAAATCCTCAGGAAATACAGAGGGAGGAGAGGGGGAGGAGTTGCACTGCTCATTAAAAACCAGTGGGGTTTTGAGAAAATGGAAGGAATGGATGGCATGGGCGAAAGGGACTACTTAGTAGGAACAATCCAGTCTGAGGGCAATAAGGTGATTATTGCAGTAATGTACAACCCGCCACAGAACTGCAGGAGGCCAAGAGAAGAATATGACGAGAGCAACAGAGCAATGGTCGACACACTAGCCAAGGTGGCCAGAAGGGCTCACATGGGGGAAGCAAAGATACTAGTTATGGATGATTTCATTCACTAGGAGATTGACTGGGAAAACCTGCAGCCCCATGGGAGTTCCGAAACATGGAGAGCCAAGATGGATGTGGAACTGGAAAACCTCATGCATCAACATGTTAGAGACACTACCAGAGAGAGAGGTGAGGATGATCCAGCAAGACTGGACCTTGTATTCACCTTCAGTAGTTCGGACATCGAGGATATCATGTATGAAAGGCCCCTAGGGGCTAGTGATCATGTGGTTCTGTGCTTTGACTATATAATTGAGCTACAAGTGGAGAGAGCAGCAGGAATAGGATGGGACAAACCCAACTACAAAAGGGGGGACTACTCAGGCATAGGAACTTCCTGCACGACATTCAGTGGAAGAGAGAACTGACAGGAAAACCAGTACAAGAAATGGACTATATGACAACAAAATTCAAGAAGGCATAGGAGAAGTTTGTTCCCAAGGGAAACAGAAATAATGGGAAGACCAGAACGAGTCCTTGGTTCACCCAAAGGTGTAGGTAGGCAAAAACTAGGTGTACTAGAAAATGGAAAAGGTGCAGAAGACAAAAAACTCAGGAAAATAAAGAGATTAGCCGAAGAGCCAGAAACGAATATGCACAAATCAGAAGGGAGGCTCAACGGCAATATGAAAATGACATAGCATCGAAAGTCAAGTCTGACCCAAAGCTGTTGTATAGCCACATCAGGAGGAAAACAACAGTCAAGGACCAGGTAATCAGACTGAGGAAGGATGATGGGGAGTTCACAAGAAATGACCGAGAGGTATGTGAGGAGCTCAACACTAGATTTAAAGAAGTATTTACAGTGGAAACAGGTAGGACTCCAGGAAATCAGAACAGGGAGTACACAACAAGTCTGATGAGGTACACATAACCAAGGAGGAGGTGAAGGAGCTGCTATGTGAACTTGACACCTCGAAGGCGGTGGGATCAGATAACATCCCGCCATGGGTCTTTAGAGAGAGAACAGAGATGCTGCGTGTGCCACTAACAAAGATCTACATCACATCCATTGAAACTGGGCAACTACCTGATGTATGGAAGATGGCAAATGTGGTCCCAATTTTTAAAAAAGGAGACAGACATGAGGCATTAAACTACAGACCTGCGTCACTAACATGTAAAGTATGCAAAGTCGTAGAGAAGATCATCAGGAGAGTTGAGGAGCACCTGGAAAGAAACAGGTGTATAATCGACAACCAGCACGGTTTCAGGGAAGGAAAATCCTGTGTCACAAACCTACTGGAGTTTTATGACAAGGTGACAGAAGTAAGAAAAGAGAGGGGTGGATAGACTGCATTTTCTTGGACTGCAAGAAGGCCTTCGACACAGTTCCTCACAAGAGGCTACTGCAACAGCTAGAGGATCAGGCACACATAACAGAAAAGGCGCTGCAATGGATCAGAGAATACCTGACAGAGAGGCAACAGGGAGTCATGGTACGTGACGAGGTGTTAGAGTGGGCGCCTGTGACAAGCGGGGTTCCACAGGGGTCAGTCCTAGGACCTGTGCTGTTTTTGGTATATGTGAATGACATAACGGAAGGGATAGACTCAGAAGTGTCCTTGTTTGCAGATGATGTGAAGTTAATGAGGAGAATCAAATCGGTCGAGGATCAGGCAGGACTACAAAGAGATCTGGACAGGCTACAAACCTGGTCCAGTAACTGGCTTCTTGAGTTTAACCCTGCCAAATGCAAAGTCATGAAGATTAGGGAAGGGCAAAGAAGACCGCCGACACAGTATAGTCTAGGTGGCCAAAGAGTGCAAACCTCACTCAAGGTAAAAGATCTTGTGGTGAGTGTAACACAGAGCACATCTCCTGAGGCGCACATGAATCAGATAACTGCTGCAGCATACGGGCGCCTGGCAAACCTAAGGATAGCGTTCCGATACCTCAGTAAGGAATCGTTCAAGACTCTATACCATTTGCGTCAGGCCCATACTGGAGTATGCAGCACCAGTTTGGAATCCACACCTGGTCAAGCACGTCAAGAAATTAGAGAAAGTGCAAAGGTTTGCAAAAAGACTAGTCCCAGAGCTAAGGGGATTGTCCTAAGAAAAAAGATTAAGGGAAATCGGCCTGACGACGCTATAGGACAGGAGGGTCAGGGGAGACATGATAACGACATATAAAATACTGCGCGGAATAGACAAGGTGGACGAAGACGGGATGTTCCAGAGATGGGACACAGAAACAAGAGGTCACAATTGAAAGGTAAAGACTCAGATGAATCAAAGGGATGTTAGGAAGTATTTCTTCAGTCATAGAGTTGTCAGGCAGTGGAATAGCCTAGAAAGTGACGCAGTGGAGGTATGATAAAGCTCATGGAGCAGGGAGAGAGAGGACCTAGTAGCAATCAGTGAAGAGGCGGGGCCAGTAGCTATGACTCGACCCCTGTAACCACAAATAGGTGAGTAAAAATAGGGGAACCCCCACCACACCACATTGGTCAAGCCGTCAGAAATTTGAGAAAGCACAAACGTTTTCAACAAGGGTTTCCGGAGCTCAGGGGAATGTCCATGAAAAAGGTTAGGGAAATGGCTGAAACGGAGGACGAAGGGTTTAGGGGGGACATGTAACATACAAAAATAATTGGAATAGACAGGGTGGACGAGAAGGTTTCAGGGGGAAAAACAAGAAAAAAGGGGGTTTAATTAGAACTGAAGCTCAGACAAACCACAGGGATGTTGGGAAGTACTTTTTAGTCACAGAGCGTCGGGAAGGGGAAAATAGCCTGCAAGTGAGTAGGGAGGCAGGAACCATACAAAGCTTTAAGACGAGGATAAAAACCCGGGAAAGAGAGAGATAAGGCCTAGTAGCGATCAGTGAAGGGCGGGCCGGGAGCTGATTCAACCCCGTCCCCAAAATTTAGGTGAGTGTACACACACATTTATATATATATTATATATATATATTTTATTTTAATATATATAAAAATATATTTAATATTTTTAAAAATATTTTTAAATTATTTTAAACACGTGGGGGCCTTTTCCCACAAGGCAAGGGGCCAAAAAAAAAAGGAAAAAAGCTTTATCATTCAACACTTTCACCACCCTCATACAAAATCACGTCTTGCAGAGGCGCTCAGGTACGACATTTAAAATGTCCCCAAATGCCAATATATAAAACCCCTCCGGAACTTCAAATTGCCTTCCCAGCTCCAGGACTCGTTCCGCCTAAACCTTTACCAGGCACCCAAAGCTAGTAATCCCAAAAATTTTTCCCCTTTCCCCTTTAAAACCTCAAATTGTGGTACCAAGCCCCCCGAGCAAAATTTTTTATTTTTTTTTTAAGACCCCAACCCCTACGGTTTTTTGCCCCAAAATTTGCCCTCCTTTCAAGAGAATTCCCCCAACCCCCCAGCCCCTGATAAATTTTGGGGGCCCCCCCTTAAAAAATCTGCTGACACGTCAACTCCAAAATATCTGAACACATTCACTTTTTCCATACTCCCTCCAATGTGATATCTAATTTTTCTTCCACTAAATCGTTTGATACCCACACCTCACTCCTACCTATGTTCACTTTCAGCTTTCTACCTTCACACACACACCCAAATTCGTCCACTAACCTTTGCAACTTTTCTTTAGAATCTCTCATAAGCACAGTTGTTACGCTGACATGCAATTTCTCTAAATATCTTACAATTTTGTTCATCCTTCTAATATTACATTGCGATTATCGTCGTTATTAGCTAAATCGACGAAAATCAGCTTTATAATATTAAATATTCATTTTCATCATAATCATTTGTCATTTTATGTATATATGTATTTTGCGCTGGTGCATCATTTACCAATGATATCCGTTTATGACCTCACCTCTGGTTACTACTCGCCTGACGCCAGCTTATGTCCGAGGTGAGTGGAGTAGAGGAGGCAGTACAACACTTCTCTCTCTCTCAGTATAGAGAAGGTCTCCACGGCTTACTTCTGTTAACCTAAACGGTGAAGCATTTGGTCTAGAGCTTTGAAAATAAATGGTATAAAATATGTTCCGTCTAGAGCTTTATTCGCTTAAATTACCAGAAATTGTGGAATTTTCATTGTACAGAAGTTCTCATATGTAGAGACTTCAAGTTTTCTAAGTCAACATCATAATCTCCTTAGACATTAGAGGATGATGTAATTTTTTGTTCAACTGAATATTAAAGGTTCATTCAGCTAAGAATGAAGGTCTTCTTAATTTATAAGTGGAATATAAAGTCTGTTTATATATAATTAAGAAAAAGGTACAACAAAATACCTTAAGTCTGTAACAATATCTACTTTATATTAAAGACACATTTTACAAAGTTTTTCGATCTCCTTACAACCTTATTACGATATAACTAGAAAATAATTCTCCATTAATAACTCCCCTAGACTAACAACGCCTATAATTTATTCCCACCTCTCTCCCCAACACCCTAGCATTTACTTCCTTTACAACGCTATCTATTAATATGTTAAACAACCATGGTGAACATCAATTTATAAGATCTACTTTAACCGGGAAGTAGTCTCCCTCTCTCATACACACCTTGACCCGAGCCTCACTCTCCTCATAAAATCTCTTTACAGCATAAAGCAGCTTACTACCTATTCCATACACTTGCAACATTTACCACATTGCTCATCTATCTACCTCATCATATGCCTTTTCTATAGCCATAAATGCAAAGAAAACTTCCCTACCTTTATCTATATACTGTTCACATATATGCTTCAATGCAATTACTTGATCTACGCATCTAATTCTAAAGCCTCCTTGTTAATCTGCACGCCTGCTCTCCTTCTTACCTCTAATTCTTTCAGTAATAACCCTAAAATACACTTTACCTGGTCTACTCAGTAAACTTATTCCCAGTTCTTAGGTACCTTTCCCTCTTTCATACATTTATTGAACAAAAATACTAACCACTCCAACACTACATCCCTCCCTGCTGTTAACATTTCTGTCATAATCCTATCAGTTCAAGCTGCTTTACCCTCTTTGAATCTACGTAATGCCTCGTGCCCCTCCCCTACATTCACGTCCGGCTCTTCTTCACTTTTAAAAGATGCTGTAACTCCCTGGCCAGTGCATAAAATTACTGTTTTTTCTTCATCAACATGTAAAAGTTCTTCAAAATATTCCCTCCATTTTCCCAGTACCTATAACTCCCTCTTTACTAACTTCCCTACTCTGTTTATAACTGGCAAACCCATTAATTTCCTAGGCTTTTATTACCTGCTTATCTCCAGTTTTTGTTCTTGTTCTCAGCAAAATTTCTTGACAGTGCCTCTCCCACTCTATTATTTGCTTTCCTTTTGAACTCTCTCACCAATATTTTCACCTTTCTCTTACTCTCCATATACGCCGCCCTTCTTATGTCACTTCTGCTTTGTAAAAGCGTCTCATAAATGATCTTTTCCTCATTTATCACACCCTTTACTTCATCATTCCACCAGTCACTCCTCTTTCCTCCTGCACCCACCCTCCTATAACCACAAACTTCTGCCCCACATTCTAATACTACATTTTTAAAACTATTCCAACCCTCTTCAACATCCCCCCCCCACTACTCATACTTTCACCAGCCCACCTTTCTGCCAATAGTTGCTTATATCTCACCCTAACTTCCTCCTCCCTTAGTTTATAAACTTTCTCCTCTCTATTACTTGCAGTTGCCATTTTCCTTTTGCTCCATTTACCTCTTATTCTAATTGTAGCTACAACTAAATAATGATCCGATATATCTGTTGCCCACTATAAATAAGCACATCCTGAAGTCTACCCATCAACTTTTTATCCACCAATACATAATCTAACCAACTTCTTTCATTATGTGTATATCATGTATACTTATTTAACCTCTTTCATAAAATATGTATTACTTATTACCAAACCTCATTCTATGAATAGTTTAATTAAGGGCCCCCATTTTCATTTACCCCCTCCACAACATTTATACCTACTTCAACATTTAGGTTACCAAACATATGTACTCTCTCACTTGGTTCAAAACTCTCCACACACTCGCTCAATATTTCCCAAAATCTCTATCTCTCCTCTACACTTCTCTCTTCTCCAAGTGCAAAATCCCTTATTATAACCCACTTTTCACATCCAGCCTTTAATTTATTCCATATAATCCTTGAATTCATACATTTAAATTCCCTCTTTTCCTGCCATAACTTATCCTTCAACATTATTGATACTCCTTCCTTAGTTCTAACTCTATTAGAAACACTTGGCCTAATCCCATTTATTTTTCCCCACTGAAACTCTCCTGCATCCTATAGCTTTGTTTCTGTTAGAGCCGGGACATCCAGCTTCTTTACATTCATAACTTTCACAATCATCTCTTATTGTTCGCATTACACCCATACACATTAAAAAATCCCAGTTTGACGGTTTTCTTATTTTTAGTAAGCTATACGGGCATTTTAGTTGACTTTTACAACACGCATGGCTTACGGAGGAAAGATTCTTATTCCACTTTCCCATGGATGTAAAAGGAAAAGTAATAAGAACAAGAACTATTAAGATAAAATCAAAGATAATTCAGACGAGTGTGTATATATATAAACGTGTACCTGCATGTGTAGTGTGACCTAAGTGTGAGTATAAGTGGGAAGATAACACCTGTTATCTTGTGTTTTTATGAGACAGAAAAAGACACCAGCAATCCTACCATCATGTGAAGCAAATACAGGTTTCTGTCTCACACTCATTTGGTAGGACAGTAGTACTTCCCTGGGTGGTTACTGTCTACCAACCTACTACTACGAACACACACGCACACACACACACACACACACACACACACACACACACACACACACACACACACACACACACACACACACACACACAGATTGTTAATTTATTTGTATTTTACGACCCCCTTCTGGGAACCTCTTCAGCAGATACATAAGTGAAAGGACAACATGAATATATAGGGAATCGTGCACCTCACCCTGTACAAGGGAGTGGTATGTGGGGGGACGTATCAAGAAATTAGTGACTGAAAAAACAGGACCTGTGAAGCTAAAAATTTGGGTAGGAAGTTCCTTTGTGCTATGTGATTCCTGATCTTGTGTTGGCTGTATGTATTAAGTTGGGTGTTGGTATATACTACTTGAGGGCGAATTTTGAAATGACGTCTGGCTCCCATTGTCCCTGTGAGAAGCTGAAACTGGGAGTGGTAGCTATGAGAGCCGGATATATCATTTTGTCTTTTTAGCTGCGTTGTGATTTGTGCTTGTTGGTGGCACCTTCTCAACAAATATTGTGGTTGTTGATGCTGATATGTTGAACAACCACTGAATTATCCCGTGCATAACATATTGCCCTCTGGTGTTCGGCCTATTTGCCCGATGGTGACCCCCGTGGCCTGGCTGGTAAGGATCTCGCTTCACACACGGAGGGCCCGGGTTCGATTCCCGGCGGAGCAGAAACATTTCGAAGTGTTTCCTTACACCTGTTGTCCTGTTCACCTAGCAGCAAGTAGGAACCTGGGTGTTAGTCGACTGGTGTGGGTCGCATCCTGGGGGACAAGATTGAGGACCACAGTGGAAATAAGACACAGTCCTTGATGACGCACTGACTTTCTTGGGTTATCCTGGATGACTAACCCACCAGGATTAAAAATCCGAACGAAATCTTATCTAGTAAACTCATGGTGTGTCTTGTGTAGCAGGATGTTTGTGTATTTTGGAAAAGAATTCCGCATTTTGTTAGTATACAGATTTAGTTTGGCTACTTCATTGAGATGATTGAATGTACCCTAGTGGTAGGTTACCATGAGTTGAGATTTGCTAGTTGCGGTTTAGTTTTTGTCAACGTAGGTTTTGTAATAGTTGATGTCTGCTTTATTTTCTCCTTGTTTTATAAACCAGCCAATTGTATCCTAATTTGCAGAAATGTGTTCTGAGGATTTCTTTTTCGCGGTCCAACTTTGAGGATCTGAATATTCTGAGTGCATGTGAAAACAGGCTTGAAATGGTACTCTTCTTAATCTGCATTGAGTTCCTGCTGTAGACATGAACAGTGCAGTGTGAGGGGCTTCCTATAGTGACATGTCAGGCATGGTTTAATTTCCTCAGTTTCTATTAATTATAAATGAATCTAATTTATATAACACTGAATTCATATTCATATTGAAATCACTATTATTTTTCTATGACTTTTGATTATGTTTCACCATAGATCTGTTTGATACAACTTTAGTGGCCTTTTGAAACTCAATTGGATGGTTAAAATCTCTCACATGAATAAATATAGCATTAGACTTAAACAATTGTAATCATAACTAATTGTAGTTGTAATCTAAGTTCAAGTTTTCTTAAGAATTGATCGTAAAAACTTTATTGCATTTTTTCAGGGAATTTTACTGACAGCTATCAGCATTTTTGAGGGAATTTTTAATATTCTCTTTATTGAATCAGAATTTTTAAATAGAACTGATTTTAAAAATCTTAAGTGGAGAAGGAATATCAAGGAAGTTTTTAAAGTTAGAACCAACAAATTCTTGATTGGATATGTGTTTTTTTTTTTAGTTTTAAAATGCACTTCTGGTAATTTTAAAAGATGAGAATATAGAAAGTTTTTCACAATTCCTAATGTAAAGAATAACGATGTACATAATAGTTATTTCCTGGTTTTCTGTATATTTTGAATTAAATTCTTGGTCCCCTTTAATAATTAAAACTTCTAAAAGTCAATGAGTTATTACGTTTAAATTCTAAAGTAAACTTTATAAGTAGAGTTGCACCTTTCAACTCACCTAGGAAATGGTTGATATCTATATTAATGGTCATTAATCATAGACCATCGTCAACACACTAGCATCATTTAGCTTCATCGTGAAGAATTATACACACATAACCCGCATATAGAAGAGAGGAGCTTACGACGACGTTTCGGTCCTAGTTGGACCATTTACATAGCTCCTCTCTTCTATGTGCAGGTTGTTTGTGTATTGTTCCAGTCACGGTATTGCGCTTTTTTTCTCGATAATTATAAAATATCCATATACAAACTGCTAAGGGTAGGTGAGAGAGTAGGTCCCATTGCCATACCAAATTTCTGAGTGTAAAACTCGCCCTTAACACATATTTTGCATCAACAATGCAATTTTAATATTCTTAGTGACTGTTGGTACTGACAATCTTCAGATAAAAAAGTCGTGACAATACTAACGATATTGTAATTATTTTAGCCAGTCATGGTGCTTAATTTAACAATAAATCATTATTAATCTTAACATTAAAGTTAAAAACTCTGCTAACAATTGGACTCAATATATCAACTTGCCATTTGGATAAATTATACGCACCTTGATCAATGGAGTTAAATATGGGTCTGGAGTACTACCTGTTTTCTGTGATTTATTAATCCATACATGAATTACACACACACACACACACACACACACACACACACAGGCCAGGAGCTTGGACTCGACCCCTGCAACCTCAACTAGGTGAGTACATAAATTGGGTAGATGACGGGAATATTTTAAATGTCGACGAAGAAAGGGAGGCAGTCATTTCATGCACTGGCCAGGGAGGTATACCATATTTTAGGAGTGAAAAAGAGCAGGATGTGAGTGTGGTGGAGGTGCGTGAGGCATTACGTAGAATGAAAGAAGGTAAAGCAGCTGGAACTGACGGGATCATGACAAGAAATGATAAAAGCAGGGAAGGGGGGATATAGTGTTGGAGTGGTTGGTATTTTTGTTTAATAAATGTATGAAAGAGGGGAAGGTACCTAGGGACTGGCGGAGAGCATGTATAGTCCCTTTATATAAAGGGAAGGGGGACAAAAGAGATTGTAAAAATTATAGAGGAATAAGTTTACTGAGTATACCAGGAAAAGTGTACGGTAGGGTTATTATTGAAAGAATTAGAGGTAAGACAGGATGTAGAACTGCGGATGAGCAAGGAGGTTTCAGAGTTGGTAGGGGATGTGTAGATTAAGTGTTTTTATTGAAGCATATATGTGAACAGTATTTAGAAATGGAAGTTTTCATTGCATTTATGGATTTAGAAAAGGCATATGATAGAGTGGATAGAGGAGCAATGTGGCAGATGTTGCAATATATGGAATAGGTGGTAAGTTACTAAATGCTGTAAAGAGTTTTTATGCAAACAGATACTGAACTATCTATAAGCAATATTGCGAGTAACAAATATATATATATGTGTAGTGACATAGTGAAATAAATTGTAGATACGAGTAATCTAAATTATTCCCAGTATGGCGTAAAATATATGGTGTAGCATATGGGAATATTTACAAGCGACTTGCTCTAGCGAACTATTGCCAGAGGTCCAGAGAAGTGGAAATAACGGAGGAATATTTACTACAATAAAAGTAATAAAACGAGTGATGGTAGCATTGAGGTGCAGGGAATCACAGTATACATAAGCACACAATCGAGGAAAAACATAAGTCTACTGTGTGACGTGTTTTTCCCCGTTACCTCTCCTAAGTTTACTGCTATAGAAGTGCAGGGGAAAGTTCCCGTAGGTCTAGTGCCGTGTGAACAATATAACCATCCCAGGGTAGTGCAGTGAAAAGAAAAGTGCATCTTCAACGAATACATTGTATATCCTTGAGATAACCAGTGTACAGCACAGTGATAAAATTAAAGGAAATCAAATATAAAACAATAGTGGAGTGTGGCAGTGGCGGGTGAGTGTACTTGTCCTGGTGTTGACATGTAACCGAGTGATACACCAAGGTACGAGTCACCATATATTACGAATAGACGAAGAGGATATAAATAGGCAGTGATATAGTAAACTGAACTTATTGATAAGAGTTAATCATTTTAATCCAGAGCGTAGTGTAAACTTATGGTATAATTATATGAGAAGTTGAAAGTGCCACCCGTACCCCACCTCCAAGCCCCCGCTTCGTGCCGCCAACCCATCCCCCGCCTCGTGCCCAAACCCCATTCCCCGGATCCTACCCCACCCAACCAACAATCCCACCCACGGCCTTCCCTCCTCGCACCCCCACATTCTATCCACAGACCCCTATCTCCCAGCTAACAACCCCACCGCACAGCCCCCTCCTCCTATTGTCCATACCCTCTCCACAAGGTTACCCACCACCCAGCCCACCCAACTTACCAGCCACCCCACCACCAGCCACCCCACCACCAGCCACCCCACCACCAGCCACCCCACCTACCAGCCACCACACCACCAGCCACCCCTCCACCAGCCACCCCACCACCAGCCGCACATAATAAATACACCATCCACCACATACACCTGTTTTAAAAGCAATCATGGCCAGGAATAAAGGCTGTTGTATATGTGAAAAAATCTTTGGGAGAAAAATGAGGGGCATTGATTGTGAAATATTCGGTAAAACATCACATATATCATGTACAAAGCTTCATGCAACCATGACAAATGACCTAAAACAAGAAAGTCGTTCCTGGATTTGCCCCAGTGAAAGGAACAGCTGGTTAAGCATAAGAGAGGTACTGAAAAGTGAAAACCTAGAAAGCGTAAGGAAGTTTCTAAGTAGCTTGCCAGAGTTATACAAAGAGTGGAAAACAGGGGAAAAAGGAACAAGAAAAGGAGGAAAAATGCAAATAGAGGTGAAAACCAAGGAGTGAAAGTAAGAGCAAGAGTAAAAAACGTCGTACAGAGCAAGTCGGAAAAGGAAACAGGGATACATAACATAGCGGAAAGGGAAAGGAAGGATGAGAAAATTAGAACAGGAAGAAACGAAAACGAGCAAAGGGAAGAAATTAGCCTAGAAGAAAGTGAACAAGGGAACTCAGATCAGGTGGCAGAACGTAGGAATGACACAGAATTAATAAATATAGGTAGTCAGAACATTTGCAGTTACTGTGCTAAAGGTATGTGCCTATATGGCAGAGATTGTTGGAATAAACACACCAGAAAATGTTGATAAATTAGACACATGTGCAACTCTTGGGTATCTTTATTAAGGAAACGTTTCGCCACACAGTGGCTTCCTCAGTCCATACAAAAGAGAAACTTGAAGCAACAGGAGGAGAATGAGGTAATCAGTCCCTCAACCTTGAGTCGATGTGGTCAGTCCATCAATCTTGAATAGAATACGGCATATGAGCGGAGAAGCAGCTTATAAACCGTAGGCAGGAGAGGTGCAGCAGTCGTAGGTGGTGTCACATTTGTCCAATGTGGAAGTAGGTCGTGCAAGCGAAGAATTCCCAAGTATTAAGATCCCAAGAAGTTACAGTGTCTGACAGGATTGCAGATGAATGGTCAGAGAACCGACACGTTGATAAATTGACATATGTGCAACTCTTGGGTATCTTTAGTGGGATACGTTTCGCCCACACAAGTACTTCATCAGTCCATACAAAGGATAAACTTGAAGCAACAGGAGGAAACGAGATAATCATCCTGAACCTATCAAGATTGATGGACTGACCACATCGACTCAAGGATGAGGACTGATTACCTCATTCTCCTCCTTTGCTTCAATTTCTCCTTTGTATGGACTGATGAAGTCACTGTTGGCGACACGTTTCCTTACTAAAGATACCCAGATTTGCACATGGTCTAATTTAATCAACATGTCGGTTCAGTGAACCAGTGATCTACGCCCAGAAAATGTACCAACATGTTGAGGAAGGGAAAGTTCGTTTCACAAAAGAGTGTAATAGTACTTCCTATCAGTAATGTGTAAAGCTTCAACGCAGTCCAGAGAATGTTATGACCACTGAGCTGCCCCAACCATCTGTAAAGGAACGCGGCGCTACAGAGCTAGAGAAAAGGGAAATTGAACAGAATTCTTGTTTAGAGAAAAAGAGAAAGATTAAATCAAAGGAAGAGACAAATAGGGGAAATTGGTACAAAGAGACATGTGGGCTCCAGAGGCCGATAAGCAAGCAAATGCAAAGCCAGTACTGGAGAAACCAGGAGTGTACACCAGGACATGTCAGTAGTACACCACCAGTGGTAACTAATGAAACCACCCATTGGTATTCCTGCTCATATTGCAAATATACAGCGTTTGAAATCAAAAAAAAATGACAGTTTAATGTCATTGGGTTCCTGACAGATGGCGAATGCCCTGTTCGTACATTTACAGAAACACATACAAGGGATGTTTTGGACGGAAGATAAAGATAGAAAACTACAACATGTAAGATGTGAGTAGAATCAATAGGTCACAAAGGAAGATAGAATCTATGTAAAGGATACTATGTAAAGGATACTCGGCAACTGCTGAATTTCAACAGATCATTAAGTAAGATAATAGCTATCTGATAGGCTTAGAAAGTCCTACACCAAATTTACTCATTGGAGATTATAATCTCCCTCGTGTAAAAGGAAGATGGCGCAACGTAATGTTATACCAGAAATATCCCGGTGAAGCACCTTGGCTCAACAGTACATACAAGAAATAATGAGGTTTTGTGAAAAACTCTTTAAACCAACAGGTAATTGATCCACTAGAAATGAAAATACCCCGATTTGATATTGACAAACAACGAGAACTGATCAGACACAAACAGTTTCCAAAACTATTTACTCTGATCATAACACATAGGAGGTTCAAACTAGTATAACTCAGGGGTAGGAAACTGCATCGCGGAAAGTTAGAACGGGATGTTTCAGTAAGTTAATTTTAAACAACCATAGAAATTAACTGGAAACAATAAACCAAGAGCTATCAGACATACCCGGGAATAGATTTAGCACCCTAAATACCCACCATGCCTAAGAAGCTGAATAACAGCAGCATACAAAGTATTATGAAACAGTACATTGAGGAAACCCAGAGGAATATCAGATAATAGCGAGAAAGCGTAGAGATGGGTACAAAGAAGAAAATGGGCACTGAACGCTTAACCCTTTGAGGGTTTCGGACGCGTACTAGTCGGCTTACGACCCAGGTTTTTGACGTACTAGTAATGCCTAAATTCTAGCGCCCTTCACATCTATGGGAGAAAGATGTAGCTCTCCATATGAAAGAATGGGTCTATGTGGTCAGTGTGCACGGTAATAAAACAAATCCTCAGCACAGAGTGGCATACAGAGAAAAAAAACTTTGACGCGTTTTTTTATTGGAATAAAACAGCGACTTTGCACTGTATTTCGTATAGTATTTTTTGATTATTCTAGTTTTTTCTTGTCTCATTTTATGAATGAAGGCATAACATCATAAATTTGGAGATGACTTTGACTGGTTTTACTATGAAAAGTACCTTGAAATTGAGCTCAAAGTAGCAGAATGTTCGATTTGTTACCAAAGTTCAAAAGTAAACTAATCAATGCCAAGCGTCCAATACACTCACTGGTGATCCTAATATTCTGTCACAAGCGCCAAAATGATTCATACTATTTTTTATACATTATGCAGTAGTTCTGCATAACAGTAAATCTTCTATTTTTTGTGAGAATAAAAAATTCAATGGAAAGCAAAAGAATGGAAAGAGGGGCCTTGAGACGTTACTAAATGAACAGAGGAAATGTCATTTTAGTGCCAGAATGATTTCTTCTTGTTCTGGACCCGTCGAAATTTGCATCTTTTGAAATTTGTGTGAAATTGTCAAAATTGCTAATTCTGACCACTGTACTAGATAGTTTAAATTGTAAATAGTTGTATCTATCACTTGCACTCATTCAATAAAAAAAAATGAAGTTCTAGGCGAAATATCATTTTTTTTTTCGACCTAATACAGAGTGAACTGGCCGAAAATAATTGGGCTCAAGGTGGGCAAATCGCCGATCCGTAAACTTCGCCGAGAACCGGGTAACTTCGCGAGAGCATAATTCCGTAAGTTTTTCCATCAAATTTCATATTTTTGGTTGGTGTCATTATATGATCGGGAAAAAGATCTCTATCTTTCATAAGAAAAAAATTATTTTTTTTTTAATTTGGCCGACCTAAACAGTCTCGGAGAGGCCTGTCGACCCTCAAATGTTTAAAAACACAAATATGCTACAACAAGGAAAGATAACTTAGTCAGAGAGATCACGAAATTAGAGCAAAAACCTTAGATGTCATACCCTGACAGAAGAAGTACAAAAGGGAACAAAAGGTCTTTCATGATATTGCAAGAACCCAAAATATTACTATCCTACCAAAATCCAAGCTACGAACTACCGTTAAATTGTACCACTACTGGAGGAGACTCGTATACGACGATGAACAGTAATGTTGAAATCCTAAAAAACAGTATGCGTCGGTGTTCAGCAACCAATTAAATGACAGCAAGGTAGAAAATGCAGAAATATTTTTCACTCCAGAAGAAGGCCGCACAACTAACTGACATTAGTACAAATCCCATAGATTTCGAAAAAGAAATGGAAAACATGCCCACTCACTCAGCACCTGGACCAGATTATGGAATGCTCTATTTATAAAGAAGTGCAAAGTACCACTAGCACGAGTCCTCAGTATTCTTTGGAGAAAGAGCTTAGATCTAGGCGAAAAACCGGAGGCCTTAAAGAGTGCAGACATAGCTCCTTTGCACAAGGGAGGTAGTAGAGCACTAGCTAAAAATTACAGACCAGTAGCCCTAACCTCTCACATCATAAAAATCTTCGAAAGAGTGATGAGACGGCAGGTTTCAAATTTCATGGACCAGCACAACCAACATAACCCGAACCAGCATGGTTTTAGAGCAGGACGATCATGTCTGTCACAGCTGCTGAACCATTATGACATAATTACGGAAACGCTGGAAGACGACCAAAACGCAGATGCGATTTACACAGATTTTGCAAAGGCGTTTGACAAATGCGATCATGGAGTGATAGCGCACAAAATGAAGGCCATGGGCATTACGGGGAAGGTAGGCAGATGGATTTTCGGTTTCCTAACACACAGAACACAAAAAGTAGTAGCGAACAGGGCAAGATCCAGCATCAGCGAGGTCAAAAGCTCAGTGCCTCAAGGCACTGTCCTGGCGCCTCTGCTGTTCCTCATCCTCATAGCAGACATAGACAAAAACACCCGGAACACTTTTGTATCATCATTTGCAGATGACACTAAAATAAGCATGAAAATCAGTACGGTAGAGGACACTGAAAAAGTACAGGAAGACATAAGGAGAGTTTTCCAGTGGGCAGTGGAAAACATGACGTTCAATGGTGATAAGTTCCAGCTGCTTAGGTATGGAAAGAATGAAGAACTCAAAAGGAGCACTATATACAAAACTCAAGAGGGTCACCAAATAGAACGTAAGGAACACGTAAAAGACCTAGGAATAATTATATCAGCGGACCTTTCTTTTAAAGACCATAACAAGACAAAGATCACGACAGCCAGGAAGATGACTGGGTGGGCATTGAGAACTTTCAAAACAAGGGAAACAATTGCTCCCTCACTTAGAATATTGCTCAGTGCTGACGGCCCCGTTCAGGGCAGGAGAAATATAGGAGCTGGAACAAATACAGATATCGTTTACGGCTCACATTGAACCAGTAAAGCACCTAAACTACTGGGAACGCCTGCAAGTCTTGAACATGTACTCATTGGAGCGGATGAGAGAGAGGTACATGATAATATATACCTGGAAGGTGTTCGAGGGCTTGGTCCCAAATCTGTACACTGCCATAACAACATATTGGAGTGAGAGATATGGGAGGAAGTGTAAAATAAACCTAGTGAGGAGCAGGGGTGCGGTGGGGACAATAAGGGAACACTGTATCAACATCCTGGGTCCCAGACTTTTCAACATCTTACCAGAAGATATCAGAAACACTGCTGGAACAAGTGTTGAAGCCTTCAAGAAGAAACTAGACAAGTATCTTCACCAGGTGCCAGATCAACCAGGCTGTGATGGATATGTGGGGCAGCGGGCCTCCAGCAGCAACAGCCTGGTTGACCAGGTGAGCACCAGACGAGCCTGGCCCATGGCCGGGCTCAGAGAGTAGACATATTCTCGAAATTCTTCAAAGACCATGACCGATAAAGAGGATAGTGAGGCTCAGGTTAGGGTGTGTAGAAGAGAGGGAGAATACTTCCCGGTAAAAGTAGGTCTTAGACAGGGATGTGTAATGTCATCATGGTTGTTTAATATATTTATAGATGGGGTTGTAAAGGAAGTAAATGCTAGGGTGTTCGGGAGAGGGGTGGTATTAAATTATGGGGAATCAAATACAAAATGGGAGTTGACACAGTTACTTTTTGTTGTTGATACTGTGCTTATGGGAGATTCTATAGAACAATTGCAAAGGTTAGTGGACGAATTTGGGAGTTTGTGTAACGGTAGAAAGTTGAAAGTGAACATAGAAAAGAGTAAGGTGATGAGGGTATCAAATTATTTAGATGAAGAAAAATTGGATATCAAATTGGGGAGGAGGAGTATGGAAGAAGTGAATGTTTTCAAATATTTGGGAGTTGACGTGTCGGCTGATGAATTTATGAATTATGAGGTTAATCATAGAATTGATGAAGGAAAAAAGGTGAGTGGTGCATTGAGGTATAAGTGGAGAAAAAAAACGTTATCTATGGAGGTAAAAATGGGAATGTATGAAAGTATAGTAGTACCAACACTCTTATATGGGTGTGAAGCTTGGGTGGTAAATGCAGCAGCGAGGAGACGGTTGGAGGCAGTGGAGATGTCCTGTCTAAGGGCTGAAGAGGGGTTGTTGAGGTGGTTTGGTCATTTAGAGAGAATGAATCAAAGTAGAATGACATGGAGAGCGTATAAATCTGTAGGGGTAAGGCGGGGAAGGGGTCGTCCTCGAAAAGGTTGGAGGGAGGGGGGAAGGAGGTTTTGTGGGTGAGGGTCATGGACTTCCAGCAAGCATGCGTGATTATGTTAGGTAGGAGTGAATGGAGACGAATGGTTTTTGGGACCTGACGAGCTGTTGGAGTGTGAGCAGGGTAATATTTAGTGAAGGGATTCAGGGAAACCGGTTATTTTTATGTAGCCGGACTTGAGTCCTGGAAATGGGAAGTACAATGTCTGCACTTTAAATTAGGGGTTTGGGATATTGGCATATATATATAATATATATATATATATTATATATATATATATATATATATATATATATATAATATATATATATATATATATATATATATATATATATATATGCATACATATATCGTGCCGAATAGGCAGAACTTGCGATCTTGGCTTTAAATAGTAACGTTCATCTTGCCATATAAGGCAAGCGAAAATTTGTGTACGCAATAATTTCGCCAAAATCATTCTGAATCTAACGAAAAAATATATTTCACTGTGTTAGTGTAGTATTAAATTGCTGTAAACATATACATATATATATATATATATATATATATATATATATATATATATATATATATATATATATATATATATATATATATATATATATATATATATATATAAAACATTGTAATTACGAGCGACTGGAATTGATCAATAAGAACACAGCGCTAGCCAAAGATTCGAACCCATGTTGTACTGGCCCGCCATTGTGAGCGGGCACTACCTGACGCCATAACGCACTTAACCAGGTGGGTGCTCGGTTCTTGGAGAATTGGGAGGTTCTGTGGGTGTACTGCCAGGTGTGACGTGCAAAGCGGACGGTGAGGTGTACTGCCTTGTGCTACGTGGGTAGTGGAAGGTGGGGTGTACTGCCTGGTGTTACGTGGGTAGTGGAAGGTGGGGTGTACTGCCTTGTGCTACGTGGGTAGTGGAAGGTGGGGTGTACTGCCTTGTGCTACGTGGGTAGTGGAAGGTGGGGTGTACTGCCTGGTGTTAGGTGGGTAGTGGAAGGTGGGGTGTACTGCCTGGTGTTACGTGGGTAGTGGAAGGTGGGGTGTACTGCTAGGTGTGAGGTGAGGAGCGGAAGGTGGGGTGTACTGCCAGGTGTGACGTGGGGAACGGAAGGTGGGGTGTACTGCCAGGTGTGACGTGGGGAACGGAAGGTGGGGTGTACTGCCAGGTGTGACATGGGGAGCGGAAGGTGGGGTGTACTGCCAGGTGTGACGTGGGGAGCGGAAGGTGGGGTGTACTGCCAGGTGGGACGTGGGGAGCGAAATGTGGGGTGTACTGCCAGGTGTGACGTGGGGAGCGGAAGGTGGGGTGTACTGCCAGGTGTGACGTGGGGAACGGAAGGTGGGGTGTACTCCTTGGTGGGCCATGGGTAGAGGATGGTGGGGTGTTTTGCAACGTGGTACGTAGGTAGCGGAAGTTGAGGTTTACTGCCCGTTTTGACGTGGGTAGCGGAAGGTTGTGTGACCTGCCTGGTGTGACGTGGGTAGAGCAAGGTGGGGTGTACTTCCAGGTGTGACGTGGCAGCGGCAGGTGGAGTGTACATGCAGAAGTGACCTGGGTAGTGGAAGATGGAGTGTACTGACAGGTTTGACGTAGGTTGCGGAAGGTGGAGTGTACTGCCAAGTGTGACGTGACAGCAGCAGGTGGGGGTGAACTGGAGAAGTGATGTAGGTAGTGGAAGATAGGGTGTACTGCCAGGTGTGGCGTAGGTAGCGGGGGTGGGGTGTATTGCCAGGTGTGACGAGGGTAGAGGAAGGTGGGGTGTACTGCCAGGTGTGACGTGGGTATCTGAAGGTGGAGTGTACTGCCTAGTGTTACGTAGGTATCTGTAGGTGGGGTGCACTGCCAAGTGTTACGTAGGTAGCTGAAGGTGGGGTGTACTGCCATTCGGGACGTAAGTAGCGGAAGGTGGGGTGTACTGCCCATTGTGATGTGGGCATTGAAAGGTGGGGGACACTGCCAGGTGTGACGTTGGTAGAGGAAGGTGGGGTGTACTGCCAGGTGGAACGTAGGTAGCTGATAGTGGGGTGTACTCTCTTTCATGACAGAGTAGTAGGAAGTTGGAAGGCTCCCTGAAGGGACAACGAACACTCCCTGAAGGGACACAGAATACTCCCTGAAGGGACACAGAATGCTCCCTGAAGGGACACAGAATACTCCCTGAAGGGACACAGAATACTCCCTGAAGGGACACAGAACACCCAGCAAATACATTAAGCAGACATCTGGGATACAACCCAGGATCAATACCCTCACCCACCAAATGAACTAATTAACTCACGAGCAAACGATTGGTGCCTGAGTGTATGGCCGACGCTACAACCAGAGGCAAAATTGCGTACAGTTTCAGCTAGCGTTATTTCGTAGCGGCAGTAGTAGACTGTTTGTCAGCGTACCTGGATTGACATGAAGCTGCTGTACGCGCACGGAGGATCGAGATTCTTACTATTCGTACGCTGAATAATCTGCTCAGGTTAAGAGATGCGTCATATATAATAAATACGCGAAAAGGCCGCAGGTTCTGTAATCAGCTTGTGTAATATTGAATATTAACAATGTCAGGTCTTGAGAAATGGTGGGCTGAGTACGTTAGATATGCAGATATTGCAACGGGAATTGCACCTTGAATCACTCGTTCATTATCATTGCATATTGCGATAATAATAAGATTTTTGTATTAGTCAGACTTTAGTCACGTGATTTCACTATTGTGTGTGGTAAATTATCTTAAAATACAATAATGTTCATTGTTAATCTAGAGTCCATCAGGGAAATTACGAAACGATCACAATTCCAGCAAAAGAGAAGAGAGCGACACAATACTGTGACTGGAACAATACACAAATAACAAATAACCCGAACATAGAAGAGCTTCTCTCTTCTATGTGCGGGTTATTTATGTATAATTCCAGTAGCAATTTGTAGCAGTCATAAATATAATTGATGCAGTCTTGACAGTACTGCACTGAAAGTTTGAGTTTCGCACAAACATTCTCAGAAGGCTATGCAGGTTAGCCCTCTCATGTTACTGCTGCAAAACTGACTACGTGATTTTTGCCAACCACACTTTACCAGCTCTTGGCACTCCCCTGCAACTTGTGAGGTGGTAATCCACTGTGGAATCCCGTAAACACCTTTTCCACTCATACACGCTGGAGTCTGGTTTTCAGAGTACTGGATCACTGACAGATACCGTAATACTGGCTTGATAGACAGTCTTTTGACAGTTGAGGTGCAACACACTCCTAGTCGTTGGTGTTATTTTAACGTTTTGATTTCCCTGGAAGAACAACTGCTTCCAGAGTAGGTTCATCAAATTCCTCGAATAAAAATTAACAGGATTTCCTGGAACTTTATTTAAAGGGTCTAAAGAAGAAATCTGGAGCAGCTACCAAGCAAGTAATCCATTTTTGAGAAGGCATTTCTGGTTTATATGAATCATATCCTTCCTGGAGAAGCCTTGTCAAAGAAACAATGTCAGGTTCAGTTGCTAGTCGAGCTTCAGCAATGGTGAAATCCTCTTAGCATTACGACAGTATTACCGACTATTTAAAGGTATGTCCACTGAAGCTTTATCGCCTGTGGTTACAATGGCTGGTGTCCAATGGTCACAGGCACTTACCCTGGGAACATGAATGCAGTACTGTCGAGTGTCTGTAGTCATTGGACACAAAGCTGGCAATAAGCAATGTCATAACAAGATCTTTCATGGTATTGTTGGTCACAAACATAACTCCCATTCCTCTTGAAGGATAGGATACCTTCGAGACACAACCTTCTTCAACCCACTCCGGTTAATACTGGCACTGTTTCCATGTATCTGCTCTCGGTAGCAGGCTTCTTACTGTAGCTTTCTCAGTGAGTAGTGGTTTCTTTCAGCTGAAATGTATGCATTAATCAGTGCCAATATTTCTTCAAGGCCACGGTGTTGGGAAGTGTCTTCACTTATTTTTTCTTCACCATAGCATTGTATCGGTGTCGCAACTTGTGTGGAATTTAGGCAACATTGTGGAGAACGTGATCTTCCCACATTGCCAGTGTCCCAAGCCTCACTTCATTGGTAAGACTGACCTACTGGAATTCAAAAAGGGGTCCACGCAGGGCGCCCTCTATCTTGTAGAACATTACACAAATAACCATCACACAGAAGAGAGGAACTTACGACTCTTGTCCCGTCCCTGTCTGCTGACCTCTATATACTCCTCTCTTTTTCGTTAGTGTGACTTTGTAAATGGTACAAGTCGGACCGAAATGTCGTCGTAATCTCCTCTCTTCTCTGTGGGTTTTTTTTTTGTTTTCTTCCAGTCACGGTATTGTGGCTTCTTTTGTTGTTTGTAGAACAATCTTCGGAACTACAGCTGCTGGCATCGCGAGTGATGTAGGCGTTCGTGTGGCTGTTGTTTCTTGGCTTACCTGGAATTTACCTGGAGAGGGTTTCGGGGGTCAACGCCCCCGCGGCCCGGTCTGACTCCAGGCCTCGTGGTGGATCAGGGTCTGATCAACCAGGCTGTTACTGCTGGCCGCACGCAAACTGACGTACGAACCACAGTCCGGTTGGTCAGGTACTGACTTTAGGTGCCTGGCCACTGCCTTCTTGAAGACAGCCAGGGGTCTATTGGTACTCCCCTCTTCTCGAAGGCAGAAGATACCACGATCTGTCTTCACGAAAATTCCACCGGCAGTTTCCTAAGGAAATTGCCAACACAGTAGATATCGAGACCAAAATCTTACGGTAATCCTTTATAAAGAACCTGAAAAGAGATGAACAATCAAATAAAATACTTGAAGTTATGGTGGTACAATAGTATACACATACAACATACACTGTGTCAGTATAGGAAATATGGACCTACATGATTTAATTGACATAATCTGACCTACTCTAACCAAATCGATCGGTACATCACCATACCACGGACGGAATTTGAACCCGCGGTCAGAGAGTCTCAAAACTCCAGACCGACTCTCTGACCGCGGGTTCAAATCCCGCCCGTGGTATGGTTTGTTTGCAATCGTGCCATTACGATTTCGTGAGCCATGTAAACCAAAGTAAATGAAACCAAATCATACCAAACTGAAGATGAGCATTATGTAACCAAATGAAATCAAAATTTAAGTGGTTCAGGATTACTTAATAATAAAAATGGTGCTGAAAACTGCTCGTTTTAAAAAAAATGTTGAATCATTCACGTCTTCATCTTACCTGGTTACTCATGTATGTATGACTATGGCAGTATGTGATTATCATAGGCCTATAGTATTTCGGAAAGGGGATGGGGTCCCTGGTGACTATTTTTCAACGTCTATCAGGATAGATCATTTATGATACAAAAAATCCCGAAAATTGCCTTGGGCACATTTTTAACCTTCTACTCAAGTTTACACTTTGCATCACCTCTTTCAAATGAAGTGTTTGCTTAAAAAACTTACGAGATTGTAACTTATGACGACATTTCGGTCCGACTTTCAAAATTAATAGTCCAAGTCAGTTCGAAATGTAGTCATAACTTAGTGTCTTAAGTGCGGGTTATTTGTGTATTGTTCCTCCCACGGTATTGCGATTTTTTATGTCTGGTCAATACCATTCCTGCTACCGTGGCAGGAATGGTATTGACCAGACAAAGGCATGATAGCCCAGCCACACAGATCCACAGACACGGACGACTTGGAGGGCAGACGAAACCACTGGCTTACCTAATGTGTTGGCTTTACTGTGCTTGATTTGGCCTGGCTTGGCTTTTTTAGGCAGGAATAGCGCAGAGTCGACACATTAGCAGAGACCGGTCAAATAGACGATCTCAGGACAGGGCAGACGTATTTACAGACACGGTATTTGTTGTCTTCTGCTTGCTGGTTACTTGCAAGCATGTATGCAACTTGCAAGCGTGCCTGAGTGCAAGGCCCGTCTCAGCAACTCGCAGGCATAAATGCAAGCAACAAGCAAATGAAGACGCCACAGGAGAGACAATAGACGACCATGGAAATAATTCACAGTGTCTGACTTATTTCCACCTATACCTATATAAAATTACTTAATCGTTACACTGGAGGGAGGCAGTGACAGCGAGTGACTCCGTGACGATCACTCACACACCCACTCGTAAATCACATTAATTCATAGAATTTGCCACCTGCTGGCACCAATATTATCAAGATTGGTTCAGAGAGTTCATTCATTGAATGATAGAAGAAAGAGAATACCTAACTGCTCTGTACTGTCGTTTATTAGGCGTTTGTACCTCATGTTTGACTTGTCTGTTCTCGTCTGGTGCAGACGTCTAGTGAGGCTCTGGCCCCAGGCGTTTGAAGTCTAGAGTCGTTCGTGACGTGCGAACAGTGTAACTCTTAAGGAGTGGTATACGTTACTGGTATACATGAGCATATATGGCAGGCATTCATTCTTGACACTAAGACCACCCCTCATGGACCACTCTAGGGCTACCTCTCTAACACCACCTCTCAAGGACCACCCCTCTAAGAGCACCTGTCTAGAACCAATCTAGGGCCACCTCTCTAAGACCACCTCTCTAGGGGCACCTCTATAAGGCCACCTCTCTATGGGCACCTCTATAAGACCCCTCTAAGAGCACCTGTCTAGGACCACGCCTCTAGAATCACCTCTCAAGGACCATCCCTCTAGGACCACCCCCGACCCCTCGAGAGCATCTCTTTAGGATCACCTCTTTAAGATACTACTCTAGGACCACGTCTCTAGGACCACCTTTGTAGGGCTAACTCTCAAGCATCACCTTTGTAAGACCACCTATCTAGGACCACCCCTCAATGACCAACTTTGTAGAACCACTTCTCTAGGTCCATGCCTCTAGGACCACCCTTCTTGGACCACTTCTCTAGGACTACCCCTCACAGACTACCCCTCAAGAGCCACCCGTTAAGGGCCACCCTTTAATGACCAACCCTCAAGAACCACTCGGTAAAGACGGCCTCTCGAGAACCAGGCTTCAAGGACCACCACTAATGGACGACCCCTGAAGGACCAGTTTTCAAGGACCGCATCTCTGGGACCACCACTGTTAGAATCCCTCAAGAACTACCCGTCAAATACCATCTGTCAAGGATCACTATCAAGAAGCACCATTCAAAGATTACCCCTCAGGGATCTCACCTCAAGGATCATTCCTCTAAGGAGCACCTTTCAAGGGTCACCTCTCTAAAAATATCAATCAAGGATCACCCATCATGGATCAACATTCGAGTATCACCTCTCTTAAATCACCGTTCGAGGATCACCCCTCAAGAACCACCCCTCAAGGATCACATATAGAATCGCCCCCAAGGATGACCTATGTATTTAGTATCACCTTTCTAGAATCATTCCCTCAAGGACCACGTCTTTAGTAACACCTCTCAAGAAATATCTTTTAAGGAGCAGCTCTCGAGAAACATCTCTCAAGGGTCACCTCTCAAGGGCCGCCTCTCAAGAACCACCTCTCAAGGACCACCTCTTAAGGATCGACTCTCAAGCAACACTTTTCAAGGAACACCTTTCAAGATACGCCTCTCAAGGGCCACCTCTCAAGGATTACCACTCAAGGACCACCACTAAAGGATCACCTCTCAAGGATAACTCATGAATTTTCAACACTTTAGTACATTCGCTCTAGGAACACACCTGAAGAATCACCTTTCAAGGATCACCACTTAACCACCACTCGTCAAGGACCACTCCTTAAGGAACACCCCTGAAGGAACTCCTCTCTAGAATCACCCTTCAAGGCTCAATCTGCTAGGATCACAATTCAAGGCTCAGTCTTCTAGGATTACCATTCAAGGCTCAATATCCTAGGATCACCACTCAAGGTTCAATCTGCTAGGATCACAACTCAAGGCTCAATCTGCTAGGATCACAACTCAAGGCTCAATCTGCTAGGATCGCCATTCAAGGTGATCCTAGCAGATCACAGTAATAGACTGACTCTAGTTCAGTCATAGACTGGACGACCCTAGCACAGTCATAGACTGACTGGACGACCCTAGCACAGTCATTGACTGGACGACCCTAGCACAGTCATAGACTGGACGACCCTAGCACAGCCATAGACTGGACGACCCTAGCACAGTCATAGACTGGACGACCCTAGCACAGCCATAGACTGGACGATCCTAGCACAGTCATAGACTGGACGATCCTAGCACAGTCATTGACTGGACGACCCTTACACAGTCATAGACTAACAGGACGACCCTAGTACATAGTCTGACTGGACGACCCTAGCATATAGTCTGACTGGACGACCCTAGTACACAGTCTGACTGGACGACCCTAGTACAGTCTGACTGGACGACCCTAGCACATAGTCTGACTGGACGACCCTAGCACACAGTCTGACTGGACGACCCTAGCACACAGTCTGACTGGACGACCCTAGCACACAGTCTGACTGGACGACCCTAGCACACAGTCTGACTGGACGACCCTAGCACACAGTCTGACTGGACGACCCTAGCACACAGTCTGACTGGACGACCCTAGCACACAGTCTGACTGGACGACCCTAGCACACAGTCTGACTGGACGACCCTAGCACACAGTCTGACTGGACGACCCTAGTACACAGTCTGACTGGACGACCCTAGCACACAGTCTGACTGGACGACCCTAGCACACAGTCTGACTGGACGACCCTAGCACACAGTCTGACTGGACGACCCTAGCACACAGTCTGACTGGACGAACCTAGCACACAGTCTGACTGGACGACCCTAGCACACAGTCTGACTGGACGACCCTAGTACACAGTCTGACTGGACGACCCTAGCACACAGTCTGACTGGACGACCCTAGCACACAGTCTGACTGGACGACCCTAGTACACAGTCTGGACGACCCTAGCACATAGTCTGACTGGACGACCCTAGCACACGGTCTGACTGGACGACCCTAGCACACAGTCTGACTGGACGACCCTAGCACACAGTCTGACTGGACGACCTTAGCACATAGTCTGACTGGACGACCCTAGCACATAGTCTGACTGGACGACCCTAGCACATAGTCTGACTGGACGACCCTAGCACATAGTCTGACTGGACGACCCTAGCACATAGTCTGACTGGACGACCCTAGCACATAGTCTGACTGGACGACCCTAGCACATAGTCTGACTGGACGACCCTAGCACATAGTCTGACTGGACGACCCTAGCACATAGTCTGACTGGACGACCCTAGCACATAGTCTGACTGGACGACCCTAGCACATAGTCTGACTGGACGACCCCTAGCACATAGTCTGACTGGACGACCCTAGCACATAGTCTGACTGGACGACCCTAGCACATAGTCTGACTGGACGACCCTAGCACACAGTCTGACTGACGACCCTAGCACACAGTCTGACTGGACGACCCTAGCACACAGTCTGACTGGACGACCCTAGCACACAGTCTGACTGGACGACCCTAGCACACAGTCTGACTGGACGACCCTAGCACACAGTCTGACTGGACGACCCTAGAACACAGTCTGACTGGACGACCCTAGCACATAGTCTGACTGGACGACCCTAGCACACAGTCTGACTGGACGACCCTAGCACACAGTCTGACTGGACGACCCTAGCACACAGTCTGACTGGACGACCCTAGCACACAGTCTGACTGGACGACCCTAGCACATAGTCTGACTGGACGACCCTAGCACATAGTCTGACTGGACGACCCTAGTACACAGTCTGACTGGACGACCCTAGCACACAGTCTGACTGGACGACCCTAGCACACAGGCTGACTGGACGACCCTAGCACACAGTCTGACTGGACGACCCTAGCACACAGTCTGACTGGACGACCCTAGCACACAGTCTGACTGGACGACCCTAGCACACAGTCTGACTGGACGACCCTAGCACATAGTCTGACTGGACGACCCTAGCACATAGTCTGACTGGACGACCCTAGCACATAGTCTGACTGGACGACCCTAGTACCATCACAATTCTTTATCTAGGAGTTATTATTGCTGAATTACTTTCCTGAGTACGAATGTTATTTAGAGGAATCAAGGTGAGTATAGTAAAGGAAATATTAATAATAAAAATAATAAAATAAGAATTATGTTTATAATAATAATAATAATAATAATAATAATAATAATAATAATAATAATAATGAAAAAAAAGGTCATTGCTGTGTTTGTTGTTGTTGTTGTTATTTTTCTTATTATTGTTGTTGCTGCTACAGTTGTTACGAATATTTTCATTGATATAAACTGATATTATTATTATTATTATTATTATTATTATTATTATTATTATTATTATTGTTAAAGACGCAGTTTCTGTTGTTTTTGTCATTCTTTTTTTTTCTGGATTTGCACGAAAA
>NC_069412.1:48508959-48531459 GCF_026875155.1 Cherax quadricarinatus
ACTGTCCGGGCAGTGGGTTGGAGACAGAAACTTCAAAGGGAGGTACTCCCGCGGCAGTGGGTTGGTAATTAACCATCAGGGAGGTACTCCCGCCTGGCAAAAGTTGGTAACAGTAACCACCCAGGGGGGTACACAACCTGGCCGTAGGTTGGTGACATAACAACCCGGGGAGTTACTACTTCCTGTAGTAGGTTGGTAACAGAAACCACCCGGGGAGGTACTACCGTCCTGGCAGGGTTTTGGTAGACAGAAACCCCCCGGGGAGGTTCAAACCGTCCGGGCAGTAGGTGGTAGACAGTAACCACCCAGGGAGTATACTGTCCTGGCAGCAGTTGGGTAACAGTGCCCCCGGGGATACACCGTCCTGGCAGTGGTTTAGCAGTACCCCCAGGGAGGTATTGGGTCCGGCAGAGGTTGGTAATTAACCACCCGGGGAGGTACACCCCCTGGCAGTAGGTTGGTAGACAGTAACCACCCAGGGAGGTACTACGCCTGGCAGAAGGTTGGTAACAGAAACCCAAACCCAGGGGTATTTACCTTTCCTGGCAGTGGGTTTGGAGACAGTAACCACCCAGGGGAGGTACTATGTCCTGGCAGTAGGTTGGTAACATAAACCCCCCGGGGGAGGTACTTTTCCTGGCGTGGGTTGGTAACGTAACTCCCCGGGGGAGGACTACCGCCTGGGCGTAGGTTGGTAGACGAAACCACCCAGGAAGGCTACTGCCCCCGGCATGGGTTTGGGTTTAACATACCCCCCCCGGGGATACTACCGTCCTGGCAGTATTGGTAGACAGAACTCCCAGGGAGGTACTACCGTCCTTTCGTAGGTTGGAGACAGTAACCACCCAGGGAGGTACTACTGTTCGGCATAGGGGTAACGTAACCACCCCAGGGAGGTACAACTGCCGGCAAGGGGTTGGTAGACAGTCCCCACCCGGGGGGTAACCGTCCTGGCTAGGTTGTAGACCAGAAAACCACCCGGGGGAGGTACTACCCCTGGCAGTAGGTTTAGACAGTAACCCCCAGGGGTTACTACCGCCTGGCAGTAGGGGGACAGGTACCCCCCCCAGGGGAATCAAACCCCTGGCAGTGGGTTTGGAGACAAACCCCCCAGGGGGTAACTCCCGTCCTTGCGGGGTTGTAGACATAACCACAAGGGAGGTACTACTGTCTGCGAGGCTGGAGACAGTAACCACCCAGGGGTACACTGTCCGGGCAGAGTTGGTAACGTCCCCACCCCGGGGGGGTTACTACCGCCCTGGGTAGGTTGGTAGACAGTAACCACCCGGGAGTACTACCGTCCTGGCAGAGGTTGGTAGACAAAACCCACCCAGGGGGGGTATTACCGTCCGGCAGTGGGGTTGGTAGACAGTAACCGCCGGGGAGGTAAACTGTTCCCGGCAAAAACGGTAGACATAAACCACCCGGGGAGGTACTAGTCCCGGCAGGTTGGAACGGGGAAACCACCCAGGGGAGGTATACTGTCTGGCAGTAGCTTTGTAGACAAACCCATCAGGGAGGAAACACCGCCCGGGGGCGTCACCACAACAACACCACCCAACACACCACAACCCACCACACACACACCCCTGTGCCCAAAAAAACCTCTGGATTTCTATACAGGTGACAGCAGTAAGAAAAGAGGAGAGGGTGGTGGATTGCATTTTCTTGGACGAAAAAAGTTTTTTGACACATTTCCACAAAAGAGATTGGTGCAAAAACTGGGGGCCCAAGCGGATAACAGGAAGGCACTAAAGGATCAGGAAACTTTTTCAGGAAGACAGCACGGTCAGTACGTGGCAGGGGGTCAGAGTGGGCACCTGGACCAGCGGGGTCCCGCAGGGGGGCAGCCAGGGCCATGCTGTTTTGGATTTGTGAAAAAGACATGACGGAAGGAATAGACCTGAGGGGTCCCTTTTTCGATGACTGAATTTTATGGAAGAAAACACCGTCGAAGACCCGGCAGAACTACAAAAAGGTTTGGACACCCCCAGAAATGGGCCCCAATTGGCTCCCGGAGTTTAATCCCCCCAGTGCAAATCATGAAGTTGGGGAAGGCAAAGAAGGGGCCCCAAACGGAGACATCAGGGGGTCAGAGATACAAACCTCATCAAGGAAAAAGATCTTGGGGGGGATTAACACCCGGCAATCTCCTGAAACGCACAACAACCAAAAAACTGCGCAGCATTGGGGGCCCCACAAACCCCAGAACACATTCCGCCTTAATAAAATCGTTTTTAGGACCCTGTACACCATACGTTGGGCCCCTATTGGAGTATGCGGCACCCGTTTGGAACCCAACCACCCAAACGAAAAAAACTAGAGAAAGGCAAAGGTTTTCAAAAAGACAGTCCCCAAACAAGGGTATGTCCCACGAGGAAGGTTAAGGGGAAAACAACCCGACACCTGGAGTACAGGAGAGATAGGGGGGAATGAAACACATACAAAATAAGAGAGGAATTACAAAGGGGGACAAAAAACAGGGTGTCCCCGAGATTGGGCACGTAACAAGGGACCAGTTTGGGGCTAAAGACACAGATGAATCACGGGGGTGTTTTGATATTTTTTCACCACAGGTAGTCTAATGGAATGTTTGGGGAAACGATGTAGTGGAGGGAGGTCCATACTTTTAAGCAAAGGGACGATAAAGCTCACGGCTCAGGAGAGTGATAAGCGAACATGAAGAGGCGGGGCCGGGGCTCGGACTCGACCCCAAAAACCCCAACAAATGATACAATAGGTGAGTACATATAAATAAAATATAAATATATATATAATATATTAAAAATTTTAAATTAAATATATTTTAAAAATTATATTACGTTATTTTACCCACAAGGTTTTCTTTTTTTTTTAATAGTTCTTGTTCTTTTTTTGTCCTGTTTTATCCAGGGGGAAATGGACATAATTCTTCCCCGAACCCATGTGTGTGTATGAGGGGACTAAAATGGTCGTGTTTACATTACTAATTTTTAAAAAAAAAAAAAAAAATTTTGTTTTCCCTTTTAGGTTACCTACATAAATTCTATCCATACAATAGAGCGAGAAAAATAATGTGAAGGACCTGGGGTGATATGTCAGAGGATCTCGCCTGCCAAAACCACAAAAAATGTATCTACCCCACTGCTAGAAAAATGATTGGGTGGAAATGGAACTTTTAATGCTTGGCGCCAAACCCATGATTTTTTTTCAATCGTTTGGCTCCTAGGCTGGGGAAACCCGTACACTAATGCCACCTTAAGACTGACCTGAAGGTGACAAAGAATTTCCCCGGGACACATAATACGATAAGGGAGCTAAAATTTCTGGTTGGTTTTTAGACCTTGTTTGTATTCCCTGGAGCGCAGGCGAAGAGATACATAATAAATACGCTGGAAAATCCCAATGGAATTGTACCAAAATTCCCCCGAAAATCCTCTTTATAAAACAAAAGACTAGGGAGGAGTGCAACATTTCCCCCAAAAAAAAGAGGGCGCCACGAGTACACCGAAGAAACCAGTAAGTGTCCGGGGGGCCAAGACTGTCATCTGCCTCCCACATTAAAAAGGGGGGAACCCAAAAAGACCCCTGGGGTCTCGGCACTGGCAGGCACCAAAGTTAGTACCTGACTAATCGACTGGGTTTTGTAGTCGTTTTCTGCGGCCGGGAGCATAACGCCCTGGTTTAAACAGACCCAGTTCCCCCGAGACCCGGTCTCAGACCGAGCCGCGGGGGGGTTACCCCCAAAACCTCTCCCGGGAAACTTGTCCGGGGGGATACGGCCGGTGCGCTAAAAAAAGAAATTTGTCTTCCCATAATTCTTGCAACAAATTTTTGCATTCATAAGATTTTATTGATATTAGCTTTAATTTAAAGAATTTTCCCTTTTAAAAACCATTGCTAAAAGGAACGAAAAAAATTTCATTAAATAGGGTACTGAACACCTCTATCCGATTAAAAAAAGCTCCCCTTTCGCACCTGTTTTTCCCCAGATTAATAATATTGATTTACTTATAGATGTAATTCTTTTTTAAAGACAAAAATCCCACATAAAAAAAGGGAATTAATTAAATATGAATTTATTCGCATGGAAAAATTTTGATTCTTTTTCATAAAAAAAAAATCAAAATTAATTATTTAGGTGAATAGACGGATTCTATAACGGTGTTTAACGCTTTAATACTGATATTCCTGGTTAAATGGTGTGTGCAACTCCAGCAGAAAATGTTTTATGTATGAATAATTATACTACAACAAGTTATATTTAAGTTGTATATATGCAGAGAACGTGTGTATATCACTGAACATATATATATAAATATATATATATATATATATATATATATATATATATATATATATATATAGATATATATATATAATATATTGTTCCACCTCAAACGACAACATAATGTACATGCCATTCTATCCACTCCGCCATCAGTTCTACTAAACAACTTGAGCCTAGCGAACTAGGCTTGTTTCATGTTGCGAGGACACTTGTGGCAGTGTATGCTCAAGTATTAATTTCAACCTCCTCCTGTTTGAATACCCGCCTCAACAAGCAGTCTATATACAAACGATACACGAAACAAGTAGTAATGAAAGATGTACCAAACTGCGGAGTGGATAGGACGACACGTACGTTGTGTTGTCTCTTGAGGCGGGACAGTGTGCCGTAGGGTCGAATCCCGGCCTGCCGCAGTAAATGCTTCAGTAAATGCTTCAGTACCACTTGTTGTGTGGTTTCATTGCTATACTGACTGCTTGTTGAGGCGGGTATTCAAACAGGAGGAGGCTGAAATTAATCCTTGAGATACCACGGCCGCGAGTGTCCTCGTAACACGAAACAAGCCTAATTAAGGTAAAATTTCCTTCGTGTTTAAACCTTGAAGGGTTAGCCACCCAGGATAAACTAAGAAAGTCAGTGTGTCATCAAGGACTGTCTGTCTTATTTCCATTGGGGTCTTCAATCTTCTCCCCCAGGATGCGTCCCACACCAGTCGACTAACACCCAGGTACCTACTTGCTGCTAGGTGAACAGGACAATAGGTGTAAAGAAACGCCTCGAAATGCTTCTATCCCGCCGGGAATCGAACCTGGGCCCTCCGTGTGTGAAGCAAGAGCTTTACCAGCCAGGCCACGGGGCCATGGCTGATGGCAGGGGTGGATAGAATGACACGTTGTGTTGTGTCTTGGGGTCGAACCCTGGCCTGTCGCAGTTTGGTAAATGTTTCAATACCACTTGTTTCGTGTGTAGTACCAAAACCTTCAGTGATGTCCTGTCATACCTAAAAATGTGTTGTGCGCCTTTCCAATCCTTAGAAACAAGAAAATGAATAGCTCTGGTGATCTTGCATCTATAGGAGGTCCTTCAACCCTGGCCTATTTTGAATCCTAAGTATTTTTCCCTAGCCTGAGTAAACTCGCGCTTGGGCAGGTTTACTGCAAAATGTTACTCAACTAGGTTATTAAAGAGTGCACACAGAGTAATTAGATACTGAACATCAGATCCTCGTGGTAGTTATCTACACCTGCATCATAATGAAAGTAATAACAGTAATATTAATCTTTATTGCTACAAGTTCATGATACAACTATTAAAAAATCTAGCAGACATCACTGGCATACAATATAGAAATCTCCTGGTTATACAAAGCATTTCAGGCAACTTAGGTTAGCATTGTTACCCAGGATGTGACTAACGACAGTCATCTATCATCCAGGTACCTACTTACTGATAAGTGAACAGGACAAGCAGGCATAAGGAAAAATGCATATAGTTTATCCATGCATGGGTCAGTTTCTGGATCCTCGTAATGTGAGCTGATGATGCTGTCAATCAAGGCTCCAGCATCCACATAAGGCAGTGAAATATGGCAGATGCAATCTTCATTCCAAAAGGGTTCACAAGGTTGTTGTAGAGGATATTAGGTGGATGCAATTTTTTTTAGGAGTGATTAAAAATGGAACAAAAATGGAAAAAAAATGTTTTCTTATCGAAATTCTGGCAACATGTTGATGTAATTAGTTTGTTTTTATCATATTTCTAATTATGATTTTCCATAAATTTTTTTTGCTCTTGTTCTCATCAAAAAGGCATGATGGCAATTCGTGTTTTTTTCCCTCCAAAAATTACGATTTTTATGAAGGTTTCATTATAAATACTCTACATTGCAAGATCTCTGATGACTCCATTCAAACTCAGGGAATGATAACAGCGTTGAGGTGTGTAACATAGTGACATGTGGCGCACCATTACCGTAGAGTTTTACAGAAAACATAATATATATGTATATCTCAGAATAAGTTGACATTATTTTCCATTTTGGGCGAAAAGTATTTATAGGAGTGTCATGATTTTTGCACACGTTATTGAGTAATGATGGTTCTAGTAGCATGTGAAGGGGGTTTGCGATTTTTTTTGTACAGTTTTGTTTTATTGATTATTTCTCCCAAAAAAATCCTTCAAAAAATAATAAATTTCAGGATTTTTCATTATGCAATCTATTGACACTTTCGCTCAAACCAAAATTATCTATCCCTTACCTTTCACCTGACACCAACTAGAGTATTGTACATCTTACTAATTTTGTAGAAAAGGGAGAGTTTTATGCCCTATAGGATAGGGCACTTTTTATTTTTTTTTCTATCTCTTAAGGCAAAAAGTCACTACAGTGAGTAGGCTTCACATGTTGCTTAAATCACTGTAAAAATTTCATTGAAATTGGACAAAAAAAAATATTCTCTAGTGCCCTCCTTATGCATAGTGACAGCGGACACATCTCGTGCTTGAGAAATAAGTGACACTTGTTATTATCCCTTAAGCAAGTCCAGACGACCACCATAGGTGGCTCCTGGGACTCAGCCTATAATATTCAAGGTAGAGGATAACCATTTGGTAACATTACTGAAGTCGGAGTGCATTCTATAGGTACCATCATGTGATGCCTGTGAACTCTGTCACTCAGGCCATGTTCTGTATTGGGATTGCTTAAAAGGGATGGCACATTGAACTTCTATGTTGTGTTCATCTGGAGTACAACGCCGAGGAACTTGATAGGTGAACTTTATGAACCGACAGGTTTTCTAAAATCTTGTCTAGAAACTTAAGAATCAGTGAGTTCAATAGGTGTTCCTCTAGTCTTTTAATACATTAGGAGGTTCACTATATTTAATTTCTAAGGAAATAAATAATGTCTTTGGAAGATATTTGCAAAAAATAAGCGTTAAGTGATAGATGTGATACTTATGTTCCGATCTTTTGTTACCTGAAGTACAAACTAAGTAATTCGTATTATTTATTTTCTTAACAACTTCTAATGGGCCAAAAAATCTTAACTGTAGTGCATATGTTGGAAACTTTTTTTAATCTATTTCTTTGTCTATCACGAAGTATGTAGAAGCGGAATTCTTAAAATACTGTTCTTTCATTTGCTTTCAAGTGCTAACTCACGAGCAGTCATAAGCTGTTCCATTAAATCAGGAGCAGTTTACACTGAAAGTGTCTGCTCACCCAGCCAGACCTTCAAAATTCACAAAAATTTTGTAATATGTCCATGTATGAGCTCAGAAGGATTATAACCAAGGCTTTCTTTTTCACTCTCCCTGATAGTAAACAGCAATAATGGAAGGCCTTCGTACCAGTCGATCGAATATTCGGTGCATCATGGATTTCCTTGTCTGGTGGGAGCATTCAAACACTTCTTGTGACTAAAAATTATAGCTGGTGGAGAGAACAGTGTTCACTGCAAGGTGTGACAAAACCTCTCGAAAAATCTATGACGGGAAATTAAATCCTTAATTTCTCTATGAAGTGTAACCTGGGAGAAGATAGATGCCAGTGTCCGAAGAATGGAGTCGGAATTGATATTTATTAAGATTTATTTCAGGATATTGGGTCAATAAGTCCATTATTGTGAATAAATACTGCTTGCCAAGATTTCTAATAGAATGTGGGCCAACACAATGGTCAAACGAAAGAATAAATCTCCTGAAGCAAGAATGGACACAAGAGGAGACGGTTAAGAGGACAGATTTTTTTCCAAACAAACGGTAAGGTTTAAACTAGAAGTGACTAACTCTTTCATCTTCGGCCATGTGAAGTTTTTAGCCAATTTACGCAGAGTCTTTCTCAAACCAAAATGTTTACCTAGGGGACTACTGTGAGAAAAATCCAAAGGTTGCCTACAAGAAGACATGGACAATGCTATACGAGATCTCACAGTTGAAGAAGAATGAGGAGTAAACTTGTCTAGAAAAACATTATTGTTGTACCATCAACAATGATTCTTAGCTTGCTCTTCAGATACATAGCTTCCTCCTCAGGTACTTAGCTTCCTCCTCAGGTACTTAGCTTCCTACTCAGGTACTTAGCTTCCTCTTCAGGTACTTAGCTTGCTCCAGAGATCGGACACAACATATGAGTTGAAAACTCTGATGAATCACAAGGATGTTAGGAAGTATTACTTCAGCGACAGAGTTGTCAGGAAGCGGAATAGTCTGGCAAGTGTTCTAGTGGAGGCAGGATGCATGCATAGCTTTAATATTAGGTATGATAAAGCTCATGGAGCAGGAAGAGTGACCTAGTAACGATCAGTGAAAAGGCGGGGCCAGGAGCTGTGACATGACACCTGGAACCACAACTAGGTGAGGAGAACTAGGTGAGTACACACACACACACACACACACACACACACACACACACACACACACATATATACACTCACAGACACACACACTCGCAGAAACACACACACACAGGCACTCACAGAAACACACACACACACACACACACACACACACACACACACACACACACACACAGAAACTAGGCAGAACTACAAAGGGATCTGGACAGGCTGCAGACCTGGTCCAGCAATTGGCTCCTGGAGTTCAATCCCACCAAGTGCAAAGTCATGAAGATTGGGAAGGGCAAAGAAGGCCGCAGACGGAGTACAGTCTAGGGGGTCAGAGACTACAAACCTTACTCAAGGAAAAAGATCTTGGGGTGAGTATAACACCAGGCACATCTCCTGAAGCGCACATCAACCAAATAACTGCTGCAGCATATGGGCGCCTAGCAAACCTCAGAAACAGCATTCCGACATCTTAATAAGGAATCGTTCAGGACCCTGTACACCGTATACGTTAGGCCCATATTGGAGTATGCGGCACCAGTTTGGAACCCACACCTAGCCAAGCACGTAAAGAAACTAGAGAAAGTGCAAAGGTTTGCAACAAGACTAGTCCCAGAGCTAAGAGGTATGTCCTACGAGGAGAGGTTAAGGGAAATCAACCTGACGACACTGGAGGACAGGAGAGATAGGGGGGACATGATAACGACATACAAAATACTGAGAGGAATTGACAAGGTGGACAAAGACAGGATGTTCCAGAGATTGGACACAGTAACAAGGGGACACAGTTGGAGAACCAGTTGGAAGTGAAGAACAGATGTTCACGGGGATGTTAGGAATTTTTTTCTTCAGCCACAATATCGAAAGGGAAAAAGGGTTTTGGGAAGCGTGTAGGGGAAAGGCGGGATCCTACATACTTTAAGCGGGGTATGATAAAGCCAGGGTTCAGGGAAGTGCCCCAGTGCGTCATGAAGAGGGGGGGCCAGGAGCTCGGACTGCCCCCCGCAACCTCAACTGGGTGAGTCTAGGTGAGTACACCACACACACACACACACACAAAACAACACACACACACCACTACACAGACACACACACACAAAACACGACACACACTCACACACCACAACCACACACCACACGACAGACGACACACACACACACACACCCCACACACACACACACACATAGGAACGCATACACACACACAGAGACACACACACACACAACACACACACACCACACACACACGCACACACACACACACACACACACACACCACACCACAAACACACACACACACACACACAGACACACACATACACACAGACACACACACACACCACACACACACACACACACACACACACACACACACACACACACACACATAGCCAGACTCACACATACACTCCCCCCTCCCCACCGACATCTCACTCCTTCCCCTCATCCCTCCCCTCCCTCTTTCACCCTCCCCCTCACCACCTCTCCCTCCTTCCCCCTCTCCCTCTTCCACTCACCCACTTGCTTCTCCCTCCTACCCCCTCCCCCTCCCCACTCCTCTCCCACATAGCCACAGTTCCTCCTCTACCTCCCCCCCCACACTCTGACATACACACTACTAACCTAACACAGAATTATATAGGTTTCCCACTCTGAGGCAATCAGGATAAAACAAAAATGGGTTGCCAGAGAGCAACAAGAAAAACCAAGGGACAGGAGGAGGAAGCTGCAAAGGAAGATTGGGCAGCAGAGCTCGTAAAAAGGGAACATGAATGGGAAAAGAAACTAGAAGAACTTAGCATGAGAATGGAAGAGAGGATAGATATGGAAAGCAGGAAGTGGGAGGTGCAAGTCAAAGCAGCAGAGGCCAGGATACAGAGTTTAGAAGAGGAACTGAAAAATCTGAAACAGTCTAAAGAACTAAAGAACATTTTGGGATTGGCAACAGAGACTGCTACCTCAGTCACAAATAAGGGGACTGTAGGGAAAGGAGCAAAACTGCATGTAGAAGCTCTATCAGTGGAGACTGTAGTAAATGAAAGAGCTAAGCTATATGTGGAGGCCCTAACAGACCACAGCAGAGCCCAGGGAAAGCCGAGAAGGGAAAATGACAGGCCACTGAGCCCGACTAGTGAAACTGAAGAAAGGAAAGCTGCAATGGAGGAAATCAAATTGAATGAGGGGATACACAGGGATATGCAGTGGGAGAATGAAAGGGTGAGGTCAGTCTTTGTGTATGGGTTCCAGGAAGTTGAAGGGGAAACATATGAAGCAAGAAAACAAGGGGAAAAAAAGCAATTGGAAGCATCACGAAAGCAATAGACGAAGACGACATGACCCAGCTGGAAAATTTTCGGAGAATAGGGGAGTTTGTAAAAAAAAAACCCGGCCAGTGAAAGTGACCTTCAAGGCAGAAGCGACTCGGAACAGGATCCTGCAGGAGAAAGCACGATTAAGGGACATGCCGGCATACAGGAAGGTGTATCTCGACGGTGACAGAACACAAGAAGAAAGGCAGAAACTGAGGGAGATGGTACAAAGGTGAAAGGAGGAAAGAGAGGGGATGGAGAAGACAGACAGGAGATCCCAGACCCAGGAAGAAGATCAAATACAGCCTCCCTCACAACTTCCTATAGAAGCCTCCCAACCAGGTCAACCCCAGTGCAACCAAACACTGTAAACTAAAACACCCATGCCACATCAATGCCCCCACCCACTGCATTACAAACTCCACCCCCACAGCAACCACCCATAGTTCCTTATCAGGTCTCCCATTTCCCCAACCCCAATACACCTCCCAGACCACAGTCTTAGAAAAGAAGTTGAAGATGCAGTATACAAATGCAGATGGAATAACAAATAAGTATGAGGAGTGGCACAAAAGAATCAAGGAGACATCCCCAGACATAATAGCACTCACAGAAACAAAACTCACCAGAATAATAGATTAAATCTTTCCATCCGGATATCAAATCCTCAGGAAAGACAGAGGGAGGGGAGGGGGAGGAAGAGTTGCACTGCTCATTAAAAACCAGTGGGAGTTTGAGAAAATGGAAGGAATGGATGGCAAGGGCGAAAGGGACTACTTAGTAGGAACAATCCAGTCTGAGGGACATAAGGTGATAATTGCAGTAATGTACAACCCACCACAGAACTGCAGGAGGCCAAGAGAAGAATACGATGAGAGCAACAGAGCAATGGTCGACACACTAGCCGAGGTGGCCAGGAGAGCACACATGGGGGGAGCAAAGTTACTAGTTATGGGTGATTTCAATCACAAGGAGATGGACTGGGAAAACCTGGAGCCCCATGGGGGTCCCAAAACATGGAGAGCCAAGATGATGGATGTGGTACTGGAAAACCTCAAGAATCAACATGTTAGAGACACTACCAGAGAGAGAGGAGAGGATGAACCAGCAAGACTGGACCTTGTATTCACCTTGAGTAGTTCGGACATCGAGGATATCATGTATGAAAGGGCCCTGGGAGCTAGTGATCATGTGGTTCTGTGCTTCGACTACATAGTTGAGCTCCTAGTGGAGAGAGCAGCAGGAATAGGGTGGGAAAAACCAAACTACAAAAGGGGGAACTACTCAGGCATGAGGAACTTCCTTCAAGATATTCATTGGGAGAGGGAACTGACAGGAAAACCAGTACAATAAATGATGGACTATGTGGCAACAAAATGCAAGGAGGCAGAGGAGAGGTTTGTTCCCAAGGGAAACAGAAATAATGGGAAGAACAGAACGAGTCCTTGGTTCACCCAAAGGTGTAGGGAGACAACAACTAGGTGTACTAGAGAATGGAAAAGGTACAGAAGACAGAGAACTCAGGATAATAAAGAGATTAGCCGAAGAGCCAGAAACGAATATGCACAGATAAGAAGGGAAGCTCAGCGACAATATGAAAATGACATAGCATCGAAAGTCAAGACTGACCCGAAGCTGTTGTACAGCCACATCAGGAGGAAAACAACAGTCAAGGACCAGGTAATCAGACTGAGGAAGGGTGATGGGGAATTCACAAGAAACGACCGGGAGGTATGTCAGGAGCTCAACACGAGATTTAAAGAGGTATTTACAGTGGAAACCAGTAGGACTCCAGGAAATCAGAACAGGGGGGTACACCAGCAAGGGCTGGATGAGGTACATATAACCAAGGAGGAGGTGAAGGAGCTGCTATACGAACTTGACACCTCAAAGGCGGTGGGACCAGACACCATCTCTCCGTGGGTCCTTAAAGAGGGAGCAGAGATATTGTGTGTACCATTAACAAAGATCTTCAACGCATCATTTGAAACTGGGCAACTCCCCGAGGTATGGAAGATGGCAAATGTAGTCCCAATTTTTAAAAAGGGAGACAGACATGAGGCACTAAACTACAGACCTGTATCACTAACGTGTATAGTATGCAAGGTCATGGAGATCAACAGGAGGAGTGTGGTGGAGCACCTGGAAAGAAACAAGTGTATAAGTGACAACCAGCACGGGTTCATGGAAGGAAAATCCTGTTTCACAAACCTACTAGAGTTTTATGACAAGGTGACAAAAGTAAGACAAGAGAGAGAGGGGTGGATCGACTGCATTTTTTTTTTTGGACTTTAAGCAGAGGTATGATAAAGCTTACGGTTCAGGGAGAGTGACCTAGTAGCGATCAGTGAAGAGGCCGGGCCAGGAGCTCGGACTCGACCCCCGCAACCTCAACTAGGTGTGTACAACTAGGTGAGTACACACACACACACACACACACACACACACACACACACACACAAACACACACACACAAACACACTCACACAAACACACACACACACACACACACACACACACACAATATTTATGGGTGATTTCAATCACAAGGAGATTGACTGGGGAAACCTGGTGCCGCATATTGGTCCTGAAACATGGAGAGCCAAGATGATGGATGTGGTTCTGGAAAACTTCATGCTTCAATATGATAGGGACACTACCAAAAAGAGAGGTGAGGATGATCCACCAAGACTGAACCTAGTATTCACCTTGAGTAGTTAGGACATTGTGGATATCATGTAAGAAAGGCCTCTTGGAGCTAGTGATCATGTGGTTCTGTGCTTTGATTGCATAGTTGAGCTACAATTAGGGAGCAAGAACAAAAAAACATAAAGAAGGAGCACTGCAACAGGCCTACTGACGCATGCGGAGCGGGTCCATGTCCCCCCCCTGATTAGCCCAATGACCCCCACCGGATTAACCCAATGACCCACCCAATCTGGTCACCTCCACTCAAGGAAGGAGCACGGCACCAGACCCAACAGCACAAGCTAGTCAGGTCCAACTCATACCCACCCACACCCACTCAAGTATTTATCTTACCTATTTTTAAAACTACACAACGTTTTAGCCTCAATAACTGTACTCGGGAGTTTGTTCCACTCATCCACAACTCTATTACCAAACCAGTGCTTTCCTATATCCTTCCTTAATCTGAATTTTTCCAACTTGAAACCATTGCTGCGAGTACTGTCTTGGCTGGAAATTTTCAGCACGCTATTTACATCCCCTTTATTTATTCCTGTTTTCCATTTATACACCTCGATCACATCATCCCTAATTCTACGCTTTCAGGGCCCATTCAGTCTATCTCAATAGGGAAGAATTTCTGAACATGGGATCATTTTGTCATCCTCCTCTGTACGTTTTCCAGAGTATTTATATCCATTCTGTAATACGGTGACAAGAACTGAGCAGCATAGTCTAAATGAGGCTTAACCAAGGATATATAGAGTTGAAGAACAACCTGAGGACTTCTACTATTTATACTTCTAGATATGAAGCCAAGAATTCTGTTAGCTTTATTGCGAACACTAATGCACTGTTGTCTTGGTTTTAGATTACTGCTAGCCAGAACTCCTAAATCCTATTTAGTTTATATGTGGCATGGTTATTTAACTGTCCAACATTTAGAACTTTGCATTTGTCAATATTCACGGTGACATCACACATCCTTGTCTAAGGCCTACTTTTACTGGGATCTGCCACTTCTCAGACCATTGCACCAGTCTATTCAAATCATTCTGGAGTGCTCTAGTGTCCTCATTAGAATGAATTGGACGGCCTATTTTGGTGTCATCAGCTGTTACACCCTTTTGTTAATTTTAAGTAGACTGTTTCTACTTGTTATTATCACAATGGTATACTTTTACATGTTATTTTTGTTATTTCACTTAATATTATATTCAGGAGCAATTCCATTAGTAGCTAAAATGGATTTAATCGACTTTATAATATTATCTGGTCGTATTACTTAGCTTTGTATATAGGTAGGTTGTTTAATTAGTGTCAACTGGTGGTGACCTGGCCAAGCACCAGTAGGTGTTTTGAGCTGCTCAACCCCTGCTCCGACCGAGTCAAAGTGGGTGATGATACCAGATGCCACACAGTCAGGTGGTGGCCAGTAGGTAGGGTGATGATACCAAATGCCACACAGTCAGGTGGTGGCCAGTAGGTAGGTTGATGATACCAGATGCCACACAGTCAGGTGGTGGCCAGTAGGTAGGTTGATGATACCAGATGCCACACAGTCAGGTGGTGGACAGTAGGTAGGGTGATGATACCAGATGCCACACATTCAGTGTGGTGGCCAGTAGGTAGTTGATTGATACCAGATGCCACACAGTCTAGGTGGTGGAACAGTAGGAAGGATGATGATACCAGATGCCACACAGGTCAGGGTGGTGGCCAGTATGTAGGTTGATTGATACAGATTGCCACACAGGAGTCAGCGTGAATAAACTTGAATTATATTGGATAGAATACTGTTAGGAGCGCCTCTCTACCATTGGAAGGATTAATAACTGGCGTCAGAATAACACAAAGGCACAGTTCGTGAAATGGATAAAGAATACACAGATTACCCGCACATAGGAGAGAGGATATTACGACATTGTTTCGGTCTGAATGTCCAAGTCGGGCCGCCGAAACGTCGTCATAAGCTCCTCTCTCCTTAATGCGGTTTATTTGTTGATGTAGTGTCAGAATAAACTAGTGGTGGAAGGATTGCAAGAGATGGAAGGATAACTAATGGTTGAAAGATAATTCTAATGGAAAGATAGTTACTGGTGGAGGATAACTACTGGTTGAAACGATAGTTTCTGATGGAGGATAACAACTGGAGGAATGATAAGTGTTTGTGCAATGAGAGCTATGGGTGGAAGCTAGCTACTGATATAAAGGATTAACTACTCGTAAATTCAAACGAATATATAAGTATTGCTTGATTGAAAAACTAGTGGGAAAAAAATAAACTTTCTGGAGGAAGACATAACTAAAAAGATAGGTAGAATATCTACGCGTGCAAGAAATAACGAATTGTAGAATAATACTACTGTGTGGAAGGTTAACTACAGGTTGTAGTTAAGTTCCTGACACTAAGGGACAACTACCAATTGAAAGGATCATAAATCTGGTCGAAGGTAACTTAATGAGGAATGAGATAATGATACTCATTATATAAGTACTGGTAAAAAATAATGATACTGGTGGAAAGACTAACTATTAATTTCGTTGAAAAATTCCACTGGTTAAAGAAGAACAATTAGTAAGGAATGTAACTGAAGGTGAAAGGATAATTACTTGTGGAAGAACAATGCTGAAATTTAGAAGGCGAATTTATGATTGAATCGTAATTAGTGAAGAATTGACAAGCCAATTAAAAGTGGAGGAAAACTGGACACTTTGGAAAGGTCCCCCATCTTCAGAGGTCATCTCCCAAGTGACAGTGTCGATTCCCTTCAAGGGCAACGAGAGAGTGATCGTTTAGAGCGCAGGAACATGATGACGGTGATGACAACGGAAATTATGATGAGATGGGACAGTGATAAGAGCAGAGGGTGATGACAGTAGAGGTAAAGGAAATGATAGTAGAGGAGGAGGATTACAGTTGACGTGATAGTGATGTACATGACTGTGATAAAAACAGCAGAGTTGATGGTGATGAATGCAGGAGTGATGGTTTGGCAGCCAGAGTGACGGTGATGGCCACAGGAGTAACGGTTTCGTTGACAGCAGAGTGAAGGTGATGGCCACAGACTGACGGGTGTTGACAGCCAGAGTGAAGGTGAAGGACAACAGATGACAATGATGGAACAGCAGTTATGATAATAACAGTAGAGCGGGGGATGACAAAAGAGGGGACACTGATGATAGCATACCACTGTTACTTTTTAGATGTCTTTTATTCAACAACGAGTCTGCATTTTGTATACAAATGTTATTGGCTTAATTTTGCTTGTTATTGGGAGCTGGACCTCTGACCAGTAGGCAGCAAAAGCTCCAACATGGTAAACTCATTCTCGTTAAACAAATTTCCACGTTTGATTTTTTAAAAGTATTAGCACAATAACAGTAATATATAAGAAAAACAAAAAGCACTCGTGATCAACGCAGGCATTAGTAATGTCTCACAAAAAATTGAAGAAATTTAATAATATTTAGCTGGGCACGGTGACCCTGAAGATACCAGCTGCCGACTTTACTGTAATGATACGAATATTCCTGGCCATTGAAAGTTTTAAAAACCATATCTCTCTACGAGCCCCGTGAGGGCGGGGAATGTGGCTAGGCCTAGGGACAGTTGGTCCCAAAGATGAGGGGGGTACTTGTACCTCCTCCCATGGGAGACTTACGTCTTGAGACACTCCCCAGATAGGGAGCCAAGGCCGGGCCACCACTACTTGGAAAAGACCCGGGTCGGGAGAGTACCGGCGAATAAAAAAAAAAAAAAAAAAAATATGTACATTCCAAGTTTTCAGGTGGTAGGTAAGTTGATGACACCAGCTGCAACACAGTGGTAGGTAAGTTGATGACACCAGCTGCAACACAGTGGTAGGTAAGTTGATGACACCAGCTGCAACACAGTGGTAGGTAAGTTGATGACACCAGCTGCAACACAGAAATTATTGGGATTCAGCTTTGTACTAGTATTTAGAACGTTGTCAGAAGGATTGCTGTTAGTTGAGTGATAACTTTGGCTGAAAGTATAACTACTGGTGGATGGAAAAATACTGGAAAGGTAATTACCGGTGGAATCGTAATTACTGTTATAGGAGCTACTAAGAATTTAAATTAAGATACCCATGAAAGAATAGCTGCTAATGAAAGGGTAACTAATGTTGGAAGGTAATGACAGTAGAGTGAAGGTGATGACAATGAAGAGTCATAACAGCGGAGTGATGACAGTGTAGGGAGATAAGAGCAGAACGAAAGTGATAAGGGCAGTGTGAGGGGGGTCTCACCTGCAGTGTGAAGGTGATGACAGCAGAGGGTTATGACAGAAGGGTCAGAGTAATGAATACTTAATGAGGGTGATAACAGCAGAATAAGAGTGATGACAGCAGAATGAGGGTTATGGCAGCAGAACGTTGGTTATGACAGCAGAGAGATGGCACTAGAGAGGTGGTGACAGCACAGTGACAGTGATGACAGAAGAGTGAAGGTAGTGGTGAGGGTGTCTTAGTCTTTTATTTAAAGATCTATTTCTTTTGTATACACTTGCTACCAGCATTAATTTTGTTGTCACTAGTGGGCTGGTTACTGACAAAAGCAACAAAAGCTCCATCACTGACTGTAAATCTTCCTTAAAAACTTCTACTCTTCTAAGCTTTTAATTATTTTTTGGTAAATATGCAAGTGCTAAATAAGAAAAAAAACAGAACTCTGTATCAGTGCATCAACAACTTCTTACAAAAAAAAGGAAGAAGTTAACTTGATATGAGCTTGTCAAGGTTATCTTGGCGTCACCAGCAGTCGACCTCACTGTCAGGATAGCAGCCTTCCTGGTTATTAAAGGTTTTCAAACTCATATATACCTTTAGTGATGTCCGGTAGGTTGATCCATGACACTAAATACTCCACAGGTATCATTGTGATTCAGTTTTATACTGGGATTTATCACACAGTCTCAGCTATCTGCTACACTCCTATATTTCTCAATACACATTTACTTCAGTTGTTTATAAGAGTCATATTCTTTACTCACTACTTATCATTGCATCAACGTCTTTGTTTCTGCTTCTGTTGATCTTCATTTTCCTGAATGTGACATGGTAGACAATATGAATATGGTCCAACAGCACCGAATCTCTGGAGAATTTCTTTGAGTAGTGATTACACCTACGATATGAAATTTTCGTTAGTCACCCTTTCCCATTATAAGAATATGTTCCAAATCCAGCATTTTTCCTAGACGTTCTGTCCCTTTTACCCTTCTTCTGTCAAAAAGTAAATTTCTTTACACAAATCGGCCCGTTTTCTTCGGTAAGGTATGGCGACTCTAAATCTGAAACTTTCATTCATCTGCTCGTTAAAGTTATCTTGACTCACGAAATCGTATGGCCAAGGATTGTAAATTAAACCATAACCAGGGTGGGGTATAGATACATCACAATCCGGAGAGTCTCAAAAATACAGACAGGGGAGCGTTAGCCGCTGATCCAGTGGCTAGTATTCGCGTCGTCGGGTTTGGAGTTTTGCGAATCTCTGGGATTCCGGGCGGGTGGTTTCTAAAACCACCCGTGGATTGGTTTGGAACAGTCATCTTGCCCAGCGTAACAAGCAGATTACATTCAAGTGACCCCTTTAAGTGTAAATTGAAAGCAACAACACTATGAAGTTTTTTAAGGTTAGGAACAAAGAAAATGTAAAAAACATGACGAGAGAACAACTAGATGACCAAAACAAATATTTAAGATAACAGTTGATGTACGGGTACTGGAACAACAGGAATGTTCCAATGTGAAACTCATGGGAAAATATAAGGTGGCAAGAACAGATCTGAAACACTTAACGTGCTGCAAACAGCCGTGTGAGGGTGATGATAGTGGAATGTTTTTAGGTGGAAGGTTAAGAAACAATAATGCAAAATACCGCTGCACTGGACAAAATACACAACATAACCGCTATTAGGGGAGACGAGGTCTTTACCACCACGTTTGGTTCCGATTTGGGACCATTTACAAAATCACACTGACTTTGTATATGGCCCCAAGTTTGAACCTTATAAAAACGCCGTATTCCGTAAGCTCCTCTCTCCTCATGTGCGGTTGTGTAAGGTGGAAGGTGTGGCAACACACACAGAACGATTAAAATGAAAACATGAGAGTAATTTGCAGTATTAATGTCGAAGATGTAGATAGACAAGAACGTGAAAGTGAAAGAAGAGAAAAAATGTAATGCGTATAGGGTGAAAAAACAAGAGTGAAGCGTGAGACCCAAAAAAACCAGCGTGTACGTGTAGGAGCGAAGGTTGCACGATATCAATTAGCTGAAAGTATCTAGGGTTAAAAATATTGAGATCATGTTGTTATCGTTGAAGGTTCGTGAGAAGAGAATTTTTGTTGAAAAGTGTCTATTTCGGGTGGTTACTAGTTATATAATGGGTAGCATGTTTGAAGTTATTCATGTTGGGCTGGTTGTTATGTTTTTTTTGTGTCGGGCGTTTGTTTAAGTTTTAGGTAGGTGTTGATGGTGTAGTAGGGGGGGGGTGGAGATGTTGTTAGTTGTAGGTTAGTTTATATGGGCGTGGCCTGTACCCCGCAATGTTTCATATTCCTATAACTTCATTCAAATCACCGTCATATACGTTTACTCAATCTGTTATTGTCTCTACTAATAATAAATACTCCACTTATAACCATTTTTTTATTCTAAATTAATACTTTATATTTTATCAAGACCTCCCATTTTAATACAACTCCTTATGGTATAAGAGGCCATGTCGCTTGCATATTTCAAGAATTTACCTTTAATAATAGATATCAGTATGTCCCATTAAACTGACACAGCCTCAACAACACAGGCCACTTGATATGGAGATCAGCAGGGGAAGTGTCCTTGGTCCCCTGCTCGTCTTCATATTACATCAATGATCTTCCAAAGTATCTCAAATAACACCTGAACCCCTTTCCTCTATTGCTGACGACACGATTATGTCATCTCTCTCAATAATCTTGCAACCTCAAACACCATTGTTAATGAGGAGCTGATCAAATTGACGACATGGATGACAGCAGAAACTTACGCTTAACGGCTGACTCACAAACCTATAGTCATTTATGTTTGGTAGCAAGAGCGGGAGATACCACAATTAACATTAAGATCGACAACCTCTAATTGCATTCATAAATGAGGGCAAATTCCTAGGCCTATACCTCGACAACACTCTGAGACTTCAGCACCCAATAGACCAACTTCATAACCAAAAAGATATCCAAAACGGTTGGGATCCTCTCCAAGTAGGTATACTACGTGCCGGCAAACTGCCCTTCTTCACCACTATACCATTTCACTTTTTATAATCCATACCTCACCTATGCTTGTGTGTGCTTGGGGTTTAACTGCAGCCAAACACACCTAAGAAGGCCAATAATAACCCAACAAAAAGCGCAGAGAGTAAGAATAATGTCTCTAAATCCCATCTTGGGCAACACAACCCCCCAATCTTGCCATAGATCTAAAACTTACTCCCCTGTTCAGTACATCCACACTTGCTACTGTGCATATCTACATCTACAGGACACTTAAATTCCAAATATTAACTTGAACCTAAAACGCTTTTTTGATAGTTGCGACAGAACCCACAGCACAATACAGACACAAACATCTCTATGAATTCCCCGTGGCTGAGCTAAAACTTTGTACAAATATTCAATGTATGTCAAAAGGGCCCTAAAAATCAGGACACCCTACCTGAAAATTCTAAAACTGCAGACACATTTAGATCACCTTTCAAAACTTCTTCAGAAAACATCTTATCTCCCTGATAAACCTTGGTAACTTATTACACGAATACCCACCTAGGTGGTTAACACTTACACTCACTCACCCATTTGACCATAACAGAAATATCAATCTCAATACGTCAAAAATAATGAATCCTTAAACTAGTCATAAGTTGTGCCTGTGATACTCCAATATGAAATATGTATAGTGCACATAAAACAAAAGCTATTCACCCCCCCCCCCCCCCCCCCCCCCCCACATTGCTAAACTCACGAACTAGTATTTAGTCAATTAGTCCATAATACCAACTTACCTATAATTTGTATTATTTTAAACTTGAAGATTTAATTTAAGTCTGCCCCGGAAATGGCCTAGCCATGCTAGGTGTTCTGTAGTGGTACACTCTGTACTTATGTTTTTTATAGCATGTAAACAGCTACAATAACCAAAAGATTCAGTAATACTATCAGCAGTGTAATCCTGTGTATAGAGAATAAAACTGTGATTTGAATTTGTAGTGGTGGTGGCCATTATCAGCTCCAGCTCAAGGACCATATCTTCCCATGCGTCTAAGGAAAATGGAGCTGTTTGTGAGTAACATGCACTAGTCACCAGTTTTCATAAACGGAAAACACTGAATACAACTGATACCGAAGACCCGAGCTGTGAGCTTTATCGCTGTAATTTAATTGCTCAATCTTAAGGCTTTATTAAAGCAAGGGCAGTACCAGCTTTAAGGATTACGTTTTGCTGTACTCTGCAAACTCAACCACGATCACACACCTGGCTCGTGTTTATCTATGATTTCATGCTTTAATTTAATATTTATATGAACCTGGTAAGCAAGTGTGAACAGCCTCAATCATTGGCCAAGCTTGCTCAGCCGATTCTTCACTGTTAAACTAAGGCCCATGCAGTGAGAAATTTTTTGCATTCTGCTACAAAATAAAATACATAATGTATCACAGACAACAAAATTTTTGTACATGCTGGATGAAAGGAAAATAATGTTCCTGACTATTTGGCCAAGAACAATTATTTGGCTGACGCTCTGTCTAACGCCACTGAAATTACTTGAACTTTGCCACCACATTAAGGTGATCTCAGCATTAGGAAAAAAAAAAAGG
>NC_069412.1:48536459-48753959 GCF_026875155.1 Cherax quadricarinatus
GACAAGAAGAGGAACAAGGATTTAGGAAGGGAGGCAGCTCAAGTGTTTGGATTAAAGCATACAAGTGAGCAATATTTAGATAAGGGTAAGGAACTATTTGCTGCATTTATTGATTTGGAAAACACATAATAGGATTAAAGTAAAGGTTGGATGTGAAAAGTGGGTCATAATAAGCGTGTATGCACCTGGAGAAGAGAGGAATGTAGAGGAGAGAGAGAGATTTTGGGAGATGTTAAGTGAATGTATAGGAGCCTTTGAACCAAGTGAGAGAGTAATTGTGGTAGGGGATCTGAATGCTAAAGTAGGAGAAACTTTTAGAGAGGGTGTGGCAGGTAAGTTTGGGGTGGCAGGTGTAAATGATAATGGGAGCCCTTTGATTGAACTTTGTATAGAAAGGGGTTTAGTTATAGGCAATACATATTTTAAGAAAAAGAGGATAAATAAGTATACAAGATATGATGTAGGGCAAAATGACAGTAGTTTGTTGGATTATGTATTGGTAGATAAAAGACTGTTGAGTAGACTTCAGGATGTACATGTTTATAGAGGGGCCACAGATATATCAGATCACTTTCTAGTTGTAGCTACACTGAGAGTAAAAGGTAGATGGGATACAAGGAGAACAGAAGCATCAGGGAAGAGAGAGGTGAAGGTTTATAAACTAAAAGAGGAGGCAGTTAGGGTGTGAAGGTTTATAAACTAAAAGAGGAGGCAGTTAGGGTAAGATATAAACAGCTATTGGAAGATAGATGGGCTAATGAGAGCATAGGAAATGGGGTCGAAGAGGTATGGGGTAGGTTTAAAAGTGTAGTGTTAGAGTGTTCAGCAGAAGTTTGTGGTTACAGGAAAGTGGGTGCGGGAGGGAAGAGGAGCGATTGGTGGAATGATGATGTAAAGAGAGTAGTAAGGGAGAGAAAAGTTAGCATATGAGAAGTTTTTACAAAGTAGAAGTGATGCAAGGAGGGAAGAGTATATGGAGAAAAAGAGAGAGGTTAAGAGAGTGGTGAAGCAATGTAAAAAGAGAGCAAATGAGAGAGTGGGTGAGATGTTATCAACAAATTTTGTTGAAAATAAGAAAAAGTTTTGGAGTGAGATTAACAAGTTAAGGAAGCCTAGAGAACAATGGATTTGTCAGTTAAAAAATAGAAGAGGAGAGTTATTAAATGGAGAGTTAGAGGTATTGGGAAGATGGAGGGAATATTTTGAGGAATTGTTAAATGTTGATGAAGATAGGGAAGCTGTGATTTTGTGTATAGGGCAAGGAGGAATGACATCTTGTAGGAGTGAGGAAGAGCCAGTTGTGAGTGTGGGGGAAGTTCGTAAGGCAGTAGGTAAAATGAAAGGGGGTAAGACAGCTGGGATTGATGGGATAAAGATAGAAATGTTAAAAGCAGGTGGGGATATAGTTTTGGAGTGGTTGGTGCAATTATTTAATAAATGTATGGAAGAGGGTAAGGGTACCTAGGGATTGGCAGGAGAGCATGCATAGTTCTTTGTATAAAGGCAAAGGGGACAAAAGAGAGTGCATAAATTATAGGGGGATAAGTCTGTTGAGTATACCTGGTAAAGTGTATGGTAGAGTTATTATTGAAAGAATTAAGAGTAAGACGGAGAATAGGATAGCAGATGAAACAAGGAGGCTTTAGGAAAGGTAGGGGGTGTGTGGACCAGGTGTTTACAGTGAAACATATAAGTGAACAGTATTTAGATAAGGCTAAAGAGGTCTTTGTGGCATTATGGATTTGGAAAAGGCGTTATGACAGGGTGGATAGGGGGGGCAATGTGGCAGATGTTGCAGGTGTATGGTGCAGGAGGTAGGTTACTGAAAGCAGTTGAAGAGTTTTTTACGAGGATAGTGAGGCTCAAGTTAGAGTATGTAGGAAAGAGGGAAATTATTTCCCAGTAAAAGAAGGCCTTAGACAAGGATGTGTGATGTCACCGTGGTTGTTTAATATATTTATAGATGGGGTTGTAAGAGAGTAAATGCGAGGGTCTTGGCAAGAGGCGTGGAGTTAAAAGATAAAGAATCACACATAAAGTGGGAGTTGTCACAGTTGCTCTTTGCTATGACACTGTGCTCTTGGGAGATTCTGAAGAGAAGTTGCAAGAGATTGGTGGATGAATTTGGTAGGGTGTGCAAAAGAAGAAAATTAAAAGTGGAATACAGGAAAGAGTAAGGTTATGAGGATAACAAAAAGATTAGGTGATGAAAGATTGGATATCAGATTGGACGGAGAGAGTATGGAGGAGGTGAATGTATTCAGATATTTGGGAAGTGGACGTGTCAGCGGATGGGTCTATGAAAGATGAGGTGAATCATAGAATTGTGAGGGGAGAAAGGGTGAGTTGGTGCACTTAGGAGTCTGTGGAGACAAAGAACTTTGTCCTTGGAGGCAAAGAGGGGAATGTATGAGAGTATAGTTTTACCAACGCTTTATATGGGTGTGAAGCATGGGTGATGATGTTGCAGCGAGGAGAAGGCTGGAGGGCAGTGGAGATGTCATGTCTGAGGGCAATGTGTGGTGTGAATATAATGCAGAGAATTCGTAGTTTGGAAGTTAGGAGGAGGTGTGGGATTACCAAAACTGTTGTCCAGAGGGCTGAGGAAGAGTTGTTGAGGTGGTTCGGACATGTAGAGAATAGAGCAAAACAGAGTGACTTCAAGAGTGTATCAGTCTGTAGTGGAAGGAAGGCGGGGTAGGGGTCGGCCTAGGAAAGGTTGGAGGGAGGGGGTAAAGGAGGTTTTGTGTGCGAGGGGCCTGGACTTCCAGCAGGCATGCATGAGCGTGATAGGAATGAATGGAGACAAATGGTTTTTAATACTTGACATGCTGTTGGAGTGTGAGCAAAGTAACATTTATGAAGGGGTTCAGGGAAACCGGCAGGCCGGACTTGAGTCCTGGAGATGGGAAGTACAGTGCCTGCACTCTGAAGGAGGGGTGTTAATGTTGCAGTTTAAAAACTGGAGTGTAAAGCACCCTTCTGGCAAGACAATGATGGAGTGAATGATGGTGAAAGTTTTTCTTTTTCAGGCCACCCTGCCTTGGTGGGAATTGGCCAGTGTGATAATAAAAAAAAAATAATAGTGTGGGTAGGGAATCAATGCGGCAGTATTGCAAATGTGTGAATATGTAGCAAATTATAAAAAGCTGTAAAAAAAAAAATTCAGGAGAATGAGGCTGCATGCGCATCATCCATTCAGTGCCTACACTCTGAAGGATGAATGGGAATGTTGCACTTCTCCACAGTACAATGCAAAACTAAATTTTAAACACCATATACAGTATATGCTTATATATTCTCAAAGTCCATTTCTGTTCACTTTAACATATATTTTTTTTAAGTCCAAAAGCACAGCACAGTGGACCCCCGGTTATCGGCCGTAATCCATACCAGAAGGTGGGCCGAAAACCAAATTAATATTTCCCATAAGAATTAATGAAAATTAATTCATATGGGAAATATTCACCAAAAAAATAATTTTTTTTAACAATTATGTAAGTATTACACACCTTTATTCAAGGCTAATGCTGGCTTCTGGAAGATAGGGAAGAGAAAAGTGGGAGGAGTTAGTGTTTTGGAAGGGGAATCCCCCTCCATAAAGACTTTAGGAAGCAAAGCCTTCTCTGGAGTTACTTCCCTTCTTTGTCTTTTAATGTCACTAGGACCAGCTTGAGAGTCACTGGACTCCTGTCTCACAAAATAACTGTCCAGAGTGCTCTGTTTCTGGTGTCTCTAAGATTTCCCCGCAGTGGAACAGGGTTTTGTCACTAAACATGTTGCAGATATGGCTTGTTTCAGCTTTTTCAGGGTGGTGTTTCTCTACAAAAGCTTGCACCCTAGTCCACACTGCACACACATCTTTAATCTCTGAAGAAGGCACCTCCTTGACTCCCTCTTCCTCCTCCTCTGAAGCAAGTTCCTCAACTGCAGTCTGTTGCTGTTCAAGTTGAAGCAATTGTAGCTCTTCAGTGGTTAGCTCTTCCCTGTGGTCCTCCTCCAACTGTTCCACATCCTTGCCACTTACCTCCAACCCCAGGGACTTACCCCATGCCACAATAGAGTCCACAGGGTTGGCAGGGTCAGGGTTAGCCTCAAACCCTTCAAAATCCCTCTCTTGGATACAATCTGGCCAGAGTTTTCTCCAAGAAGAGTTCAAAGTCCTGGAAATCACTCCCTCCCAAGCCTTACCTATAAGGCTTATGCAATGGAGGATAGTGAAGTGATTCCTCTAGAACTCCCTTAGGGTCAACTGAGTGTCTGACGTCACTTCAAAGCACTTTTGAAACACTGCTCTTGTGTAGAGTTTTTTGAAGTTACAAATGACCTGCTGGTCCATGGGCTGGAGGAGAGGAGTGGTGTTAGAAGCAAGAACTTCACTGTGATGAAACTGAAGTCCCTAAACACTTGGTCTTGCAAGTCTGAAGGATGTGCAGGAACACTGTCCAGTAACAGGAGGCACTTGAGTGGCAATTTCTTTTCCAGGAGGTATTTTTTCACACTTGAGCTAAATACATCATTAACCCACTCTTTGAAAATTTGCCTTGTGACCCATGCCTTATGATTAGCTTTCCACATCACACACAATCTATTCTTCATGACATTGTTTTTCTTGAACACCCTGGGATTTTCTGAGTGATACACGAGTAAAGGCTTCACTTTGAAATCCCCATTAGCATTACCACACAACAAAAGAGTAAGCCTGTTTTTGATAGGCTTGTGTCCTGGCAGTGCCTTTTTCTCCTGGGTAATATAGGTCCTGTTTATCATTTTCTTCCAAAACAGGCCTGTTTCGTCACAACTGAACACTTATTGGGGTTTGAATCCTTCAGCCTCTATGTACCTTTGGAATTCCTGCATGAATTTTTCAGCCGCACATTTGTCAGAACTTGCTGCCTCACCATGCCTTACAACATTGTTTATGCCACTATGCTTCTTAAATCTACCAAACCATCCTTTGCTGGCCATAAATTCACAAACTGCAGCACATGTTCCAGGCATTTTCTTTGCAAGATCCTCATGCAACTGCCTTGCCTTCTCACAAATAATGGACTCCACAACACTGTCTCCCACTAATTTTTTTTCCTTAATCTGCAATAATAATAACTTTTCCATCTCTTTCATTATTGGTGGCCTTTGTTTAGTTAGAAAAGTTACTCCTTTTGCAACATAAGCATCTTTGATTTGTTCTTTCTTTGCCAGGATGGATGTAATTGTTGATTTATTCTTGCTGTACATCCTGGCAAGTTCCACCACCTTCATACCACTCTCAAACTTTTCTACCACTTCACGCTTAAATTCCATGGTGTTTCTCACTTTCTTTACCACAGGAACTTTCTTTGGAGCCAGTTACACTGCAAAAAAAAAAAAAACTCACTAAAAACAATGGAAAACAAGCAAAATGTTTGGATGTATGAGCAGAAGCTTCCTCAACCACTGAGAGACAAAGCGAAACTGACGCACAAGCAGCCCCAGCCAGTGGATGGATGTGTCCCAAACGGCCGATCACCGAATTAACGGCCGATAACCGGGCGCCGAAAAGCCAGCCGATAACAGAGTTGGCCAATAACAGAACTGGCCAATAACCGGGGGTCCACTGTACACCAATGTCTTTCACTTTATAGTTTAATAGTTGACTTACCAGCAACTTCAAAATCTTTCATCCAACCTCTTTTTTTTTTTTCAACAAACCGGCCATATTCTCCCAAGGCAGGGTGGCCCAAAAAGAAAAATGAAAGTTTCTCTTTCTAAATTTAGTAATATATACACGAGAAGGGGTTACTAGTCCCTTGCTCCCGGCATTTTAGTCACCTCTTACAACACTCATGGCTTACGGAGGAAGAATTCTGTTCCACTTCCCCTTGGAGATAAGAGGAAATAAACAAGAACAAGAACTAGAAAGAAAATAGAAGAAAACCCAGAGGGGTGTGTGTATATATATGCTTGTACATGTATGTGTAGTGTGACCTAAGTGCAAGAAGAAGTAGCAAGACATACCTGAAATCTTGCATGTTTATGAGACAGACAAAAGACACCAGCAATCCTACCATCGTTTAAAACAATTACAGGCTTCCATTTTACACTCACTTGGCAGGACGGTAGTACCTCCCTGGGTGGCTGCTGTCTACCAACCTACTACCTAGGATCCAACCTCTTTATTACTACATATATAATAATTTCAGGTTTTCCTTATTAACTAGTTGATCACTATTATGCTACCTGGAGTCTACTTGGAGGGTATTCCGAGGATCAATGTCCCCGTGGCCCGGTCCACAACCAGGTCTCCCGGTGGATCAGGGCCTGATCAACCAGGCTGTTACTGCTTAGTTAATCTTAAGTTAATTTTAATTTTTTATATTTTTTTATTATCACACCGGCCGATTCCCACCAAGGCAGGGTGGCCCGAAAAAGAAAAACTTTCACCATCATTCACTCCATCACTGTCTTGCCAGAAGGGTGCTTTACACTACAGTTTTTAAACTGCAACATTAACACCCCTCCTTCAGAGTGCAGGCACTGTACTTCCCATCTCCAGGACTCAAGTCCGGCCTGCCGGTTTCCCTGAATCCCTTCATAAATGTTACTTTGCTCACACTCCAACACGCACGTCAAGTATTAAAACCATTTGTCTCCATTCACTCCTATCAAACACGCTCACGCATGCCCTGCTGGAAGTCCAAGCCCCTCGCACACAAAACCTCCTTTACCCCCTCCCTCCAACCCTTCCTAGGCCGACCCCTACCCCGCCTTCCTTCCACTACAGACTGATACACTCTTGAAGTCATTCTGTTTCGCTCCATTCTCTCTACATGTCCGAACCACCTCAACAACCCTTCCTCAGCCCTCTGGACAACAGTTTTGGTAATCCCGCACCTCCTCCTAACTTCCAAACTACGAATTCTCTGCATTATATTCACACCACACATTGCCCTCAGACATGACAATCTCCACTGCCTCCAGCCTTCTCCTCGCTGCAACATTCATCACCCACGCTTCACACCCATATAAGAGCGTTGGTAAAACTATACTCTCATACATTCCCCTCTTTGCCTCCAAGGACAAAGTTCTTTGTCTCCACAGACTCCTAAGTGCACCACCACTCTTTTTTCCCTCATCAATTCTATGATTCACCTCATCTTTCATAGACCCATCCGCTGACACGTCCACTCCCAAATATCTGAATACGTTCACCTCCTCCATACTCTCTCCCTCCAATCTGATATTCAATCTTTCATCACCTAATCTTTTTGTTATCCTCATAACCTTACTCTTTCCTGTATTCACCTTTAATTTTCTTCTTTTGCACACCCTACCAAATTCATCCCCAATCTCTGCAACTTCTCTTCAGAATCTCCCAAGAGCACAGTGTCATCAGCAAAGAGCAGCTGTGACAACTCCCACTTTGTGTGTGATTCTTTATCTTTTAACTCCACGCCTCTTGCCAAGACCCTCGCATTTACTTCTCTTACAACCCCATCTATAAATATATTAAACAACCACGGTGACATCACACACCTTGTCTAAGGCCTACTTTTACTGGGAAAAAATTCCCCTCTTTCCTACATACTCTAACTTGAGCCTCACTATCCTCGTAAAAACTCTTCACTGCTTTCAGTAACCTACCTCCTACACCATACACTTGCAACATCTGCCACATTGCCCCCCTATCCACCCTGTCATACGCCTTTTCCAAATCCATAAATGCCACAAAGACCTCTTTAGGCCTTATCTAAATACTGTTCACTTATATGTTTCACTGTAAACACCTGGTCCACACACCCCCTACCTTTCCTAAAGCCTCCTTGTTCATCTGCTATCCTATTCTCCGTCTTACTCTTAATTCTTTCAATTATAACTCTACCATACACTTTACCAGGTACACTCAACAGACTTATCCCCCTATAATTTTTGCACTCTCTTTTATCCCCTTTGCCTTTATACAAAGGAACTATGCATGCTCTCTGCCAATCCCTAGGTACCTTACCCTCTTCCATACATTTATTAAATAATTGCACCAACCACTCCAAAACTATATCCCCACCTGCTTTTAACATTTCTATCTTTATCCCATCAATCCCGGCTGCCTTACCCCCTTTCATTTTACCTACTGCCTCACGAACTTCCCCCACACTCACAACTGACTCTTCCTCACTCCTACAAGATGTTATTCCTCCTTGCCCTATACACGAAATCACAGCTTCCCTATCTTCATCAACATTTAACAATTCCTCAAAATATTCCTTTCCCCATCTTCCCAATACCTCTAACTCTCCATTTAATAACTCTCCTCTCCTATTTTTAACTGACAAATCCATTTGTTCTCTAGGCTTTCTTAACTTGTTAATCTCACTCCAAAACTTTTTCTTATTTTCAACAAAATTTGTTGATAACATCTCACCCACTCTCTCATTGCTCTCTTTTTACATTGCTTCACCACTCTCTTAACTTCTCTCTTTTTCTCCATATACTCTTCCCTCCTTGCATCACTTCTACTTTGTAAAAACTTCTCATATGCTAACTTTTTCTCCCTTACTACTCTCTTTACATCATCATTCCACCAATCGCTCCTCTTCCCTCCTGCACCCACTTTCCTGTAACCACAAACTTCTGCTGAACACTCTAACACTACATTTTTAAACCTACCCCATACCTCTTCGACCCCATTGCCTATGCTCTCATTAGCCCATCTATCCTCCAATAGCTGTTTATATCTTACCCTAACTGCCTCCTCTTTTAGTTTTATAAACCTTTACCTCTCTCTTCCCTGATGCTTCTATTCTCCTTGTATCCCATCTACCTTTTACTCTCAGTGTAGCTACAACTAGAAAGTGATCTGATATATCTGTGGCCCCTCTATAAACATGTACATCCTGAAGTCTACTCAACAGTCTTTTATCTACCAATACATAATCCAACAAACTACTGTCATTTCGCCCTACATCATATCGTGTATACTTATTTATCCTCTTTTTCTTAAAATATGTATTACCTATAACTAAACCCCTTTCTATACAAAGTTCAATCAAAGGGCTCCCATTATCATTTACACCTGGCACCCCAAACTTACCTACCACACCCTCTCTAAAAGTTTCTCCTACTTTAGCATTCAAGTCCCCTACCACAATTACTCTCTCACTTGGTTCAAAGGCTCCTATACATTCACTTAACATCTCCCAAAATCTCTCTCTCTCCTCTGCATTCCTCTCTTCTCCAGGTGCATACACGCTTATTATGACCCACTTCTCGCATCCAACCTTTACTTTAATCCACATAATTCTTGAATTTACACATTCATATTCTCTTTTCTCCTTCCATAACTGATCATTTAACATTACTGCTACCCCTTCCTTTGCTCTAACTCTCTCAGATACTCCAGATTTAATCCCATTTATTTCCCCCCACTGAAACTCTCCTACCCCCTTCAGCTTTGTTTCGCTTAGGGCCAGGACATCCAACTTCTTTTCATTCATAACATCAGCAATCATCTGTTTCTTGTCATCCGCACTACATCCACGCACATTTAAGCAACCCAGTTTTATAAAGTTTTTCTTCTTCTCTTTTTTAGTAATTGTATACAGGAGAAGGGGTTACTAGCCCATTGCTCCCGGCATTTTAGTCGCCTCATACGACACGCATGGCTTACGGAGGAAAGATTCTTTTCCACTTCCCCATGGACAATAGAAGAAATAAAAAGAACAAGAGCTATTTAGAAAAAGGAGAAAAACCTAGATGTATGTATATATATATATATGCATGTGCGTGTCTATGAAGTGTGACCAAAGTGTAAGTAGGAGTAGCAAGATATCCCTGTTATCTTAGCGTGTTTATGAGACAGAAAAAGAAACCAGCAATCCTACCATCATGCAAAACAGTTACAGGTTTTTGTTTCACAGTCATCTGGCAGGACGGTAGTACTTCCCTGGGTGGTATGCTCTGCATACAAGGGGCTTTTGGCATGTGCACTTAACCATTGTATTTCTTTGTACATCTATGTATCATGTCCAAATTAAAAATAAATAAATAAATAGTCCAATGTGTGAACCACAGCCTGGCTGATCCAACTAAGTATCTGTCCAGCTGAATAACTGAATAACTAACTGAATGCTGAATAACATTCTAAATTAAATAGGAAAACTTATTTCTTTTTAAGTCTTGTAATCACTTCCCCTCAATATTACTGGGACACTCAATACACATGCTTAGGTTTTAGACAGTACTGAAGTCTTAAATTTCTCTACACTGCCACACAACTACTGTATCTCCTTTATATTAACCCTTTAACCCTTAAACTGTCCAAGCAGATCTAATGTTCACATGCGTAGTGCTCCATAAGTAGTTTTCCTTTTTTTTTTACTTATTTTCAAATATAACAAAAAAAAAAAGTAGATCAAAGTTTTTTTTTACACGTTTTCAAATGTAAAAAAAGAAAAGAAGATCTACTTTTTTTGCATACTTTCAAATGTTGAAAAAACATAGATCTACGTTTGGACAGTTTATGGGTTAAGGAGTGGTGTCTTGATACTGGTGAAGGGCTCTTGATCCAAGAAATTGAAGAAACTGGAGCTACCCTCTCCTTGTCTTCAACAAGATTACCTACCACTGCCCAAATACTGTATGACTGCCATGAATTTAGCACTTCCTTAGGAATATAACAATACTCCACCATTTCACTCAATCCAGTTTAAGATGCATAATAACTTCTTTGACTTGCAAACAGATGCATGTGAGGGCTTTAAGACATCTATTAAGAAGATGGTTTGCCTGCCAAGAGCTTTTTCAGTCATTTGGATGTAAAAGCCTCTGGCAGGTGAAATGTTTCCTCAGTGTCTTAAAACTTACAGTCTTGTCGCTGTTAATCAACATTTCTGACTTTTGACCTACTGAAACAGGTGCATATTATACTGTATTATATCTATATGACCCACACAGACAGCATTTCCATTTTGTCACCTCGCTGAATCAAAAATTATGAGTCAGATGAAGAAAAACTATTACTGACGAAAAAATAGTGTACATACTTGTTTTTAAGTTTACTCATTTACGAAAGCTACCATACTTTTATATTACAATACTCTTTATAAGAAAAAATTGAGTGAAACAGAAACAAGTTAGTTACTTTTAATATGATACCCATAATAATGTTTTTTAACAGACTGGCTGTATTCCACTGAGGTAAGGTGATCCCCCTCCCCCCCCAAAAAAAAAGTCACCATCACTCATTCAATAGCTGTCTTGCCATAAGTGTGCAGTTTAAATGACTCTCAGAAATGAAACATCCCACTGTTCCTTCAGAGTGCATGCACTATCCTTTCTACCTCCAGATATGATGCCCAAACAACCAGAAACAGAAACAATATTAACCCTTTGAGGGTTTTGGTCGTACTAGTACGTCTTACGCGTAGGGGTTTTTGACGTACTAGTACTCATAAATTCTAGCGGCCTCAAATCTAGTGGGAGAAAGCTGGTAGGCCTTCATATAAAAGAATGGGTCTATGTGGTCAGTGTGCACAGTCTAAAAAAAATCCTGCAGCACACAGTGCATAATGAGAAAAAAAAAACTTTGACCATTTTTTTTTAATAAATCAGCGACTTTGCAGTGTATTTTCGTATGGTATTTATTGTTGTTATTCTAGTTTTTCTTGGTCTCATTTTATAGATGGAAGACATATTACAGAAATTGAGATGATTTTGACTGGTTTTACAATGAAAGGTGCCTTGAAATTGAGCTCAAAGTAGCAGAAATGTTCGATTTTTTACCAAACTTCAAAAGTAAAACAAATCGTGCCAAGCGTGCAATACACGTCAACTGGTGAGTCTAATATTCTTTCACAAGTGCACCAATAAATATTTTTACCATTTTTTACACTAATGCAGTAGTCTGCATAACAGTAAATCTTATATTTTTTTGTGAAAATAAAAATTCAAAGTGGAAAGCAAAAGAATATAAGAGGGGCCTTTAGATGTGACTAATGACTAGAGGAAATGTCATTTTAGTGCCAGGAATGTCTTTCTTGTTTATTCTGGACCCTATTCGGAAATTGGCATCTTTTGAAATTTGTGTGTGAAATTGGCAAAATTGCTAAATTCTGACCACTGTACTGGATAGTTGAATTTCATAAATGGGTGGTTTCTTGCACCCATTCGATAGACAAAATGGAGTTCTAGCGAAATATTCATGTTTTTTGTCGACTAGTACAGTGAAATTGGCCGAAAATAGGGCTCAAAGTGGGCAAAATCGCCGATGTGTAAACATCGCCGAGACCGCTAACTTTGCGAGAGCATAATTCCATAAGTTTTCTATCAAATTTCAAACTTTTGGTGTCTTTATGATCGGGAAAAGATTCTCTATCATTTCATAAGAGAAAATAATTTTTCTTTTTAAATTTGGCCGACCCTGAGAACGAGTTTCGGAGAGGGCCTGTCGACCCTCAAAGGGTTAACTAAACTTTTACTATTCCTATTTGCACTTTCACCAATAATTTTAAATACATAAACTATGTAAGTCATTTCTCTCTTGTAAAACTCTTCTATATAGTGCAAGTTTTCATAAATGTGACTGAAAACTGAATAGTATATACAGCCTCTCCTCACTTAGCGACGTACTCGTTTACCAACGACTTGGACTTACAACGGGCTCTCTGACCAGTATGCATATATAAATAATGTATATTAGAACTGATTTCTTCTATTCTGTTTATTACAATATACAGTACACTACTGTATAAACTATACTAAGAATGTTATAAATGGTGCAAAGGTGACATTAAAACAATATCAAAAATGGTTGAGACAAACCCACTACCATTATAGTACAGTGGAACCTCGGCTTACGAATGCCCCACCATGCGAATTTTTCAGGATACGAACCGTCATTTGGTAGATTTTTTTGCTTTTGGATACGAAGGAAATTTCAGGATGCGAACTTCCCCCTCAAGGGAGGTTCCTTAAATAAGTTAATAAATAATATATTTATCTCTTTGCAAAGGTTGCAATATGTGTTTACATATCATAATATTGGAGCAAAGAAAGCCACTATCATGCTGAGTTATTTCAGGCAGACTTAACCTAATACTAATAGACTACTTAAGTCTAGACAGGTGAAAAGTGTACTAGCAGTGGTTACCAATGTTTTGCTGGTGGTGGTGCCAACTACTGGCAGCCTTTTGAAGTTTCTCCTTACTGTTATTATTACCATTACTATCATATTGTATTATTATTATAATAATGATTGTTGTTATTATTATTATTATTATTAGTAGTAGTAGTAGTAGTAGTAGTACGTACGTGGTGAGGGGCTCTTGATCTAGGGAATTGGATCTGTGCTCCAGGTCCCTAATTATTAATAATAATAATAATAATTTATGGAGTTGGAAAAGGTGTATGACAGGGTGGATAGGGGGGCAATGTGGCAGATGTTGCAGATGTATTCAATTCAAAGTTTATTCTCTATAAGGATTACAATGTTGAGTTTACAGAATTTGGTTATTGTGTGGTTTACATGTAGTAAAATAATAATTACAGAGTTTACCACTAGAACACCTAGCATGGCTAGGCATTTTGGGCAGACTTAGATTAAATCTTAAGTTTAAAATATTACAAACTTATGAGGTAAGTTGGTATTATGGCTAAGTGACTAAATACTAGTTTGTGAGTTTAGCAATGTGAATGCTTTTGTTTTGGCACTATACATAGTTTCAGTATTGGAGTATCACAGGCTAACTTATGACTAGTTAAGATTCATTACAGTGGACCCCCGCATAACGATGGCATCGCATAGCGATTTTTCCGCATAACGATTACTTTTATCGCAAAATTTTTGCCGCGCATACCGATTAAAAACCCGCATACCGATTTTCGTCCGAGACGCGTCCAATGTGCCCTCACATGTGCCGGCCGTCCCATTGTTTACCAGCCAGCCTCCGCGGTAACATCCAAGCATACACTCGGAATATTTCGTATTATTACAGTGTTTTCGGTGCTGTTTCTGGAAAATAAGTGACCATGGGCCCCAAGAAAGCTTCTAGTGCCAACCCTGTGGTAAAAAGGGTGAGAATTAGTATGGAAATTAAGAAAGATTTTGAAGGGTTTGGGGCTAACCCTGAGAAGCCTATGCCAGTTGTGGAATCCATTGTGCCTACTTCAAAGATTAAGGAAATGTGTGCAGAGTGGGTTGAACTGCAAACCTTTATAGATGAAATCACCCTGACACAGCTGTTGCAAGCCGTGCTTGTGACTATTTCAATGACAATGTTATGGCCCATTTTAGGAAAGTCTTGAAGGAACGGGAGGTACAGAGCTCTATGGACAGATTTGTTGTGCGACAGAGGTCCAGTGACTCTCAAGCTGGTCCTAGTGGCATTAAAAGAAGAAGGGAAGTAACCCCAGAAAAGGACTTGCTACCTCAAGTCCTAATGGAAGGGGATTCCCCTTCTAAACAGTAAGAAGATAATGCTCTCCCTCCTCCATCCCATCAATCATCACCAGATCTTCAATAAAAGTAAGTGTCATGTAATTGTGCATGCCTTTTTCAGTTTGTGTGTATTAAAATTAACATTTCATGTGGTAAAAAAAAAATTTTTTCATACTTTTGGGCGTCTTGCACGGATTAATTTTATTTCCATTATTTCTTATGGGGAAAATTCATTCGCATAACGATTATTTCGCATAACGATGAGCCCTCTTGCACGGATTAAAATCGTTAACCGGGGGTCCACTGTATTTTAAGATTGAGATTGATATTTCTGTTTATGGTCAAATGGGTGAGCGAGTGTAAGTGTGAACCACCAGGTGGTATTCGTGTAATTAGTTGACAGGGTGTATCAGGGAGATAAGATGTTTTCTGATGGTATCTTTGAAGGTGATGAATGTGTCTGCAGTTCTAGAGTTTTCAGGTAGGGTGTTCCAGATTTTAGGGCCTTTGACATACACTGAATTTTTGTAAAGGTTTAGTCGGACACGGGGAATGTCATAGAGATGTTTGTGTCTGGTGTTATGCCTGTGGGTTCTGTCACAACTATCAAGAAAGCGTTTTAGGTCAAGGTTAATATTGAAAATTAAGGTCCTGTAGATGTAGATTGCACAGTAGTAAGTGTGGATGTACTGAACAGGGAGTAAGTTTAGATCTATGAAGAGTGGGGGGGTGTGTTGCCAGGGATGGGATTTAGTGATTATTCTTACTGCAGCTTTTTGTTGGGTTATTATTGGCTTTAGGTGTGTTGCTGCAGTTGAACCCCAAGCACAGATAGCATAGGTGAGGTATGGATATATAAGTGAATGGTATAGTGTGAGAAGGGCAGTTTGCGGCACGTAGTATCGTATCTTGGAGAGGATCCCAACCGTTTTGGATACTTTTTTGGTTATGTGTTGGATATGGGTGCTGAAATTCAGGTTGTTGTCGAGGTATAGGCCTAGGAATTTGCCCTCATTATGTCTAGCAATTAGAGTGTTGTCGATCTTAATGTTAATTTGCGCATCTCCTGCTCTGCTACCAAACATAATGTAGTAGGTTTTGTCAGTGTTAAGCGTAAGTTTATTGGCTGTCATCCAAGTCGATATTTTGATCAGCTCCTCGTTAACAATGGTGTTGAGGGTGGCAAGATTAGGGTGAGAGATGACATAAGTCGTGTCGTCAGCAAAGAGAATGGGGTTCAGGTGTTGAGATACGTTTGGAAGATCATTGATGTATATGAGGAAGAGCAGGGGACCAAGGACACTTCCCTGTGGAACTCCAGTATCAAGTGGCCGTGTTGTTGATGCTGTGTCTTTAATGGTGACATACTGATACCTATTAGTAAGGTAAGATTTGAAATATGCAAGCGCATGGCCTCTTATACCATAATGGTCAAGTTTGTGGAGTAGTATGCCATGGTCTACTGTGTCAAAAGCTTTTCTTAGGTCAATAAAAATTCCTAGTGGTATAATGGTATAGGAGGTAGGTTACTGAAAGCAGTGAAGAGTTTTTACGAGGATAGTGAGGCTCAAGTTAGAGTATGTAGGAAAGAGGGAGATTATTTCCCAGTAAAAGTAGGCCTTAGACAAGGATGTGTGATGTCACCATGGTTGTTTAATATACAGTATTTATAGATGGGGTTGTAAGAGAAGTAAATGCGAGGGTCTTGGCAAGAGGTGTGGAGTTAAAAGATAAAGGATCACACAATGTGGGAGTTGTCACAGTTGCTCTTTGCTGATTACACTGTGCTCTTGGGTGACTATGAAGAGAAGTTGCAGAGGTTGGTGGATGAATTTGGCAGGGTATGTAAAAGAAGAAAATTGAAAGTGAATACAGGAAAGAGTAAGGTTATGAGGAAAACAAAAAGATTAGGTGATGAAAGATTGGATATCAGATTGGAGGGAGAGAGTATGGAGGAGGTGAATGTATTTGGGAGTGGACGTGTCAGCGGATGGGTCTGAAAGACGAGGTGAATCATAGAATTGATGAGGGGAAAAGGGTGAGCGGTGCAACTTAGGAGTCTGTGGAGACAAAGAACTTTGTCCTTGGAAGCAAAGAGGGAAATGTATGAGAGTATAGTTTTACCAACGCTCCTGTATGGGTGTGAAGCATGGGTGATGAATGTTGCAGCGAGGAGAAGGCTGGAGGCAGTGGAGATGTCATGTCTGAGGGCAGTGTGTGTAAATATAATGCAGAGAATTCGTAGTTTGGAAGTTAGGAGGAGGTTTGCGGGATTGCCAAAACTGTTGTCCAGAGGGCTGAGGAAGGGTTGTTGAGGCGGTTCGGACATGTAGAGAGAATGGAGTGAAACAGAATGACTTCAAGAGTGTATCAGTCTGTAGTGGAAGGAAGGCGGGGTAGAGGTCGGCCTAGGAAAGGTTGGAGGGAGGGGGTAAAGGAGGTTTTGTGTGCGAGGGGCTTGGACTTCCAGCGGGCATGCGTGAGCGTGTTGATAGGAGTGAATGGAGACAAATGGTTTTTAATACTTAACGTGCTGTTGGAGTGTGAGCAAAGTAACACTTATGAAGGGATTCAGGGAAACCGGCAGGCCGGACTTGAGTCCTGGAGATGGGAAGTATAGTGCCTGCACTCTGAAGGAGGGGTGTTAATGTTGCAGTTTAAAAACTGTAGTGTAAAGCACCCTTCTGGCAAGACAGTGATGGAGTGAATGATGGTGAAAGTTTTTCTTTTTCAGGCCACCCTGCCTTGGTGGGAATCGGCCAGTGTGTTAATAATAAAAAAAAAAATAATTATTATTATTATAATATGTAAGTACTAATAATAATGATAATACATAATAATAATAATACATAATAGTACAATAATAATAATTATAATAATAATACTATATACTGCGTATAATTTAGTTAGACACCACCACCACAATGCTCACAAGCGCATATGTGCTTACGGACCTACCCTCGTTGTGCAAGGAATTCTCGTGATTTCCTTACATTTCGTGCAGTTAATTCACCAAATTTCTTTCTTCTAACCATGGGTCCTAAGGAAGCAAGTGCAAAGGACAGTGTTGAGAAGAAAATGAGGATGATTTTCATGGAATTAAAGCAAGAAATGATTAATAAGCACAGACTAGGTACGAGGGTTGAGGACTTGGCGAGTTGAGTACAAGTTTAGCCCTTCTACTATATGTACCTATGGGTTTAGCGCTTCCCAATGATTATTATAATAATAATAATAATAATAATAATAATAATAATAATCTGCTATATGTGTGTGTAATACTAAAGCAGGAGGAGTGTATAAAGGCCATAGTGCCAGCAAAGGGCGTTACAGTAATTGCTGACATGGTTGACGGAGAAACAGCTCACAGGAGATACGTAGTGTAGCGAGATAAACAAAAATTGTACATAGCAGTTCTTAAGAAAAGCGTGAACTTCTGACAGGATATGCCGCTCTGCATTTCTTCTCCAAGATATGTAAATGTCATGTGTACACTAGATCTAATTCAGTTAGCCTCATAAATTCCGTTTTCTCTTATAACACCTCTGACGTTTTCATTGCTAGAATGTTCAACCACAATCATCCTTCCTCTGCTGTCCACATAATGGCATATTTTATTCATTCTAGACTGTATATCAGGTTTCTATGTTATTTATATTGTTTATTATGTCATATTAGATGAATAAGCCATAGAGTTGATATTAGGGTTATTTTGTCATGCCTCCTGAGAGCAGGAATTCAGCTGGAATGAATTAATTGCATTACAATTAATGTAAATGAGGAAAATTGACCCAGCATACAATGAAATCAGGATATGAACAAGTCCAAGGAACGGATTAAATTCGTAAGCCGAGGTTCCACTGTATGCTCCTTTCTTAGCAACAAATTTGTTTACCGACGTAGTCTTAGGAATGGAACTCTGTCATTAAGTGAGGAGAGGCTGTACTGTACTTACTATGATAGTCTTTCCAAGGGCTATTCAATTTTTATTTACTTTTTCAATCGCATTTACAAAAAACTGCACTATATAGATAAGTTTTATGAGAGAAGTAACTGTCACTACAGTATGTACTAAAAAAAATATTTTCTGTTAACCCTTTGACTGTCGCGGCCGTATATATACGTCTTACGAGGTACCGTGTTTGACATATATATACTCATAAATTCTAGCGGCTTCAAATCAAGGAGGAGAAAGCTGGTAGGCCCACATGTGAGAGAATGGGTCTGTGTGGTCAGTGTGTACCATATAAAAAAATCCTAGAGCATGCAGTGCATAATGAGAAAAAAAAAACTCCGACCGTTTTTAATTAAAATGCCAACTTTGTGGTCTATTTTCGTATAGTATTTATAGTTGTATTCTCGTTTTCTTGGTCTCATTTGATAGAATGGAAAACATATTATAGAAATAGAGGTGATTTTGATTGATTTTACTATAAAAAGAACCTGGAAATGGAGCTCAAAGTAGGGGAAATGTTTGATTTTTGCCGATGTTCAAAAGTAAACAAATGATGTCATTGTCCAATAAATGTCCAACTAACCATTCTAATATGCAGTCATGAATGGGTTGATATTATTTCTACAATTATTACAGTATTGCAGTAGTCTGCATAATAGTAAATCTTCTATTTTTTGTTTGAATAAAAATTCAAAATAGAAAGCAAGAGTAATATCAGAGGGGCCTGGAGACATGACTGATGAACAAAGAAAATGTTATTTTAGAGCCAGGAATGTCTGCATTGTTCATTCTGGACCTTATTTTGAAATTGTCATATTTTTTAGTTTTCGTGAAATTGGCCAAATTGCAAATTTCTGACCACGTTATTGGGTAGTTGAAATTGGTAAATGGGCAGTTTCTTGTACTCAATCGATAGAAAAAAATGGAGTTCTAAAGAAATAGCTATGAGTTTGGTCGACTGGAACAATGGAATTAGCCGAAAACAGGGCTCAAAGTGGGCGAAATCGCCGATTTGTAAATATCGCCAAGGTCATTAACTTTGCGAGAGTGTAATTCCGTCAGTTTTCCATCAAATTTCGTTTTTTTGGTGTCATTACAATCGGGAAAAGATTCTCTATCATTTCATAAGAAAAAATAGTTTTTTTTTTTTTTAAATTTTGTGACACCAGGAGACACCTCAGGATTGGGGGTTGCGACAGTCAAGGGGTTAAATATACGGTGTGCTAAAACCATACCATACTACAATATTTCTGTACAAGAACTGAGTATGACTAGAATGATTAAAATGGTACACTAATCTGAAACAAGATCACCTGCCTTTTGTGACTGTGTCATCAGATTCCATAGGTATTTCATGGTTGCTTCTGTCACTGTGGAATGATTTTGCAGTTTCTCTCTTGTGGAGGGCAAAAGATGACTGAAATTGAAAAGTCAGTCTTCATCTTGATAGATTCCTTATAAACTACTGTGCTGTCATTCAAAATATAAAAGTCATGCTCCATATTACCTGCAAATCCAGAAGTGTAACAGTTAAAATTATTATTTTTATTATAATAACAATAATGAACCAGTCTACGGAACCTATGCCGATAGCTTGGACTTTCTTACATAATATAATATTGTGGTTGACAGTATTGAAGGCCTTTTGCAAGTCTAAGGTTACCATTCCTATGAGGCTCCCTATCAATATTTCAGTTCTCATGTAATCCATCAGATTAATTAAGGAGGTGTCGGTTGAGTAAGACCTCCTAAAGCCTGACTGGTAACTATGAAGAATATTGTTGCTATTAAGATACCTAACTACTTGACAGTACAGCACCCTCTCTAGAATTCTGGATATTACATTGAGTATACTAACAGGCCTAGAGTTGCTGACATCAGACCTATTATTTTTCTTGAAGATAGGATTAACTCTGGCCTCCTTGAACCCCTCTGGTACGGTATTAGTGGTGATGGACAAATTTATTACGTGAGCAATGGGGATTGGAAATTCAGAGATACCATCTTTTAGGAACTTAGATGGGATGCTATCTGGGCCGATGCTCTTAGTTGGGTTTAACCTGCTTAGTTCTTTTTGCACCAAGTCATGAGATACACTTACTAGTTGACAACTGCTTGGGGTTACCCCTTTATTGGTATACAATGTTTTAAACTTATCAGAGTCTGTTAATGGTGTTTGATGCAGCTGGTAGTTTACTTACTAGAGTTGATGCAACAGATGTGTAGTTGGAATTAAAACAATTTGCCACTTTAGTTGTTTCGTGGCATACCTCGTTTTTGATATTTAGTACTACTATGTTAGATCTATCTATGGGTTTATGGCTATATCCCAACTGTTTAAGTTATTGCCAGAGTTTTCTAGGGTCATTCTTGTACTCTTCAATTTTTGAGCAATAGTGTAATATTATCAAGGATGGCAGTGAACATTGTTTTGAATTTTTTCCAGGCATCATTTACATCCGTGCAACTTGTTATCACTGTCTAGTCACAACTGTGTAGCCTATTTACCAGTGTTTCTTTACTGCAGTTTCTAGTTGACCTCATTTTTATTGTCCTGTGTAGGCCTATCCTATCCCTAGTGATTTTCCTGGTGCAGTGAATGATGAAATGATACACTTAGACCTGTGATAATGATGACTGACTAATATTCTCAGTGCAGTTACAAAGTATGTGGTCAGTTAGTGTGGCTGAGAACTGTGTGATCCGGGTTGGTGTATTATTTAGTTGAATGTAACTATTTAAACCTAGAATTTGCTTATACCTTTTACACAGCCAATTATTTTGCTGCTGAAAACAGATATTGAAGTCCCCCAGTATTACTGTATTGCAACTGTTCTCAAGTCCGGACAAAACTTTCAAAAAGTCTTCGAAGAGGTGGTCATGGGTGGGAGGGCGGTAACTAGTTCTTACTAAAGTGGGTTTGGTCTTGGGAAGTGACACTTCAGACCACAATGTCCAGTTTGTCATTTAAATCAGGTCTTGGATTGTCATTTCTTATGTAGGTACATAACCCACCACCTTTTCTATTCCTATCTCAGTGTTTTATAGTGTAACCTATTTTGGCCTCGTTGTCAGTATCATCCAACTAGGGTTCAGAGTTGGATATAACTGCTGCACTAGTTCTGTCACCTAGAATCCTAATCTCTGCCAATTTTGGAAAAAGTGGTGCTAGGTTTATAATTAACCACCATTTGTCTTAAGTGAACATTTTAAAAGGTTTCCACCCCATTTACTTACCACTTGGCAACCTCCTCCCCTTTTAATCTGGCGTAAAATGTTTCTCTTGATTCTTCTTTTTCTTTCTTTATTGTGTTTATCAGAGCCACTGACAGTATAAGACGTATCGATCCCGACTTCTCGATGGTACGAGGAAGATGTGTTGTCCAAGGCTGGGCGATGAAAGAAAAGGAACAAAAGTTCCTTTGTAAACAGAGATAGAAACTTGAAGTTTCCAATTAGATCTTTGTCAACCCCCAGCACAGCAGGACCCCCGCTTGAGTCCAGTAACCAGCTCCCCATCAAACACCGATAAAGAACTATCCACAGAGCGGGAAAAAATGGAGCTGGCTAAAAGTGAGCCGATGAACAGGTGCCCCTCCTGTAGTGCCCGGCGGGCGAAATAATCAAGGACAAGCGTCCCAGGGAGAACGGGGGAAATGTATCACTGATACTCAGGCGAAAGACAGACATCCACACCCAACGAAGGCTAGCGCAGAAGTCCCGAATGTCAGTGTGACAGTAGACTTCTTCTTTCTGTTGGGGGTTTATAGGGTCACTGTCAGCGTACACCGTATCGAACCCTGTCTCCAGTGTCCGGAAGAGAAACCTCGACCAGAGTGGACGGAAGTATACTAGTGGCGGTGCGTATTGTCCCCAGTGCACACAGAGGTCAGCAAGTACAGGATCTCCTGACGGTCTGGAGGGCCATACCCCTTCCCAGGAGAGGTAGGATCAAGGATTGTACCCCGAATGTGCGCAAGGCTGCACGGAAGAGAGTCCGTGCCAAGAAGTACCTTGGGCACCACAGCAGGAAATGCTGGGGCTATAAACAGATAGGTAGAGAGGGGATCAGAGGTAAGACTACGGAGAGGCCATCATACGGAGGCGGTGTGGATGAGCCGCCAGCTGTGAATGTCCTACCCGGATTATTATTATTTTTTATAGGAAGCGCTAAGCCACAAAGACTATACAGCTGTCCTACCTGGAGGCGGGTCGAGATGATGAGCAGTTGAAAGATCGGACGGAGCTCAATGCCAGATGCCCCTGCTAGAGACGGGGGATATCCCTCCAAGCACTCTGTGAAATCACTGCGGCCCACTGTAATGGGGGTAATGGTAATGGATGTGTGCAAGGGAGCCGCCCGATTAGCCACTTCATTGTCCCGAATGCCAACATGAGTTGGCATTCACTGACGAGAAATACTGCAGCATAACATATGTTAAACCCATCTTGAAGTATGTAGCGCCAGTATGGAACCCGCATTTGATAAAACATGTAAAGAGCCTGGAAAAAAGTCCAGAGGTTTGCATAGAGTTAAGAGGAGAGACTTAAGCTAAACCTGACGACATTAGAAAACAGGAGCAGCGGTGGCATAATTATGACGTACCAAATTCTGAGAGGAATTGACAGGCCGAGTCTTTTTGAGGGGGAGTCTCGGGTACACGAGATCTCAGCTTTTCGTAAGTTAAAAACATTGATGAATCACAGGGATGTTAGGAAATTCTTCACTCTTATCGTGGTCAGGAAGTGCAATGACCAAGACAGCAAAGTGGTAGAGGCAAGACCCATAATGAGCATAATAGGTCTCACGCAGCTAGGAGTGAACCCTGCAGCAACCAGCAGAAAGATGGGGGTCAGAAGCCTAGCCTCGCCGCTCCTCCCCGAGCAACCACAAATAGGCGAGCACACACCTCGATACTCGAGTTAACATAGGTTCATTTAGGCACAGGTGCATAAGTACAATTATCGTACATAGATTACCTAAGATATCCCATTAACAGGCTTTCCCTACGCCTAAGAGCTGATGTATATCTCGACCAATTGCCCAGAAGTGGGCAGTGTATGAGGACAAACGCCCCAGGGGTTAAAAAGATTGCAAATTCGACAGCAGTGCTCAAAGTGAGGCAACTGCACTCCACCAATACCGGTTCAGAAATCCTTCTGCCTTCTAGAGGAGCCACACTCCGGTGGTCGCCAGAATATACAGTCACGCTTCAGCCTATTATTACATTCACATGGAAGCGCTAAATCCATACAAGTCTTACAACGCCTAGGAAATGGGGGGTAATCATATATAACTATAATCTAAGGAAGGGGGAGAGTAGCTCCATTTTCTTAGATCAGAATGCCTGCCTTCACCAACATCTAGATCAAGGTGCTTCGTGACAGGTGATCATAGTAATAGTCACGCTACCTATGACAACCTGAGCTATCATACAATCTGTTATCTTTAGTTTACCGAAAACTGATAACAGGATAACCTTTTAACCTTTAAGATAGGTTATCTGCTGCACAAACTTAACATTAATCCACAAATGCTTGTTCTGGATATAGATGGATAACTATGTGGGGACCTCTACAAGTCAGGTGAGATCTTAGCCCAAAAGGATTATAAAGTTTTTTATATTTGATTTTAAGCAGGGGAAGCGTTAAACCCGCAGGGGTAGTATAGCCCAGAGAATGGGATGAAATCAGGGTTCATTCCAGGAAAACATAGTTCCAATCGAGAGCCGTTCAGCAGCATGAAGGCACCCTGAGAGGAAAAGTATCGTCCTGTGATACAAATATCAGCAGCTTAATAGAATAGAGATATTAAATAGGCAAACCTGACTAAATAATATTATGAATATTACAAGACTTTACTCACGATTTAATGTCCTTGCAGGAGGGATGGAGGATGATAGGAAGGATGGATGGATTGCAAGAACGATGGGGAATAGCAAGAGGGATGGAGGGATTGCCATTCAGCTGCACGCTGCAAATCACAGAGATGGACAAAAGCACCAACAAGGTCACTATGAGGTAACGAGCGAGAGTGGAAGGTGTGTGTGTGTGGGGGGGGGGGTCGAGTATAAATTCCTAGCCGTGCTCATCTATATGTAGTTGCCGGGGTCGAATCATAGCTCCTGGCCCCGCCTCTTCTCTGGTCGCTACTAAGTCTACTCTACCTACTCCAAGAGCTTTATCGTACCTCTTCTTAAAGCTATGCATGGATCCTGACTTCACTCTCCAGATTGTGTGTGTGATGCACAATCTACAGAGAACTGTCTACAAGTGACAAGTCTTGCTAATGGAGGGTGACCAAATACTCACCTTCAGTCAGCCTTTAACCTGGTATTCGCCAGTAAGGTTCACCGCGCCCACTACTTCTCAAGGAAATAGCGACGTATGTGGTCCATCTGTTAAGGGTTATGGTAATCATCTTCCCTACAGACCAGTGGCCCGGTGGCCTGGTGGCTAAAGCTCCTGCTTCACACACGGAGGGCCCGGGTTCGATTCCCGGCGGGTAGAAACATTTCGACACGTTTCCTTACACCTGTTGTCCTGTTCACCTAGCAGCAAATAGGTACCTGGGTGTTAGTCGACTGGTGTGGGTCGCATCCTGGGGGACAAGATTAAGGACCCCAATGGAAATAAGTTAGACAGTCCTCGATGACGCACTGACTTTCTTGGGTTATCCTGGGTGGCTAACCCCCCGGGGTTAAAAATCCGAACGAAATCTTATCTTATCTTACCACGGGCGGGGATAGAACCCTGGCAGTCTTCAAGCTGGCACTGGACAAGCACCTACAGTCGGTTCCTGACCAGCCGGCTGTGGCTCGTACGTTGGTTTGCGTGCAGCCAGCAGTAACAGCCTGGTTGATCAGGCTCTGATCCACCAGGAGGCCTGGTCACAGACCGGGCCGCGGGGGCGTTGACCCCCGGAACTCTCTCCAGGTAAACTCCAGGTAAAACTCCAGAACCCGCGATCAGTCCCTACAGCTTGATCTCGGATAAAGCCTCGTAGGTTGGAAAGGATGTAAGATTAAGAGCTATCAAAACACACATAATTTGCAGATATTTTACTCTCTTAAGTATAAGTTTGTAATTGCGTCATAGCGGAAAAAAGGTAACGTTTTCCACTTTTTACTCATTTGATAAGACTGCAGTACCTGCTTGAAGGACTGCAGTACCTGCTTGAAGGACTGCCGTCTACCAATCAACTACCTGAGGTCACTGAGACAGAAGTCTGCTATATTTGGATCAAGCCTTCACCGCAACATCCTCGAGTTCATTTTTCGGGACCCAGACAAAATCTAGGCATCTAAAGCAAGCCATATACTTGTGCTGTGCGTGGTGTACAGGAAGGGAAGGAAAGCTGAAGAGTGGTAAGAACGATAGAGGATGCCAGGAGGCACTGGGGATGGTATTTAGGATACAACGTTTAGGGAGTGTCCTGACACCGGCCACCTCGATAAAAACGTTTGACACTTCCCCTATGGGGCGTCACTGCCGGGTCACCACATGGAGAAGACCCGGGCCAGGACCCGTCCTGGCAAACCAACCTGTACCTGTAAGTGTCCAACTTCAAGGAAAACAAAAGACTTCAGGATTTGTCACCTTTTTATATCCCCAAAACATTTAACTGTTGCTACTATCTACAATGAATTTTGCTTAAATAAAGATATATGATGGATATATGACAAAAATATTTCAAACAAACGTTAACAGCATGATTAAATACTCGAGTGAATTTCGGAATATCCCAGTTTCTGTACACTATTCTCTTCATCGTAATTCAAAGTACCGTATTGTAAAGGAATTAATTTACATTAAATATGCTAGTATGTACATATATTTTTAGCAGACACTGCCGGAATAATTCTGAAATTCATGCGACTAGTACGTACAATTTATGATGGTTCAAATAAGTATTCTGAGATAGGAGAAAGAGAAAATTAAGGAGGAAATGCAGAGCGAGGCAGCAGAACTGTATAGTCCCTCGGCGTCGTGTGAAGTTCCGTTTTCTATGTCTCCATCGTCATCCGCTTTTGTCTGGGCCATCTTTGCTCTCTCCAGCTTCTCCTTCTCTAGGTCTTCGAACTTTGATCCTCCTCCAGGGTGGATGGGCATCAGTTCCTTGGGCAGACCATAGTGGACGATCTGGTCTTGGCCGTGGTTTTTACCCTCAGTAACTGGTAAGACTACAGGTTCTTGCATCACCTCCAAACTTGGACTGTGCTCAGTCCCAACTGTTGGTTCTAAATCTGCTTCAGATGTTCCCGTCCAATCGAAGGGCATTGTGGTCTCGTCCAAGCTACTCTCGGTAACATGGTGATGGAACCGAGTCTCTTCCGGCCAGCTGTGAGGCAATACTTCCTCCATGCTGTGTAGAAACATTTCACCAGAGCTAGGCTCCTCTCCCGAACTAACAAGAATCTCCTCCGAGTTGTCCTGGTGTGGGTAAGGTTCTGGACGCTCTGACTGCTCTGGCAAGTCGGTTCTACCTCTGAATTTTATTGGATACGTCTCCCCAGTCACCTTTTTCGGTCGTTGCCACTCCTGAAAAGAAAAAAACTATTTGTATGACAGCTCTAAAGATACCTACGGGAAAAGACTGGTCATATAGTTTCTTCATCCCACAACTTCCTTGAGGATTTACGAAATCGTAATAACACGATTGCAAACAAACCACGGTGTTAGTGGTTTTTTTTATATTTTATTTAAAAACGCAATACACAATTATACATGTAGACAATGTAAACAATGAAACGTAACCATTATATATAACAACAAAAAGCTCCACATTCCCTACCTTAGCACTAAACTTATACATAAAAAAACACACGTTCAACTAAAAAAAGTTTGATACCCCCCAAAAAAAACCCAACCATCACACATAACATACATTTAACTAAACTAAAGACAGCCCACAGCTTCAAATACAGGTGGGTTTATTACATCCAAAATTGCAGCCATAAACACAATATGCAATATAACCCAAAGAATGTCACAGGTATTTACATTTTACATAAAACTGTATGTACGAAGACATTCTCAATTATCCAAAAATTCTTTACACACTTATTATTGTTGTATATTAAACTTCATATGCAAATACATAATACATAACATCTCAAAAAATTGCGAAACAAATAAAGGTTAGAAAATAACAATCTCCACACCTCACCACAGAAAAACTAAACACAGTATAATATAACAAATGATTCGTTCCACTCACTTCCATACACTACATTCATCCCACAAGCGAACAAACACTACATCATCCCACAAGCGAACAAACACTACATCATCCCACAAGTGAACAAACACTACATTCATCCCACAAGCGAACAAACACTACATCATCCCACAAGCGAACAAACACTACATTCATCCCACAAGCGAACAAACACTACATCATCCCACAAGCGAACAAAACACTACATTCACCCCACAAGCGAACAAACACTACATCATCCTACAAGCGAACAAACACTACATTCATCCCACAAGCGAAACAAACACTTACATCATCCACAAGCGAACAAACACTACATCATCCCACAAGGAACAAACACTACATCATCCCACAAGCGAAACAAACACTACTTTCACCCCACAAGCGAACAAACACTACATCATCCCACAAGCGAACAAACACTACATTCATCCCACAAGCGAACAACACTACATCATCCACAAGCGAACAAAAAACTACATCATCCACAAGCGATAAACACTACTTCATCCCACAAGCGAACAACACTACATTCATCCCACAAGCGAACAAACACTACATCACCCCACAAGCGAACAAACACTACATCATCCACAAGCGAACAAACACTACATCATCCACAAGCGAAAAAAACACTACATCATCCCACAAGCGAAAAAACACTACATCACCCCACAAGCGAAAAAAACACTACATCATCCCACAAGCGAACAAAACTACATTCATCCCACAAGCGAACAAACACTACATCATCCCACAAGCGAACAAACACTACATCATCCCACAAGCGAACAAACACTACATCATCCCACAAGCAAAACAAACACTACATCATCCACAAGCGAACAAACACTACATCATCCCACAAGCGAACAAACACTACATTCACCCCACAAGCGAACAAAACTACATCATCCCACAAGCGAAACAAACACTACATCATCCCACAAGCGAACAAACACTACATCATCCCACAAGCGAACAAACACTACATTCATCCCACAAGCGAACAAACACTACATCATCCCACAAGCGAACAAACACTACATCATCCCACAAGCGAACAAACACTACATCATCCCACAAGCGAACAAACACTACATATCCCACAAAGCAAAACAAACATACATCATCCCACAAGCGAACAAACACTACATCATCCCACAAGCGAACAAAACTACATTCATCCCACAAGCGAACAAACACTACATCATCCCACAAGCGAACAAACACTACATCATCCACAAGCGAACAAACACTACATCATCCCACAAGCGAACAAACACTACATTCATCCACAAGCGAACAAACACTACATTCACCCCACAAGCGAACAAACACTACATCATTCCCACAAGCGAACAACATACATTCATCCACAAGCGAACAAACACATCATCCCACAAGCAAACAAACACTACATCATCCACAAGCGAACAAACACTACATTCATCCCACAAGCGAACAAACACTACATTCATCCACAAGCGAACAAACACTACATTCATCCCACAAGCGAACAAACACTACATTCATCCCACAAGCGAACAAACACTACATCATCCCACAAGCGAACAAACACTACATTCATCCCACAAGCGAACAAACACTACATTCATCCCACAAGCGAACAAACACTACATCATCCCACAAGCGAACAAACACTACATTCACCCCACAAGCGAACAACACTACATTCATCCACAAGCGAACAAACACTACATTCATCCCACAAGCGAACAAACACTACATTCATCCCACAAGCGAACAAACACTACATCATCCCACAAGCGAACAAACACTACATCATCCCACAAGCGAACAAACACTACATCATCCTACAAGCGAACAAACACTACATTCATCCCACAAGCGAACAAACACTACATCCCACAAGCGAACAAACACTACATTCATCCTACAAGCGAACAAACACTACATTCATCCCACAAGCGAACAAACACTACATCATCCCACAAGCGAACAAACACTACATCATCCACAAGCGAACAAACACTAAAATCATCCTACAAGCGAACAAAACATTTACATTCATCCCACAAGCGAACAAACACTACATCATCCCACAAGCGAACAAACACTACATCATCCTACAAGCGAACAAACACTACATTCATCCCACAAGCGAACAAACACTACATCATCCCACAAGCGAACAAACACTACATCATCCCACAAGCGAACAAACACTACATCATCCCACAAGCGAACAAACACTACATCATCCACAAGCGAACAAACACTACATCCCTCAAGCGAACAAACATACATCATCCTACAAGCGAACAAACACTACATTCATCCCACAAGCGAACAAACACTACATCCCACAAGCGAACAAACACTACATCATCCCACAAGCGAACAAACACTACATCATCCACAAGCGAACAAACACTACATCATCCCACAAGCGAACAAACACTACATCATCCCACAAGCGAACAAACACTACATCATCTCAAGCGAACAAACACTACATCATCCCACAAGCGAACAAACACTACATCATCCCACAAGTGAACAAACACTACATTCATCCTACAAGCAAACAAACACTACATCATTCTACAAGTGAACAAACACTACTCATCCCAAAGCGAACAAACATACATCATCCTACAAGCGAACAAACACTACTCACCCCACAAGCGAACAAACACTACATCATCCCACAAAGCGAAACAAACACTACATCATCCCACAAGCGAACAAAACACTACATCATCCCACAAGCGAACAAACACTACATCATCCACAAGCGAACAAACACTACATCATCCTACAAGCAAAACAAACATACATCATCCTACAAGTGAACAAACACTACATCATCCTACAAGCGAACAAACACTACATCATCCTACAAGTGAACAAACACTACATCATCCTACAAGCGAACAAACACTACATCATCCCACAAGCGAAAAACATACATCATCCAAATGCGAACAAACACTCATCCCACAAGCGAACAAACACTACATTATCCACAAGCGAACAAACACTACATTCATCCACAAGCGAACAAACACTACATCATCCCACAAGCGAACAAACACTACATCATCCACAAGCGAACAAAACACTACATTCATCCCACAAGCGAACAAACACTACATCATCCCAAAGCGAACAAACACTACATATCCACAAGCGAACAAACACTACATTCATCCCACAAGCGAACAAACACTACATTCATCCCACAAGCGAACAAACACTACATTCATCCACAAGCGAACAAACCACTACATCATCCTACAAGCGAACAAACCACTACATCATCCAAAACAAAGCGAACAAACACTACATCATCCCACAAGCGACAACAACACTACATCATCCTACAAGCGAACAAACACTACTCATCCTACAAGCGAACAAACACTACATCATCCTACAAGCGAACAAACACTACATCATCCTACAAGCGAACAAACACTACATCATCCTACAAGCGAACAAACACTACATCATCCTACAAGCGAACAAACACTACATCATCCTACAAGCGAACTTACACAATCACGTATATTGAGTAACATTTTTCAAATATAATTTCCATTTTTAATAACAAACTTCTTCTACCATATAATAAAATATACATAGTCATTACTATTAAACATTAACTTAAACAAGTACTATATTCTTATTCTACAACAGCAGCATTTCTTGCCTCACCATCCTAACCCTACTTAACACATTGTACATGAACACGTCCTTATATACCCATCACGTCAATAATATTCATTGAACTTCACCGAATACTAATATACAGCCCATACTGAGTACATGAAATTCTCTCTTACATACTGCTATATACACTTGATGTATGATAAAAATCACACACATTACATTATCTCATTATTAGCAGTACATTTGGTACACAGACATATTTATCACGCCCGCATGTCCTGTGCTTTGATACAACCACCAGTCCTGATAATACATTACAACCTATTCCAAATTTAACTTATCCATTACATACATCAGTAAACCATCCTGAGTATGACCGTAAACTTTTCACATTCACACAAATATTGCTCATTTCCATGCCCATAAAAATCTTAACAACTTTTCCCTTACGAACCACCACAAACTTACTTAAAACACACTCCACAACTACGCTGCCATTTCACACCGTATCAAGGAACTCCTCATACGTTCCCAAATTGAGACGAGCCCGGTGCAACCCCTGAAATTCCTAACACATCCCCCCCCCTTTTTTTTTTTCTCACTCCGCCAACAAACCTCTGACATTCATACTTCGATATCCTTCAGGAAAAGCCCTTTCCCATCTACTTCCGTATATCCCCCTATTACGACTAAGTGTTTTGTACATTGTTGCAGCCAATACCTTCTTTCGCACCACCCAATCCCCATTACCCCTCATGGCCCATGATACGAAAACAAAATCCGTTATGATGTACACCAAAGCACGCTGCACAGACTCTTCCACACCTCCCACATCTAAACTCAATGCCCTTAATACCGATATCCCTCCCCCACCCACCCCCCTCAAAATCCACCCATCACTCCCGTATACACTCCCAAAATTTTTTCAAAAATTATACTACATGAAAAGCTGTCTCCCTATCCCCACACGCCCTACATACGTCCTCCACCATCAACCCTCTCTCCCGAAGCACCACACCAGACGGCAATATTCCATGAAGGAAACGAAACATTACCTCTCTCACTCTTGGTCTGATGCACACCAACCGCAACCTTACCCAAATGTCTCCCCATGCATACATTGGGTATATGCCCTCAACATTCGCAATCACCCTCACCCCTACAGCACGCTCCAGAACACCCACCCGTATCCTAGACGGAAATCTAAACATACAATAAAGCTCGCAGCACATCCTCACACTCTTTCATCTCTGATCCTACCCACCACCTTCGTGCCTCCTCATATAATGCTTGCACACCCTTCCCCACACGACCTTCCACTCGGAGAAACCCCCTCTTCAAATATATACACTTAACCCTTAATCTTATATCTATTAAACCCAATCCACCTTTGTCGACCGGTAGCATAACAACACTCCTACCCAACCAGTCACACCCAGAACCCTGGAGTTTACCTGGAGAGAGTTCCGGGGGTCAACGCCCCCGCGGCCCGGTCTGAGACCAGGCCTCCTGGTGGATCAGAGCCTGATCAACCAGGCTGTTGCTGCTGGCTGCACGCAAACCAACATACGAGCCACAGCCCGGCTGATCCGGAACTGACTTTAGGTGCTTGTCCAGTGCCAGCTTGAAGACTGCCAGGGGTCTGTTGGTAATCCCCCTTATGTGTGCTGGGAGGCAGTTGAACAGTCTCGGGCCCCTGACACTTATTGTATGGTCTTTAACGTGCTAGTGACACCCTGCTTTTCATTGGGGGGATGGTTGCATCGTCTGCCAAATCTTTTGCTTTCGTAATGAGTGATTTTCGTGTGCAAGTTCGGTACTAGTCCCTCTAGGATTTTCCAGGTGTATATAATCATGTATCTCTCCCTCCTGCGTTCCAGGGAATACAGGTTTAGGAACCTCAAGCGCTCCCAATTTAAATTTAGGTGTTTTATCTCCGTTATGCGCGCCGGTGAAAATTCTCTGTACATTTTCTAGGTCGGCAATTTCACCTGCCTTGAAAGGTGCTGTTAGTGTGCAGCAATATTCCAGCCTAGATAGAACAAGTGACCTGAAGAGTGTCATCATGGGCTTGGCCTCCCTAGGGTTTTTAAGGTTCTCATTATCCATCCTGTCATTTTTCTAGCAGATGCGATTGATACAATGTTATGGTCCTTGAAGGTGAGATCCTCCGACATGATCACTCCCAGGTCTTTGACGTTGGTGTTTTTACTCTATTTTGTGGCCAGAATTTGTTTTGTACTCTGATGAAGATTTAATTTTCCTCGTGTTTACCATATCTGAGTAATTGAAATTTCTCATCGTTGAACTTCATATTGTTTTCTGCAGCCCACTGAAAGATTTGGTTGATGTCTGCCTGGAGCTTTGCAGTGTCTGCAATGGAAGACACTGTCATGCAGATTCGGGTGTCATCTGCAAAGGAAGACACGGTGCTGTGGCTGACATCCTTGTCTATGTCGGATATAAGGATGAGGAACAAGATGGGAGCGGAGTACTGTGCCTTGTGGAACGAGCTTTTCACCGTAGCTGCCTCGGACTTTACTCTGTTGACGACTACTCTCTGTGTTCTGTTAGTGAGGAAATTATAGATCAACGACCGACTTTTCCTGTTATTCCTTTAGCACGCATTTTGTGCGCTATTACGCATGGTCACACTTGTCGAAGGCTTTTGCAAAGTCTGTATATATTACATCTGCATTCTTTTTGTCTTCTAGTGCATTTAGGACCTTGTCGTTGTGGTCCAATAGTTGAGACAGACAGGAGCGACCTGTTCTAAACCCTTTGTTGCCCTGGGTTGTGTAACTGATGGGTTTCTAGATTGCGTGGTGATCTTGCTTCTTAGGACCCTTTCAAAGATTTTTATGATATGGATGTTAGTGCTATTGGTCTGTAGTTCTTTGCTGTTGCTTTACTGCCCCCTTTGTGGAGTGGGGCTATGTCTGTTGTTTTTAGTAACTGTGGGACGACCCCGTGTCCATGCTCCCTCTCCATAGGATGGAAAAGGCTCGTGATGGGGGCTTCTTGCAGTTCTTGATGAACACAGAGTTCCATGAGTCTGGCCCTGGGGCAGAGTGCATGGGCATGTCATTTATCGCCTGTTCGAAGTCATTTGGCGTCAGGATAACATCGGATAGGCTTGTGTTAATCAAATTTTGTGGCTTTCTCATAAAAAATTCATTTTGATCTTCGACTCTCAGTCTGGTTAGCGGCTTGCTAAAAACTGAGTCATATTGGGACTTGAGTAGCTCATCATTTCCTTGCTGTCATCTGTGTAGGGACCCATCTTGGGTTTTAAGTAGGGGCCCAATACTGGACGTTGTTCTCGATTTTGATTTGGCATAGGAGAAGAAATACTTTGGGTTTCTTTCGATTTCATTTATGGCTTTTAGTTCTTCCCGCGATTCCTGACTCCTAAAGGATTCTTTTAGCTTAAGTTCGATGCTTGCTATTTCTCTGACCAGTGTCTCCCTACGCATTTCAGATATATTGACCTCTTTTAGCCGCTCTGTTATTCTTTTCCGTCGCCTGTAAAGGGAGCGCCTGTCTCTTTCTGTTTTACATTTTACTCCTCCTTTTTCTTAGAGGAATTAAACCTTGTGCATACATCGAGTGCCACGAGTTAATCTGTTCTAGGCAATAAGTTGGGGTCTGTGTTGCTTAGTATATCTTCCCAGCTTATATCGGTTAGGACTTGGTTTACTTGGTCCCACTTTATGTTTTGTTATTGAAGTTGAATTTGGTGAATGCTCCCTCGTGACTAAACTCAATTATGTCGGTCTGGGGCTCCGCGCATACATGACTGAACCTCAATTATGTTGTGATCTGAGTATACTGTTTTTGATACGGTGATATTTCTTATCAGATCATCATTGTTAGTGAAGATGAGGTCTAGTGTTATTCTCCAGTCTAGTAGGCTCTATTATTTGCTGGTTTAAATTGAATTTTGTGCAGAGATTTAAAAGCTCGCGTGAGTGTGAGTTTTCATCAGAGCTGCCTCCTGGTGTTATTACTGCAACAATATTATTTGCTATATTCCTCCATTTTAGGTGCCTTAAGTTGAAATCCCCAGGAGCAAGATGTGGGTGCAGGAGCTGGAAGGTTTTCCAGACAGTGGTCAATTTTTAACAGCTGTTCCTGGAATTGCTGGGATGTTGCATCCGGAGGCTTGTAGACTATCACAATGACTAGGTTTTGGGGGTTCTCGACCTTTACTGCTAAAACTTCCACTACATCATTTGAGGCATTTAGCAGTTCTGTGCAAACAAGTGACTCTGCAATGTACAGGCCAACCCCCCCCTTTTGCCTGTTCACTCTGTCACATCTGTATAGGTTGTAACCTGGGATCCATATTTCGTTGTCCAAGTGATCCTTTATGTGGGTCTCAGTGAAAGCCGCGAACATTGCCTTTGCCTCTGCAAGCAGTCCACGGATGAAAGGTATTTTGTTGTTTGTTGCTGGCTTTAGACCCTGTATATTTGCAAAGAAGAATGTTATCGGACTGGTGGTATTGTTGGTACTGGGGGGGGATTTTTTTTCCGGCATTAGTATCTGTATCTGTTGGTTTGGAGTGGAGGCCATCGACTGTGGTTCCACTCCAGGAATGACTGGATTTGGTGTACGATTTCTGCCATTTCCTGCCAGTTTTTTTTCCTTCCTGGCACTAAAAAACCTCTCCCTCTTGAGTGGCTGTGGCTACCCAGGTTTTCCCCTGGCCTGGATGTTTTGTATCTTTTTGTCCCCTTTAGATGGTATGCCTGGCAATTTAAGTTATAGCACAGTCTTTCCTGTACTGAAGAGGTACACAGTTCAGGGTGAAAAAGCTTACAGGAAGGGAGTTTGCATTTTCCTGTTGTCATATGGGCTTTGGCATTTCCTAGGGTGGTCATAGTTGCACGTCCCATCTGTTTTTCCAGATTTCCCATGCCAGCAGATACCGAGTGCATAGTATGTGCACAGGCTTGGTTTCCGTTTGCCTTGGGTTTCTGTGACTGTATTCCTGTTGGTGCATGTTTCCCTGTCTTACTTCTATCCCCCCTGCACCAACAATGGAGCTCCCACCATTTGTTTTTGGTAATATATCCTCACTATTGCTAGTGGAGTCCTCTTGTTTGCTATTTCCTGCGGTATTTCTAGTTTGCATATTGGTTTTATCTTATCTTTGACTCCCACTTGTTTCCCTACTATGGCTCCTGCCCCCTATGGGTCATTTATATGTTTTCCTTCCTGCGTATTTTTCCCGACTATCTGGCCCAAAATCTCCAGCTTCACATTATTTGTCTCCCAGGACAGCATCTCCAGCTTCCCATTACTGTCTTCCCAGGACAGCATCTCCAGTTTCACCATTACTGTCTCCCAGGACGCACCCCCAGCTTCCCATTACTGTCCCCCAGGACAGCCCCTCCAGCTTCCCCATTACTGTCTCCCGGGACAGCACTATCAGCCCCCCATTTACTGACTACAAGGACATCATCTCCAGCCTTACATTTTCTGACTACATGGCCAGTATCAAGGGCAGTACCATTCAGCCCGACTTTTTATGTTCCCATCTGTTGTAGAAAGCTTCCAGGTTTTCTATGAAAGCAGCTTTGATGTTGACCTCTTTTAATACCCTTGTGATTTTAGTCCACAGATTTATCTCATTTGGGCATACCCAAAAACACTTCCCTGTTTTAATACTGCTTGTAGCTAGTTCTTGGATATCTGCACAAGGGCGTGACACCAATTTCCACAGAAATGACAATTTATGCATGTGGAAGCCCGTTTGTTTGACTGACCACAGACTACACACAGCTTCATAATGATTTGAATGGTTGATTTACTGCAATTCTACTAGCAACCTCTTGAATATTCTATTAATAACCTCTCTAGGTGGTGTACAACGAAACCGTTTGAAACCAGTCCAGGGTTCGGACCAGTCAAGGGTTCGGACCAGTCAAGGGTTCGGACCAGTCAAGGGTTCGGACCAGTCTATCTGATCTGATCAGTGGGTCACTTATTTAAACCATACTGGTCGGTGATTTGAGCTAACACATGAAGGATCTACTTGAAATTATCTACCCGAGTAATATGTGATTTGATTGATACAAAAGTATAACTTGCGTGTTGAAGAGCCGGTGACTGCTGGCACTCCTACAATGACGAACGGTCGAGCCTCCACCCTTGTTTATCAATCGCTGTATCTAGCTTCTCTATTTTTTTTTTTTCCGTCTCCACCACAATAAATGCTATATTATCACTATAGTTGACTGGTGCAAATTTTGGAGGAAGGGCGCTTTTTCTGTAGTAAAAATCTTTTTTAGCATTCTTGTTATGTCCGGTCCTGCCAACGGATATACTGCTGCCACATGCCAGACCATACTATATAACATTACATTCACCACTATTACACGTTGATGTATCGTCAAATGCATGGGTCTCAAAACATTTAACCTACCCACCAACCTATCCACTGCCCTCCCAGAATTAACCATCCGTGCCTCCCCGGCATTCCCCATATAAATTATCCCACACACCTTTAGTCTATCCACCACACACCAACGTACAGCTGTTTCCTATCTCGCCCTCCCTACCCAATTCCCTAAGACCAATAATTTCGATTTCTCCACATTCACTTTTAAACCTGTAACTCCTTCAAAACCACCAATCACATCCTCCACCTCATGTAAACTTTCCTCCCTGCTCATTAGAATTGTTGTATCATCCATATACCCTATTATTCCCATTCCTCCATTCTCCACACCACAATCCACCCCTAAACATTTCCCCACTGCCCTGTAAAAAGGGTCCTGTATACAAGTAAACAACAGTTGAGACAGAGGACAACCCTGCCTTATGCCTCTACCCATTGAAACCCACCCCCCTCCCAATTTCCCATTCACCTGCACACGTACACCTACCCTATTATACAAAGTCTCAATCCAACGCACCATCTCTTCCCCAAAGCCCTGCCTCCGTAAGATATGCCACAGTGCCTCTCGTTCTACGCAATCATACGCTGCCTGCCAATTCAATGCTAAGACACCTCCCCCCCTTTATTCTCCCCCTCCATACTTTCCACAAACTCTTTTATTATTCCATGCCCCTCATACATCGTCCTCCCAGGCACCCCATACTGACCTCTCGCAACAACTCTATCATGCACTTCAGCCTGTTCCCCAAGATTTTTGCGAATATCTTATAATCAGCACATAACAACGACAACGCCCTGTAGTTCTGCACTGTAGTAAGGCCTTCCCCTTTTGGAATCAAAACTACTACTGTGGTACGCTGCAACTCACCCATCCTCCCCTCACTTTTCATCACATTCATCAGGTTCACTGAAAAATCCTTCAACACACTCCAATGCTTCACATAGAATTCACAAGGTAACCCATCTATACCTGGCGCTTTACCTCTCGCCATATTCTCCAAAGCTCTCCAATGCTCTCCCAATGCCATACGATCACTTCCACTCAGCACACAATATACATTCTCTCCCAATCTCTCTAAATCCTCACCCTTCACTCCTACACTCTGCAAATATTTTCCAAACCAACTATCCAGAAAACCACTCATACCCTCAGTAGTTCGCAACTCCTGACCCTTCGTATACCCACCTAAGTTCTCGTGTACTACCAGCTTATCAATCTCCATTGCCAACCTGCGTCTCCACTGGCCCCGTAACACACAGGCTGACGGCCTGTCACCCCAAATCGCCTCCTCTAACCCACCTTGCACCCTCGCCTCATCAAATCTCTCATTGTGCATATACTTATCTGCCACTTAACGCTTCAATTTCCTCCATTGGATACACACCTACCACAGCACCTCTCTCATAACAACCCTGCAACCGCCCCTCTAAATACTGTTGAAGCCCATATGTCATCCATGCCTCATTCATTCCCCTTCGCACATAATATTGCCTGATCCTCCTCTTCGCAACCCCATCCCACCACCCCAATAAATCGCTTGCACTCTTATCCCCACCCCATAAGTCCTCCCACAAGCTTTCAAAATCCCCTCCCTCCACCCCCTCACCCAGTAGTCGTACATTCAGCTTCCAGTACCCCAAATATCTCTTAGGCAAACCGTCCCAATTTAAATCAGCATAAACCGCCCTATGATCTGAATAAACGACATTCACCGTCTGCACCCGCATCACCCTAACACCCCTTGTCACATACAACCTATCTAGTCGTGCAGCATAGCTCTTTCTATGAAATGTGTGCTCTATCTCGCAATCCCCTCCATCAACTATATCCCTCAATCCCACACCTCTCAATAGATCCCCTAAACCTGCCAAAAGACACCCTGCCCCCCTCGGTTCCACATCCTTCCTTCGCACCACACAGTTCCAGTCACCACCACCTATTGTCACTGACGGTAATGACCGCAAATAATATACCAATACATTATTCACAAATTCATTCTTTACCCTGACATTATTCTCAGCCGGTACATACACACAAACTACTGCCATCCTCTCACCTCTCCACCACCCATCTATCTTAACACCCCCCCCCCCTTCACTCCTAAGAACAACAAATGGGCTCGTCTCTCGGATCAGGATTCCCACCCCTCCCTTCATTCGCTCCGAATACATCACAAACACTCTGTACCCATCCACCTCCAATTCCCTTCCCAGCTTGAAATTATGTTCCTGTACAAAAACAATGTCTATAGCATAACGTCTTAAAAATCCCTTTACCCACAGACGCTTCTCACTTGCACACAATCCATTAATATTCACTGTCATGCACCGGAAACCTACTTATGTGATTTCACCCTCTGCCCCATTTCACCTTTCACTGACACGCTTCCAGTGTGTCTGCTTCTTCCACTTTTCTCTCCACTGCCCACTTGTGGCTTCCCCTGATCCAATACCGGACCAGGCGTACCTTTAGAGCTCCCACGCACCACATCAACCCACGGTTTTTTCCCCGGTCTCTGTGCCGGGGTCAAAACATCATCCGAGTCGGAATATGTTGCCGCCCTCTTACGGTTGACACTCTCTGCATCCATTTCCAACTCACTGGATGCCTCCCTGTGAATCTCAGCATTTACCTCATATCACTTCCACACTCCTGGCGAGTCATCTGCCATGTTCGCCAATCTTCCAAGTTGCTCATCTTCAATCTGAACAGGACTCCTCACCATCCTCAAGTTATCCTCAGAAACCTTCTTCTCAAAGGATTTTTCTTTCACGTTCACCAGTAGGCCTCCCTCTACCCGCACTTCACCACTCTGCACAGTCTTCCCAGTCTCCAAGGCAGATGCCTCACATCCCACTAACTGTGACAGTGATGGGCTGGTACCCACCAGTGGCAGCTCACGCTCCACTTCCTCACTCCAGGAAGTGCCACTTCTATGTACAGGTGACTCATCAGCATGACCCACCTCCGGTTCTGGCTCTTTCACCATCTCACTACCTAGTTCCTGTCTCCGCTGCCATCTCCCACACTGGGCAGCCATATGGTCATATGCACCACATAACCTACACGTCTTCTGCTGCCCAGCATAGTACACCATTACCTGCACCCTAAATGCATCCAGTATGACGTAAGATGGGATGGAATGCCTCAACGTCATCTTGAGCGTGAACGTACCATCCGGCAAGCCGGCATACACCCCATCTGTCCATTTACCAGCCATAGCCAGGTGTACAGTTCCATACTGTTCAAATACATTCCGCAGGTCAGTCTCGTCCGCCTCAAATGGCACATTTCAGACTTTCACCCATGTGTAATGCCTAGACACGTCGATGAGTCGAACACGTATTGCTGAATTAACGTCCACACTCCCGTCCTGGTACTTGTCAACCAGCCGTTCATACACTCCAGCTGATCTCAACTTGACGAAAATATGATGGGCACCATTTAGCGCCACACCATACAGTTCTTGATCCTCAACACCATAGGTGTCACGAATAATTTGCGGTAAAAGCACTTGTGCAGACTGAGGCGTTATTGCACCACGCACCAATTCAAGGCACACCGTGTGCACACGCCTTCTCACAGGCTGCACCATGTTGTGAAAATATAAGTCTCCTCCAATGGCCAACAGAGGGCAGAGGGCAGTAGTCACACGTCTGCACTCTGCTCAGGTCAAGCGGCGAATCACTAGTGGGGTTAGTGGCTTACGCACTGGCCTGGAGTTTTACGACTCACTTGCCATGGGTACTAACACCAACCATACAGTGGTTTGTTTCCTTTGAGGATGTTCAAGTCAGTGTTCCCCAACAGAACTTTGGATCATGGCACAGTGGCAAGGCTTCACTTATATAAAAATGTTCTTTATATCGACAAACTGTTGTTTGTATGTTCTCTATGAGGTGTTTCCTTCTACTGCTTGCGTGTCCAGGAACCAGATAACAGGTGTAACACAGGCATCTTTATGCAATAATAGCAGCCGAGCGATAACAGGTGCAAATCAACAACAGGTGGAGGATACAAAGATATGCTCAAGGAACCTTTCGCGTTGAAACCAGCGCTTGATCACAAGTGACAGAGAATCGAAATGGAGGTCAACCCAACCAGGATGCGTCCGTTGGAAATTGCCAGCTAGCTGGCAAGTCTTTCTTGACCCCTTCCCCGTGGTTGACTGGAATAGACATCTTTATATAGAAACCCAACCACATGTGACTGCATTTATAAATCCAACTAGTTAACTTTACAGATCAAAAAGATAACTTTACAGATAAATTTAACCATAGGTTCCAGTAGATTAACATATTTAATATATAATCTTTATTTTTGGTACGTATAGCAAAAAATATATAGCTATAACCGCCAGTAAGCATGTGTCAGCCAGTTACACACACACACATACACACACATACACACACACACACACACACACACACACACACACACACACACACACACACACACACACACACACACACTGTCAATGGAAGGAAATAAAATGCCTCAGAGGAAGCAGATGGAGACTCAGTGGGAGGAGGAAAGGGCGAGGTCAGTTTTTGTGTACGGGCTCCAAGAAGCCAAGGGGGACAACTTTGAAGAAATAAAACAGGAGGAGAAAAAAATGATTGAAGGCATCATCAAAACAATAGGTGAGGGCGATATGACCCAGGTGACAAATTTTCAGAGAATTGGGTGGTTTGCGAGTGGAAGGATACAGCCTGTCAAAGTAATTTTCAAGGAAGAATCAGTTCGAACCAGGATTCTGCAAGAGAAAGCAAGACTGAGGGACAAACGGGTACCAGAGAGTATACCTCGACCGCGACAGAACACAAGACGAAAGGACTACACTGAAAGAGAGGGTACAGAGACGCAAGGAGGAACGAGAGGCAATGACGAAGATGAGCAGGACCCAGACACAGGAGGAAGGGCAAACACACCCCACAGAATCTCCCACCAAAAGACTCCAACCACGACATTCCCAACGCAACTTAGCAACCTATACTACAACCCACTCACTGTTCCCTCTGCCACCAACCCCCATATCACAAACCTCACCCCAAACAGCTGTCCCCTTTTGGGCATTCTGACCCCACCCCCAACATCACAAACCCCACCTACACCACAGCCCCATATAGGCCCCCACCAAGGATCTGGCTCCCCAACCCAATATTCTTGCATGACCACAATGATAGAAAAGAAACTGAAAGTTTGGTACACAAACGCGGATGGAATAACGAATAAAACATGAGGAGTGGAACGAAAGAATCAGTGAAAAATCCCCCGACATCATAGCAGTCACAGAAACAAAACTCGCTGAGACAATAACAGACACAATCTTCCCAATGGGATATCAGATCCTGAGGAAAGATAGAAGGAGTAGAGGGGGGAGGAGGGGTTGCACTGCTCATAAAACACCGATGGGGATTTGAGGAAATGGAAGGCATGGACATAATTGGAGAAAGAGACTACATTGTAGGTACAATTCAGTCTGGAGAACATAAAGTAGTCATTGGAGTGATGTATAACCACCACAGAACTGCAGGAGGCCAAGAGAGGAGTACGAGAAAACAACAGGGTGATGGTGGACACACTGGCTGAGGTGGCAGAAGAGCTCACTCGAGCAGAGCAAAGTTACTGGTAATGGGCGATTTCAACCACAGGGAGATCGACTGGGAAAACCTGGAGCCACATGGGGGTCCCGAAACATGGAGAGCCAAGATGATGGATGTGGTACTTGAAAACCTCATGCATCAACATGTCAGGGACACAACCAGAGAGAGAGGGGAGGATGAGCCAGCAAGACTGGATCTTGTGTTCACCCTGAGCAGTTCAGACATTGAGGACATCACTTACGAGAGGCCCCTTGGAGCTAGCGATCATGTGGTTCTGAGTTTTGATTATATAGTAGAGTTACAAGTGGAGAAGGTAACAGGAACTGAAGGGGTCAGGCCAAACTATAAAAGGGGGGACTACACAGGTATGAGAACATTCCTGCAGGAGGTTCAGTGGGACAGAGAAATGGTAGGAAAATCAGTAAACGAGATGATGGAATATGTGGGCAACAAAGTGCAAGGAGGCAGAGGAAAGTTTTGTTCCAAGGGAAACAGAAATAATAGGAAGACCAAAACGAGTCCTTGGTTTACCGAAGGTGTAGGGAGGCAAAAACTAAGTGCAACAGAGAATGGAAAAGGTACAGGAGGCATAGGACCCAGGAAAACAAGGAGATTAGTAGAAGAGCCAGAAACGAGTATGCACAGATAAGGAGGGAGGCCCAGCGACAGTATGAAAACGACATAGCATCGAAAGTCAAATCTGACCCGAAACTGCTGTATAGCCACATTAGGAGGAAGACAACAGTCAAGGACCAGGTGATAAGGCTGAGGAAAGAAGGTGGGAGAACTCACAAGAAACGATCAAGAGGTATGTGAGGAGCTCAACACGAGATTTAAGGAAGTATTTACAGTAGAGACAGGAAGGACTCTGGGGGGACAGACCAGATGGGGACACCAGCAAGGAATACACCAACAGTGTTGGACGACATACATACAGATGAGGAGGAGGTGAAGAGAACTGCTAAGGGACATCGATACCTCAAAGGCAATGGGACCGGACAACATCTCCCCGTGGGTCTTAGAGAGGGAGCAGATATGTTGTGCATGCCACTTACCACAATCTTCACACGTCCCTGGAAACTGGGCAACTACCTGAGGTATGGAAGACGGCAAATGTAGTTCCCATTTTTAAAAAAGGAGACAGAAAAGAGGCACTAAACTATAGACCTGTGTCATTGACGTGTATAGTATGCAAAATTATGGAGAAGATTATCAGGAGGAGAGTGGTGGAGCACCTGGAACGGAACAAGAGTATAAATGCCAACCAGCACGGATTCATGGAAGGCAAATCCTGTGTCACAAACCTTCTGGAGTTTTATGATAAAATAACAGAAGTAAGACACGAGAGAGAGGGGTGGGTTGATTGCATCTTCTTGGACTGCAAGAAGGCCTTTGACACAGTTCCTCACAAGAGATTAGTGCAGAAGCTAGAGAATCAGGCGCATATAACGGGAAGGGCACTGCAATGGATCAGAGAATACCTGACAGGGAGACAACAACGAGTCATGGTACGTAATGATGTATCACAGTGGGCACCTGTGACGAGCGGGGTCCCACAGGGGTCGGTCCTAGGACCAGTGCTATTTTTGGTATATGTGAACGACATGATGGAAGGGTTAGACTCAGAAGTGTCCCTGTTTGCAGATGATGTGAAGTTAATGAGGAGAATTAAATCTGATGAGGACCAGGCAGGACTTCAAAGAGACCTGGACAGACTGGACACCTGGTCCAGCAAATGGCTTCTCGAATTTAATCCTGCCAAATGCAAAGTCATGAAGATAGGGGAAGGGCACAGAAGACCACAGACAGAGTATAGGCTAGGTGGCCAAAGACTGCAAACCTCACTCAAGGAGAAAGATCTTGGGGTGAGTATAACACCGAGCATGTCTCCGGAAGCACACATCAACCAGATAACTGCTGCAGCATATGGGCGCCTGGCAAACCTGAGAACAGCATTCCGATACCTTAGTAAGGAATCGTTCAAGACACTGTACACCGTGTATGTCAGGCCCATACTGGAGTATGCAGCACCTGTTTGGAACCCGCACTTGATAAAGCACGTCAAGAAACTAGAGAAAGTACAAAGGTTTGCGACAAGGTTAGTTCCAGAGCTAAGGGGAATGTCCTATGAAGAAAGATTAAGGGAAATCGGCCTGACGACACTGGAGGACAGGAGGGTCAGGGGAGACATGATAACGACATATAAAATACTGCGTGGAATAGACAAGGTGGACAAAGACAGGATGTTCCAGGGAGGGGACACAGAAACAAGAGGCCACAATTGGAAGTTGAAGACACAAAAGAGTCAGAGAGATATTAGGAAGTATTTCTTCAGTCATAGAGTTGTAAGGCAGTGGAATAGCCTAGAAAATGACGTAGTGGAGGCAGGAACCATACACAGTTTTAAGACGAGGTTTGATAAAGCTCATGGAGCGGGGAGAGAGAGGGCCCAGTAGCAACCGGTGAAGAGGCGGGGCCAGGAGCTAAGACTCGACCCCTGCAACCACAAATAGGTGAGTACACACACACACAAAGTGCAATAGAGAATGGAAAAAGTACAGAAGGCAGAGAACACATGAAAATAGGGAGATCAGTCGCAGAGCCAGGAACGAGTATGCACAGGTAAGGAGGGAGGCCCAGCGACAGTATGAAAATAACATAGCATCGAAAATCAAGACTGACCCGAAACTGTTGTATAGCCACATCAGGAGGAAGACAACAGTCAAAGACCAGGTGATCAGACTGAGGACAGAAGGTGGAGAACTCACAAGAAATGATCAGGAGGTATGTGAGGAGCTAAACATGAGATTTAATGAAGTTTTTACAGTAGAGACAGGTAGGGCTCTGGGAAGACAGCACAGAAGGGAACATCAAGAGGGAATATACCAACAAGTGTTGGATGACATACGAACAACCGAGGAGGAGGTGCAGAAGCTGCTAAGTAACCTTGATACCTCAAAGGCGATGGGGACCGGACAACATCTCCCCGTGGGTCCTTAGAGAAGGAACAGAGATGCTGTGAGTGCCCCTAACCACAATCTTTAACACATCCCTTGAAACTGGGCAACTACCTGAGAAATAAAAGACAGCAAATGTAGTCCCCATATTTAAGAAAGGAAACAGAAATGAGGCACTAAACTACAGACCTGTGTCTCTGGCATGTATTGTGTGCAAAGTCATGGAGAAGATTATCAGGAGGAGAGTGGTGGAACACCTGGAAGGGAACAAGATTATAAATGAAAACCAGCATGGGTTCATGGAAGGCAAATCCTGTGTCACAAACCTTCTGGAGTTTTATGACAAGGTAACAGAAGTAAGAAACGAGAGAGAGGGGTGGGTTGATTGCATTTTCCTAGACTGCAGGAAGGCCTTTGACACAGTTCCCCACAAGAGATTAGTGCAGAAGCTGGAGGATCAGGCGCATATAACAGGGAGGGCACTGCAATGGATCAGGGAATACCTGACAGGGAGGCACAACGAGTCATGGTACGTGAAGAGGTATCACAGTGGGCGCCTGTGACGAGCGGGGTCCCACAGGGGTCAGTTCTAGGACCAGTGCTATTTTTGATATATGCGAAAAGACATGATGGAAGGAATAGACTCTGAAGTGTCCTATTCGCAGATGATGTGAAGCTGATGAGAAGATTAAATCGGATGAGGATGAGGCAGGGGCTGCAAAGAGACGTGGACAGGCTGGACACGTGGTCCAGAAACTGGCTTCTCGAATTCAACCCTGCCAAATCCAAAGTCATGAAGATTGGGGAGGGCAAAGAAGACGCAGACAGAGTATAGGCTAGGTGGACAAAGACTACAGACCTCACTCAGGGAGAAAGACCTTGGGGTGACCATAACACCGAGCACATCACGGAGGCACACATCAACCAAATAACCGCTGCAGCATACGGGCGCCTGGCAAACCTGAGAATAGCATTCCGATACCTTAATAAGGAATCGTTCAAGACACTGTACACTGTGTATGTTTAGGCCCATACTGGAGTATGCAGCACCAGTCTGGAACCCACACCGGGTTTCAAGCACGTCAAGAAGTTAGAGAAAGTACAAAGGTTTGCAACAAGGCTAGTCCCAGAGCTCAAGGGAATGTCGTACGGGGAAAAGGGTTTAAAGGGGAAATCGGACTGACGACACTGGAGGACAGAAGGGTCAGGGGAGACATAAATAACGACATACAAGTTTACTGCGGGGAATAGACAAGGTGGACAGAGATAGGATTTTCCCCAGAGAGGGGACACAGGGACAAGGGGTCACAACTGGAAGCTGAAGACTAAAGACGAGTCACAGGGACGTTAGGAAGTATTTCTTCAGTCATAGAGTTGTCAGCAAGTGGAATAGCCTAGCAAGTGAAGTAGTGGCGGCAGGAACCATACATAGTTTTAAGAAGAGGTATGACAAAGCTCAGGAAGCAGAGAGAGAGGGATCCAGTAGCGATCAGTGAAGAGGCGGGGCCAGGAGCTGAGTATCGACCCCTGCAACCACAATTAGGTGAGTACAATTAGGTGAGTACGCGCACACACATACACACACACATACACACACACACACACACACACACACACACACACACACACTCACACACACACACACACACACACACAGGGAGGGGACACAGAAACAAGAGGCCACAATTGGAAGTTGAAGACACAAATGAGTCAGAGAGATATTAGGAAGTATTTCTTCAGTCATAGAGTTGTAAGGCAGTGGAATAGCCTAGAAAATGACGTAGTGGAGGCAGGAACCATACACAGTTTTAAGACGAGGTTTGATAAAGCTCATGGAGCGGGGAGAGAGAGGGCCCAGTAGCAACCGGTGAAGAGGCGGGGCCAGGAGCTAAGACTCGACCCCTGCAACCACAAATAGGTGAGTACACACACACACACACACACACACACACACACACACACACACACACACACACACACACACACAGTAGCGACTAAATAACAAAGAAGGCAAAATACCGTTACTGGAACCATACAAAAATAACCCGCACATAGAAGAGAGGAGCTTATGACGACGTTTGGACCGAAACGTCGTCGTAAGCTCCTCTCTTCTACGTGCGGGTTATTTTTGTACAGTAGCAACTAGCGAAGAGGCGGGATCAGGAGCTGTGAATCGATCCCTGCAACCACAAGTAGGTGAGTACACACACATACCCACAGACACAGACACACTCAGGGGACAAAGGCTGCAGACTTCACTTAAAGAGGAAGAGCAAGGGGTTAGCAAAGTGCCTAGCATATCGCCAGATATTCTATTTTCAACGAGATATATTCATCTAATTATGATTGCGAGGGTTTAGGGTTGAGCATGCAGTCTGTTTTACTAGCTATCTGCCTCATGGGTTCTTTCATATCCATCCTTAAAACTGTGTACAGTTTTTTTTCCATCAAGTATTCCTAATCTAAAAAATAAATGAAAAGGAATTATAAGATAAAAAAACACTGACCTCTGTTATGTGATGGCGTGGCTGGTGTTGTTCCTCCTCCAGAAGGGTGAGCTCATCCTCCAGTACCTGCTTCTCCAACACTCGCTTCTCCAGGAGATGAGGGTGGAGGTGGGGAGAGTGAGACATGTGATGGTCAGGAGGAACCTCCTCTGGTTGTCCTCTCTCCTCCTCCGCGGCCGCCGCCGTCGCCGCCGCCGCCGCCGCCGCCACCTGTGGAGTTAAGATAAGATAAGATTTGCTGGGATTTTTAACCCGGGGTAGGGAGGGTTAGCCAAAAAGAATAACCCAAGAAAGTAAGTCATTGGGGCTGTGTCTTTATTTTCATTGTGGTCCTTCAATCTTGTCCCCCAGGATGCTACACACACCAGTTGAGTAACACCCAGGTGCGTGCCTAACGTTTCCACCCGTGCTGACGGTAGGCAGCCGCTACCGTCAGCGAGAGAAAACTCAAGGAGAAACATGGAGGGGCGGCAAGTGAATGGTGAGGAGAAAAAGTTGTACAATTTGTGTGAGATGTGGAAACTGATGTCTCAAATTCCACTGTTTGGGAGAAATGGGATAAGCAAAGCACCAGAAGCTTATGGTCAGTATTTGAATAAACGGTTTAAAAAAACGACAAGTTGATAAATGAGACACTATTGGGGTTTTCCACTTGTGACTGCCTACCACTGCTCCACTTCATCTGTCTGCAGTATATAAGTCCCATCTCGGCGAATATACTGCAGGCCAGTAGGCCTGCTTCGGTGTTCCTTTCTTATGTTCTTATCAAGATTCATGAAGTGAACACATTGACTCCAGTCTGAGGGACTGATTACCTCAAACTCCCCATCTTCTACTGTTTTCTGCTTGTGATCGACGAAGCCACTAGCTGGAGACGTTTCCAGAATAAATATATCCAAATGTTGCACAAATATCTCTTGTGGTCAGTGTTTCACACAGAGGCTGTAAGTCACAGTAGGTGTCAACAGAAGTTGTGTCAGCGGCAGAGGTATACAAAACTACCAGATGCAAAATATACTTTTTCAGTAATCTGTTGGAAGTCACAGGTGATGAGCCAAAGTTGATTCTAATAACAATGGAAATCTCCCCTGCTAGTGAGACCGAAAAATGGGTTTGCCGAGTTGTTTCTGGTCAGGCAGAGCCGCTCAAACCTCCCCACCAGTGCCGCAGTGTTGAGGAACATTACAAGGCGAAGAGGTAAAGGAACAATACATTGTGAGAAATTAGAAATATAGTATGAAGCGAAGGAAAAAAAGAAGCATAGTAAGAAATGAAGAGGCCTTTTGAAAGAAAGAAAATGGGAGGTTGAAAGATGAGAGGATAAGGAAAACGAGGAGACAAGGAAAAAGGGGAGGAAATGCGAGAACGAAAATGCAGAAAATAACATGGACTAAGGAAATTCCTAACTAGAGGATGGAGAGAGCAAATTACTGACGATCCTTGAATCTTCATTCTCTTGAGAGATGCAGAATGAGAAGAGATATTACCGAAGTGTAAAAGTGGATGATAGGCATAAAACAGAGGTGATATTAATAAAATACTGAGGATATCGAATCGGTAAGAACCAGAAATAACGGATTTAAGTTAGATAAATTTAGATTTCGAAAGGTCACAGATAGGTAAGCACTAGTTTTCAAACAAGTGTCGATGCGTGGAACAGTATTCTGAGTAGGGTAACCGAGGCTAGGACCCTGGGTGGCTTTTAAAAGAGATTGGACAGATATATGAGTGGGAGGGGCTGGGTTTAATTAGTGTCGTGGGTACGGGAGTAAATTTTTTGGGTAGTTATGGGAAGAGGTGATTTTGATAAAGACCTGCCTTGTATGGGGCAGTAGGCCTTCTGCAGTATTCCTCCATTCTTATGTTCTCAAAAAGTATTTCTCCAAGGTTGATGAATTGATTACATCATATTTACTTCGTTACCACACCTGCTGCTTCAGTGTTTGACTGAAGAAGCCTACTGTGAAGGCGAAACCTTGCAACAGTAAAGAAACCCTACTGCACATTTGTGTTAATCATGAAGGATATGGCATTGTATTTATGAAGACGTTTCGTGCACCAGGAACTGAATTCAAATCGGCATATTGCGCCTTATTTACATGACAACCCTGCCATGATCTAGGCAAGTTCAGACTAGGCTAGGCACTCAGTGAGGGCGCCGCTGCAGCTCCTGCTGCCGCCGTCCCGGCCAGATGACGGATGGCTCCCAGGGCATATTGAAAATTTTTCACAAGTTTTGATGGCTCACAAGCGGGCAAGTGGTGCGACAATATTGTTTGGTAACTTTTAGAAGCTTGGTTAAGTGTATTATCTTTAGAATATTTCACACTGAGCCATATCTAAAGTAAATATTATTAACGAACAGTTCTGTGTATTTCTAGACGGTAATCCTGAGACATACCTGTGGCTGAGGCTGGTCCTTTCTGGGCAACCTGGTTGTTGCTGCTAGCGGCCTACAGGTTCACAAAGTCATCACAACCTGGATGATCAGGAATTTGTGGGAGATAGCTGTCAAATTTCCTCTTGAAAACTTAAAGCTTCGTTCCAGTAATATTTCTCATTTGTGAGGAATAAGATACATGCGCAACGGCAGATATATTTTCATCTGAAAAAAAATACCACAGTGAAAATAGGAAATAAAACCTGAGCGTTTTCATGTGCACATGAAAACGCTCAGGTTTTATTTCCTAAATTCCCTGGTATTTTTTTTATTTACAATCACACGTTTTATTGTAATTTCTTCAATATTTTCAACTATTCTAGTTTGATTTGCAAGTTCATGCACATCCCGTTTTAAAACAGATAAATAGGGAGATAAAAAAAAATAAAGAGTTGAACAAATATTGAAGCATTATCTTCCCCTGACGCCTAGTGAGCAAAGGTTCCAGTGGTTGTCCATTACAACCTCACCCAAACTTTACGGAAGCATCTGGGAACTCTGAAAGCACTTTGTTTTTCTCCAACATCTTCCCAAACGTAAACACTGGGAATTCGATTCATTGATATAACGTTGGCGAGCGAATTACCCCCGAACACACCACCTGCTCTTCCTACATCAACATACCCACGTCCTATATAAGCGAACCTAAATTTTATTCAAGTTCTAATCTACTGATCGACAATGGAAACTCCTGGTCAGTTGCGCCTTTCATAAATCTAGAATGAGGGTCATGCGCGACGCCCAAGTGGCTAATAGAGTAGAAATGCAACCCTGAAAGAAGCAATCTTCAGCTGTTTTATTCGTCTAAGGGAATCCCGGAGAGAAGATAGCGATGGTCAGGTGCTTTATACTAAGAAGGGAATCTGGAAAGGAGGACAGCGATCGTCACCATTTTTTTTATACAGAGAAGGAAATCCTGAACGGAAGACAACAATCTTCATGTTTTTTTTTTTTATGTTAATAAGATACGAGAGGAGGGAGGGAGAGAGGGAGGGAAGGAAGGATATTTCCAGGCATTTTACACTAATAGGATCCTGGACGGGTAAAGCGATCTGAAGGTGTTGTACCCGCAACGCACCAGCTTCATATTTTCCACGAGCTGGCGAGGAAGAGGAAAGAGATAGAGGAGGAGGAGGAGGAGGAAGAGGCCAAGGACACGTGGAAGATAAAGTTTTTGTATTTCATTTAGTGAAATTAAATACATCAGCAATGTGCTACTACCGTATTCAACAGAGTAGTTACGTACAGAATGGTAACAAAAACTTGCTATGTTAAGGTGAAGCAAAACATCGACAATGAAACAGTTTTTTAATTAACATTATTGGGTACACGGAACCTTCATCCAACCCTTCATTGTTCCAGCAGGTACTGGAGTTACTTACCCAGGATGTAACATTCCAGAAGATACTGGAGTTACTTACCCAGGATGTAACATTCCAGAAGATACTGTAGTTACTTACCCAGGATGTAACATTCCAGAAGATACTGTAGTTACTTACCCAGGATGTAACATTCCAGAAGATACTGTAGTTACTTACCCAGGATGTAACATTCCAGCAGGTACTGGAGTTTCTTACACAGGATGTGACCCTCAACAGTCAGCTACGTGTGCATGGGTTGCAGGCTAGGTGTGCAGGGGTAGCAGGATAGGTGTACAGGGGTAGCAGGCTACGTGAGTAGGGGTAGCAGGCTAGGTGAGTAGGGGTAGCAGGTTAGGTGAATAGGGGTAGCAGGTTATGTTTGCAAGGGTAGCAGGCTAGGTTTGCAAGGGTAGCAGGCTAGGTGGCTAGGCGTGCAGAGGTAGGAGGCTAGGTGTGCTGGGGTAGCAGGCTAGGTTTGCAAGGGTAGCAGGCTAGGTGTGCAGGGGTAGGAGGCTAGGTGTGCAGGGGTAACAGGCTAGGTCAGCAGGGGTGTAAGTTAATTCAAATGTTTCTCTGTGCCAGAGCTCTAACCCAGGACATTACGATTGTGAATGAACGCTCTCAGCAGTGAGCCAAGCGATATCTCCGAGGGAAAGAGGTAAACGAGGGGTAAACAATACAAGGTAGAAGAGAAGGAAGGAGGCACAAAGGCAGGAGATAGACAAGAACATAAACAAGGAGGAAGAACATAAACAATGAGGAAGAACAAACAATACGAACATAAACAAGGAGGAAGAACAAACAATAAGAACATAAACAAGGAGGAATAACATAAACAAGGAAGAACAAACAATAAGGAAGAACATAAACAAGGAGGAAGAACAAACAATAAGAAAGAACATAAACAAGGAGGAAAAACCTAGACAAGAGCATAAACAAGAAGGGGCAGTATAAACAGATGATAATCGCGGGAAGTATGGGTGACGGATAACGATGAAGAACAGGAACAGAAAGTGGAGGAAGAAGAGGTAAAAAACGAAGGAAAGTGGGAAGAGGAGGAGGATTAGGAGGAAGAGGAAGAGTAGGAGGAGGAAGAGGAGCAGGAAGAAAATGAGAGAGAAAATCCAGTGCATCAAAGGGGAGGAGCGAGGAGAGAAGGTAATTACGTAATTGAGGTTGAGCAAACAAACACTACCTCTTTGGAGGTCAGGCCCTGCCACTGCCCCAGCCTGCCCCCTTATCACCACCCCCTGCCCTGGACCCTGTCATTTCCCTTGCCCACCACCCCATACCCAGGCCCACCACCCCATACCCTGGCCTTTACCCCGTGCAAATCCCTGGGTGACGAACAATGTAATTTCCTATATGTAATTGCATATATCTGTGTAATTACCTATTGATAAAGGAATAGGGCGAATGATTCTCTCTCTCTCTCTCTCTCTCTCTCTCTCTCTCACTCTCTCAACTTTCTCTCTCCCTTTCTCTCTCTCCATCTCTCCCCTTTCTCTCTCTCTCTCTCTCTCTCTCTCTCTTTCCTACATTATTTAGAAACAAATATTAATATTTTTTTCTGCACTGCTAGTACCAACAAATGATGGTACCAGCACATGATGGTACCAGCACATGATGGTACCAGCACATGATGGTACCAGCACATGATGGTACCAACACATGATGGTACCAACACATGATGGTACCAGCACATGATGGTACCAACACATGATGGTACCAGCACATGATGGTACCAGCACATGATGGTACCAGCACATGATGGTACCAGCACATGATTTGGTACCAGCACATGATGGTACCAACACATGATGGTACCAGCACATGATGGTACCAGCACATGATGGTACCAACACATGATGGTACCAGCACATGATGGTACCAGCATATGATGGTACCAACACATGATGGTACCAGCACATGATGGTACCAGCACATGATGGTACCAGCACATGATGGTACCAACACATGATGGTACCAGCACATGATGGTACCAGCACATGATGGTACCAACACTGATGGTACCAACACATGATGGTACCAGCACATGATGGTACCAGCACATGATGGTACCAACACATGATGGTACCAACACATGATGGTACCAGCACATGATGGCACCAGCACATGATGGTACCAACACATGATGGTACCAACACATGATGGTACCAGCACATGATGGTACCAGCACATGATGGTACCAGCACATGATGGTACCAGCACATGATGGTACCAACACATGATGGTACCAGCACATGATGGTACCAACACATGATGGTACCAGCACATGATGGTACCAACACATGATGGTACCAACACATGATGGTACCAGCACATGATGGTACCAACACATGATGGTACCAACATGACGGTACCAACACATGATGGTACCAGCACATGATGGTAACAACACAAGACGGTACCAACACATGATGGTACCAACACATGATGGTACCAACACATGACGGTACCAACACATGATGGTACAACACATGAGGTTACCAACACATGATGGTACCAACACATGATGGTACCAACACATGATGGTACCAGCACATGATGGTACCAACACATGATGGTACCAACACATGATGGTACCAACACATGATGGTACCAACACATGACGGTAACACATGATGGTACCAACACATGACGGTACCAACACATGATGGTACCAACACATGATGGTACCAACACATGACGGTACCAACACATGATGGTACCAGCACATGATGGTACCAGCACATGATGGTACCAACACATGGTACCAACACATGATGGTACCAACACATGATGGTACCAACACATGACGGTACCAACACATGACGGTACCAACACATGATGGTACCAACACATGATGGTACCAACACATGATGGTAGCAACACATGACGGTACCAACACATGATGGTACCAACACATGATGGTACCAACACATGGTACCAATACATGATGGTACCAGCACATGATGGTACCAACACATGATGGTACCAACACATGGTACAACACATGATGGTAACACATGATGGTACTAACACATGATGGTACCAACACATGATGGTACCAGCACATGATGGTACCAACACATGATGGTACCAACACATGATGGTACCAACACATGGTACAACACATGATGGTACCAACACATGATGGTACCAACACATGATGGTACCAACACATGATGGTACCAGCACATGATGGTACCAATACATGATGGTACCAGCACATGATGGTACCAACACATGATGGTACCAACACATGACGGTACCAACACATGATGGTACCAGCACATGATGGTACCAACACATGACGGTAACAACACATGATGGTACCAACACATGACGGTACCAACACATGATGGTACCAACACATGATGGTACCAACACATGACGGTACCAACACATGATGGTACCAACACATGATGGTACCAGCACATGATGGTACCAACACATGATGGTACCAACACATGATGGTACCAACACATGACGGTACCAACATATGATGGTACCAGCACATGATGGTACCAACACATGATGGTACCAACACATGATGGTACCAACACATGACGGTACCAACATATGACGGTACCAACACATGACGGTACCAACACATGATGGTACCAACACATGATGGTACCAACACATGATGGTAGCAACACATGACGGTACCAACACATGACGGTACCAACACATGATGGTACCAACACATGATGGTACCAACACATGATGGTACAATACATGATGGTACCAGCACATGATGTTACCAACACATGATGGTACCAACACATGGTAAAACACATGATGGTAACACATGATGGTACCAACACATGATGGTAATAACATATGGTACCAGCACATGATGGTACCAACACATGATGGTACCAACACATGATGGTACCACACATGATGGTAACACATGATGGTACCAGCACATGATGGTACCAACACATGATGGTACCAGCACATGATGGTACCAACACATGATGGTACCAACACATGATGGTACCAGCACATGATGGTACCAACACATGATGGTACCAGCACATGATGGTACCAACACATGATGGTAATAGCACATGATGGTACCAGCACATGATGGTACCAGCACATGATGGTACCAGCACATGATGGTACTAGCACATAGTAACAACACTATGATGGTACCAGCACATAGTAACACATGATGGTACCAGCACATGATTGTAACACATGATGGTACCAACACATGGTACCAACACATGATGGTAATAACACATGATGGTACCAGCACATGATGGTAACACATGGTACCAGCACATGATGGTACGAGCACATGGTACTAGCACATAGTAACAACACATGATGGTACCAGCACATAGTAACATATGATGGTACCAGCACATGATTGTAACACATGGTACTAGCACATAGTAACACATGGTACTAGCACATAGTAACACATGATGGTACCAGCACATGATGGTAACACATGATGGTACCAGCATATGTTAACACCACATAGTACCAGCACATGATTGTACCAGCACATGATGGTAACAAGACATGATGGTACCAGCACATGATGGAAACGGCACATGATGGTACCAGCACATGATGGTAACACATGATGGTACCAGCACATGATGGTAACAACACATGATAGTACCAGCACATGATGGTACCAGCACATGATGGTAACACATGATGGTACCAGCACATGGTAACACATGATAGTACCAGCACATGATGGTACCAGCACATGATGGTAACACATGATGGTACCAGCACATGGTAACAACACATGATAGTACCAGCACATGATGGTACCAGCACATGATGGTAACACATGATGGTACCAGCACATGATGGTAACACATGATGGTACCAGCACATGGTAACAACACATGATAGTACCAGCACATGATGGTACCAGCACATGATGGTAACACATGATGGTACCAGCACATGGTAACAACACATGATAGTACCAGCACATGATGGTACCAGCACATGATGGTACTGTCAACAGTATAATACTTATAAAGAAGCTTCCTGGCCACTTCAACATCAACCGCAGAATTCACAAGAGTCACTAACATTCCAGCAAAGTCAACCAAAAGTAATGCTCGAGACTTGTGTTAACTAATTTCAATAAAACATCGGCAATGCCAGAGCTCGACCAAAAGTTCGTTGGTCTCTACCGAGCAGTTGAACATGTAAGTGGTAATCAGTATCAAGTTAGAGAAATTAGTAGTGCTCAGTACAAAGATTCACATTTTGATCTTATGAAGTTAGCATGTGGTGGTGGTGGTGGTGATATTTCTGGCACACAGAACCAGCAAGCCAGACTCTGGACAATTTTTCCTGACTCAGTACCTCCTACCTCTAACAACCTGACTGACGTACGAACTGTCGTTATTTTCTACGTACACGACAAGTGAGGAATCCTCAAGTTTCACTTGTTAACGCTGTTGATCCTTCTCAGTCACGGCATGTGTTAGCAGTTGCCACAGAATTTGGCCCCACTAGAGATGATCCCTCTGCATATGTAAATCTCATATGTAAATACCTTGTACAAATTAGTATAGTCCAATCAATGCTCAACTGTGTGCAGTCTTACAGTATGTCAATTTATTTGATCAAATTTGTTTTAAGTGTTCACGTTGTTTTCGAATTCTGAGATTTAACATTAAACAAGTTGTGCACCGAATCTGTCTTTTCTATTAAACACTTTCTTCTTTGTAAATGAGTTTCCTCAGAATCTGTACATCACATGAATGACGATCGATCGGTCTCATTTACTCTCATATATTTCCATGATCCACCATGATTACTAATGCATTATGTTAAAGTTCATCATATGTATGTTTTGTTGTACAACATTTACTTGCATTGTATAGAATCAGCCCAGAGCTTGAAGCGTCTACTGTATAATTTATGTATTAGTTTTAGCTGTACTGGTATGCAGAGGACGCCATACATTAGCGTCACCAAGCTGTCAACAGTGTAATACTTGTGTTATAGCTCCATTTATAGACAGGTTCCCTGTCCAAGCCTAAAGTCACGTGACTTCTGTTTGTACCCTGCACGTAAGCCGTGCCCGAGAGGCCTCTCCCACACTCTCAACTACACCTATGGCACGGGCAGATGGGCAGGCCGGGCCCTGCCAGTGTATTAATACACTTTTCAATAATAGTTCATCAGTTGTATTTCTTGCTACCATCACTTACAACTGTGAATCCAAGAGTACCAACACATGATGGTATCATATGGTTCCAACACATGATACCAATACATAATGGTACAAACACATAACACATCATGGTACCATCACATTTCAACATATGAAGATACCAACACATGATGGCAAACTTTCCATAAACTTTCCTAACAAGAGATGTGTTTAACTTTGTGTTAAGTCCAACAGGTAGTCCAGTAGGCACAGTTAGTCCAACGGGTACAGAGGAAGTTCAACGGGAAGAGAGCGAGATCAACGGGTAATCAGGGAAATAAACAGGTCGGTTCTCATACATCCAACATTTTCAACTGTTAGAAAAGAGTGGAGACGTAATTAAGGAAGGTAAACAAGAGGAAGAAAAGACGCAGAGTGAGGATGAGGGTAAGAGGTAGTGAGAAACGTGTACTCACCTATTCCTGGTTGCAGGGGTCGATTCACAGCTCCTGGCCCCCGCCTCTTCACTGTTCGTTACTAGGTGTGTAGGTTACTGTGTGTGTGTGTGTGTGTGTGTGTGTGTGTGTGTGTGTGTGTGTGTGTGTGTGTGTGTTGTGTTTGTGTGTGTGTGTGCACGCGCACTCACCTAGTTGTACTCACCTACTTGTGGTTGCAAGGGTCGGGTCATAGCTCCTGGCCCCGCCTCTTCACTGGCCGCTACTGGGTCACTCTCCCTGCACCATGAGCTTTATCATACCTCTGCTTAAAGCTATGTATGGATCCTGCCTCCACTACATCGCTTCCCAAACTATTTCACTTCCTGACTACTCTGTGGCTGAAGAAATACTTCCTAACATCCCTGTGATTCATCTGTGTCTTCAACCTCCAACTGTGTCCCCTTGTTGCTGTGTCCAATCTCTGGAACATTCAGTCTCTGTCGACCTTGTCAATTCCGCTCAGTATTTTATGTTGTTATTATGTCCCCCCTATCTCTCCTGTCCTCCAGTGTCGTCAGGTCGATTTCCCTTAACCTCTCCTCGTAGGACATACTCCTTAGCTCTGGGACTAGTCTTGTTGCAAGCCCTTGCACTTTCCCTAGTTTCTTTACGTGCTTGGCTAGGTGTGGGTTCCAGTCTGGTGCCGCATACTCCAATATGGGCCTAACGTACACGGTGTACAGGGTCCTGAACGATTCCTTATTAAGATGTCGGAATGCTGTTCTTAGGTTATGGCGCCAATATGCTGCAGCAGTTATTTGGTTGATGTGTGCCTCAGGAGATGTGCCTGGTGTTTTACTCACCCCACGATCTTTTTCCTTGAGTGAGGTTTGTAGTCTCTGGCCCCCTTAGACTGTACTCCGTCTGCGGTCTTCTTTGCCCTTCCCCAATCTTCATGACTTTGCATTTGGTGGGGTTGAACTCCAGGAGCCAATTGCTGGACCAGGCCTGCAGCCTGTCCAGATCCCTTTGTAGTTCTGCCTGGTCCTCGTCGGACTGAATTCTTCTCAATTTCACATCATCTGAAAACAGGGACACTTCGGAGTCTATTCCTTCCGTCAAGTCGTTCACAAATACAAGAAACAGCACCGGTCCTAGGACTGACCCCTGTGGAACCCCACTCGTCACAGGCGCCCACTCTGACATCTTGCCACTTACCATGACTCACTGCTATCTTTCTGACAGGTATTCTCTGATCCATTGTAGTGCCTTCTTTGTTATCCCTGCTTGGTCCTCCAGTTTTTGCACTAATCTTTTGTGTGGAACTGTGTCAAACGCCTTCTTACAGTCCAAGAAAATACAATCTACCCACCTCTCTCTCTCTTGTCTTACTACTGTCACCCTGTCATAGAACTCCAGTTGGTTTGTGACATAGGATTTCCCGTTCGTCCGTCCGTGTGTGTTTGTGTTTGTGTGTGTGTGTGTGTGTGTGTGTGTGTGTGTGTGTGTGTGTGTGTGTGTGTGTGTGTGCGCGCGCTCACCTATTTTTGGTTGCTTGGGTCGAGACATAGCTCCTGCCCTGTGCGCGTTTAGGTGTGTGAGGGCGCGCTGGGGGGCGTATAGCACTTCCCAGTAGTAGTAGTAGTAGTAGTAGTAGTAGTAGTAGTAGTAGTAGTAGTAGTAGTAGTAGTAGTAGTAATAGTAGTAGTAGTAGTAGTAGTAGTAGTAGTAGCAGTAGTAGTAATATCCTGAGTGGCCCTTCATGAATCAGAATATAGTTGAAGGATGACCATAGTGACTGGTACATGACTTGGTCTGTTTGCGACTACCACCAAGAACCTGGCGAAGCAGCCAGGAGGGCTGGTCTGGGAACAGGCAGTGGAGGGCACTGACCCCCTCCAGACCAACTAGATAACCAACATAATCTCAGCAAGGCAGCCTCGACTTATAACCTAAATTTTTAAAGGGGTGGAAGGATAAACCAGCGGAAGGCCTCGGTCAGATGACCAAAAGCTACAGCTGCGGAAACACTTGTCCTGTTTCCTTATAAACCTTACCTAATGTAACCTAACCTAACCTCAAGGCATTAATGTTGCTAGAATTACCGACAATATGTTAAGTAAAAGGACACAACTACAACTAATGCCACAATAAAATATCACAGCAGCGCTTGTGTCCTCTTACCTGACATAACCTAAAGGCAGCTTCACCAAGGCACCTCTAGTTGACTGCAGAGTAAATACAGCAAGGAGTTACATACAAACACTTTGATCGTGACTACACATGGATGCAAAGTAAATATGGCACCAGTAAACTACGCCAGTCACTCTGAAGCTAAGGGGCAGGTACAAGAGCTAGGGCTCAACCCCCCACAATCTCAGGTATATATGCACAAGACGGGGCTAGGTGGCATGGTGGGTGGGTGGCGTTAACACCAAGTCAATTGATAAATGTTAGCGAACAAATACCGTCCAGACACGAACCACTATCATCACTACTACTGCACTGACCCACTGTTGTACACAACACCAGTGCTTTGCGTGTTGCTAGCTTACAGAGTACTGTTGTACACAACACCAGTGCTTTACGTGTTGCTAGCTTACAGAGTACTGTTGTACACAACACCAGTGCTTTACGTGTTGCTAGCTTACAGAGTACTGTTGTACACAACACCAGTGTTTTACCTGTTGCTAGCTTACAGAGTACTGTTGTACACAACACCAGTGCTTTACCTGTTGCTAGCTTACAGAGTACTGTGGTACACAACACCAGTGCTTTACCTGTTGCAAGCTTACAGAGTACTGTTGTACACAACACCAGTACTTTACGTGTTGCTAGCTTACAGAGTACTGTGGTACACAACACCAGTGCTTTACCTGTTGCTAGCTTACAGAGTACTGTTGTACACAACACCAGTGCTTTACGTGTTGCTAGCTTACAGAGTACTGTTGTACACAACACCAGTGCTTTACGTGTTGCTAGCTTACAGAGTACTGTGGTACACAACACCAGTGCTTTACCTGTTGCTAGCTTACAGAGTAATGTTGTACACAACACCAGTACTTTACGTGTTGCTAGCTTACAGGGTACTGTTGTACACAACACCAGTGCTTTACGTGTTGCTAGCTTACAGAGCACTGTTGTACACAACACCAGTGCTTTACGTGTTGCTAGCTTACAGAGTACTGTTGTACACAACACCAGTGCTTTACCTGTTGCTAGCTTACAGAGTACTGTTGAACACAACACTAGTGCTTTACGTGTTGCTATCTTACAGAGTACTGTGGTACACAACACTAGTGCTTTACGTGTTGCTAGCTTACAGAGTACTGTTGTACACAACACCAGTGCTTTACCTGTTGCTAGCTTACAGAGTACTGTTGTACACAACACAAGTGCTTCACCTGTTGCTAGCTTACAGAGTACTGTTGTACACAACACCAGTGCTTTACCTGTTGCTAGCTTACAGAGTACTGTTATGCACAACACCAGTGCTTTACGTGTTGCTAGCTTACAGAGTACTGTTGTACACAACACCAGTGCTTTACGTGTTGCTAGCTTACAGAGTACTGTGGTACACAACACTAGTGCTTTACGTGTTGCTAGCTTACAGAGTACTGTTGTACACAACACCAGTGCTTTACCTGTTGCTAGCTTACAGAGTACTGTTGAACACAACACTAGTGCTTTACGTGTTGCTAGCTTACAGAGTACTGTGGTACACAACACCAGTGATTTACCTGTTGCTAGCATACAGAGTACTGTTGAACACAACACTAGTGCTTTACGTGATGCTAGCTTACAGAGTACTGTGGTACACAACACCAGTGCTTTACCTGTTGCTAGCTTACTGAGTACTGTGGTACACAACACCAGTGCTTTACCTGTTGCTAGCTTACAGAGTACTGTTGTACACAACACCAGTGCTTCACCTGTTGCTAGCTTACAGAGTACTGTTGTACACAACACCAGTGCTTTACCTGTTGCTAGCTTACAGAGTACTGTTATGCAAAACACCAGTGCTTTACGTGTTGCTAGCTTAAAGAGTACTGTTGTACACAACAACAGTGCTTTACGTGTTGCTAGCTTACAGAGTACTGTGGTACACAACACTAGTGCTTTACGTGTTGCTAGCTTACAGAGTACTGTTGTACACAACACCAGTGTTTTACCTGTTGCTAGCTTACAGAGTACTGTTGTACACAACACCAGTGCTTTACCTGTTGCTAGCTTACAGAGTACTGTTGAACACAACACTAGTGCTTTACGTGTTGCTAGCTTACAGAGTACTGTGGTACACAACACCAGTGATTTACCTGTTGCTAGCATACAGAGTACTGTTGAACACAACACTAGTGCTTTACGTGATGCTAGCTTACAGAGTACTGTGGTACACAACACCAGTGCTTTACCTGTTGCTAGCTTACTGAGTACTGTGGTACACAACACCAGTGCTTTACCTGTTGCTAGCTTACAGAGTACTGTTGAACACAACACTAGTGCTTTACGTGTTGCTAGCTTACAGAGTACTGTGGTACACAACACCAGTGCTTTACCTGTTGCTAGCTTACAGAGTACTGTTGTACACAACACCAGTGCTTTACCTGATGCTAGCTTACAGTGTACTGTTGTGCACAACACCAGTGCTTTACGTGTTGCTAGCTTACAGGGTACCGTTGTACACAACACCAGTGCTTTACGTGTTGCTAGCTTACAGAGTACTGTTGTACACAACACCAGCGCTTTACGTGTTGCTAGCTTACAGAGTACTGTTGTACACAACACCAGTGCTTTACCTGTTGCTAGCTTACAGAGTACTGTTGAACACAACACTAGTGCTTTACGTGTTGCTAGCTTACAGAGTACTGTGGTATACAACACCAGTGATTTACGTGTTGCTAGCTTACAGAGTACTGTTGTACACAACACCAGTGCTTTACCTGTTGCTAGCTTACAGAGTACTGTTGTACACAACACCAGTGCTTTACGTGTTGCTAGCTTACAGAGTACTGTGGTACACAACACCAGTGCTTTAGGTGTTGCTAGCTTACAGAGTACTGTTGTACACAACACCAGTGCTTTACCTGTTGCTAGCTTACAGAGTACTGTTGTACACAACACCAGTGCTTTACGTGTTGCTAGCTCACAGAGTACTGTTGTACACAACACCAGTGCTTCACCTGTTGCTAGCTTACAGAGTACTGTTGTACACAACACCAGTGCTTTTTGTGTTGCTAGCTTACAGAGTACTGTAGTACACAACACCAGTGCTTTACCTGTTCCTAGCTTACAGAGTACTGTTGAACACAACACTAGTGCTTTACGTGTTGCTAGCTTACAGAGTACTGTGGTACACAACACCAGTGCTTTACCTGTTGCTAGCATACAGAGTACTGTTGAACACAACACTAGTGCTTTACGTGTTGCTAGCTTACAGAGTACTGTGATACACAACACCAGTGCTTTACCTGTTGCTAGCTTACAGAGTACTGTGGTACACAACACCAGTGCTTTACCTGTTGCTAGCTTACAGAGTACTGGTGAACACAACACTAGTGCATTACGTGTTGCTAGCTTACAGAGTACTGTGGTACACAACACCAGTGCTTTACCTGTTGCTAGCTTACAGAGTACTGTTGTACACAACACCAGTGCTTTACCTGTTGCTAGCTTACGGTGTACTGTTGTACACAACACCAGTGCTTTACGTGTTGCTAGCTTACAGGGTACCGTTGTACACAACACCAGTGCTTTACGTGTTGCTAGCTTACAGAGTACTGTTGTAGACAACACCAGTGCTTTACGTGTTGCTAGCTTACAGAGTACTGTTGTACACAACACCAGTGCTTTACCTGTTGCTAGCTTACAGAGTACTGTTGAACACAACACTAGTGCTTTACGTGTTGCTAGCTTACAGAGTACTGTGGTACACAACACCAGTGCTTTACGTGTTGCTAGCTTACAGAGTACTGTTGTACACAACACCAGTGCTTTACCTGTTGCTAGCTTACAGAGTACTGTTGTACACAACACCAGTGCTTTACGTGTTGCTAGCTTACAGAGTACTGTTGTGCACAACACCAGTGCTTTAGGTGTTGCTAGCTTACAGAGTACTGTTGTACACAACGCCAGTGTTTTACCTGTTGCTAGCTTACAGAGTACTGTTGTACACAACACCAGTGCTTTACGTGTTGCTAGCTCACAGAGTACTGTTGTACACAACACCAGTGCTTCACCTGTTGCTAGCTTCAAGAGTACTGTCGTACAACACTAGTGCTTTACCTGTTGCTAACTTACAGAGTACTGTTGTATACAACACCAGGGCTTTACCTGTTGCTAGCTTACAGAGTACTGTTGCACACAACACCAGTACTTTACGTGTTGCTAGCTTACAGAGTACTGTTGTACACAACACCAGTGCTTTACGTGTTGCTAGCTCACAGAGTACTGTTGTACACAACACCAGTGCTTCACCTGTTGCTAGCTTCAGAGTACTGTCATACAACACAGGCTTTACCTGTTGCTAACTTACAGAGTACTGTTGTACACACACCAGGCTTTACCTGTTGCTAGCTACAGAGTACTGTTGCACACAACACCAGTACTTACGTGTTGCTAGCTTACAGAGTACTGTGTACAAACACCAGTGCTTTACGTGTTGCTAGCTAGAGAGTACTGTTGTACACAACACCAGTGCTACCTGTTGCTAGCTTCCAGGTACTGTCTACACAACACAGTGCTTTACTGTTGCTAGCTTACAGAGTACTTGTACACAACACCAGTGCTTTACCTGTTGCTAGGTTACAGAGTACTGCGTACACAACACCAGGCTTTACCTGTTGCTAGCTTCAGAGTACTGTGTACACAACACAGTGCTTTTCGTGTTGCTAGCTTACAGAGTACTTTGTACACAACACCATGCTTTCTGTTGCTAGCTTACAGAGTACTGTTGTACACAAACCAGTGCTTAAACTGTTGCAGCTTCAGAGTACTGTGTCACACACTGTGCTTTACCTGTTGCTAACTTACAGAGTACTGTTGTACACAACACCAGGGCTTTACCTGTTGCTAGCTTAAGAGTACTGTTGAAAAACACCAGTACACGTGTTCTGCTTACAGAGTACTGTTGTTACACAACACAGTGCTTTACTGTTGCTAGCTCACAGAGTACTGTTGTACACAACACCAGTGCTTCAAACGTTGCTAGTTCCAGAGTACTGTCGTACACAACACTAGTGTTTTACCTGTTGCTAGCTTACAGAGTACATTTGTACACAACACGTGCTTTAAACCCGTTGCTAGCTTACAGAGTACTGCTGTACACAACACCAGGGCTTTACCTGTTGCTAGCTTACAGAGTACTGTTGTACACAAAACCAGTGCGTTACGTGTTGCTAGCTTACAGAGTACTGTTGTACACAACACCAGCGCTTTACCTGTTGCTAGCTTAAAGAGTACTGTGGTTTATGTGTTGCTAGCTTACAGAGTACTGTTGTACACAACAACAATGCTTTATCTGTTGCTAGCTTACAGAGTACTGTTGTACACAACACCAGTGCTTTACGTGTTGCTAGATTCCAGAGTACTGTTGTACACAACACTAGTGTTTTACCTGTTGCTAGCTTCGAGTACTGTTGTACACAACCTGTGCTTTACCTGTTGCTAGCTTACAGTATGTTGTACACAACACCAGTGCTTTAGTGTTGCTAGCTTCCAGAGTACTGCTGTTACCAACACTAGGTTTTACCTGTGTGCAACTTTAGAGTACTGTTGTACACAAACCAGTCCTTTAAACCCGTTGCTAGCTTCAGAGTACTGTGGGACAAAGACCAGTGCTTTACCTGTTGCTAGCTTACAGAGTACTGTGGTACACAACACCAGTGCTTTACGTGTTGCTAGCTTACAGAGTACTGTTGTACACAACACCATTGCTTCACCTGTTGCTAGCTTCCAGAGTACTGTCGTACACAACACTAGTGCTTTACCTGTTGCTAGCTTACAGAGAACTGTTGTACACAACACCAGTGCTTTACGTGTTGCTAGCTCACAGAGTACTGTTGTACACAACACCAGTGCTTCACCTGTTGCTAGCTTCAAGAGTACTGTCGTACAACACTAGTGCTTTACCTGTTGCTAACTTACAGAGTACTGTTGTATACAACACCAGTGCTTTACCTGTTGCTAGCTTACAGAGTACTGTTGTACACAATACCAGTGCTTTACCTGTTGCTACCTTACTGAGTACTGTTGTACACAACACCTGGGCTTTACCTGTTGCTAGCTTACAGAGTACTGTTGTACACAACACCAGTGCTTTACGTGTTGCTAGCTTACAGAGTACTGTTGTACACAACAAAAGTGCTTCACATGTTGCTAGCTCACAGAGTACTGTTGTACACAACACCAGTGCTTTACCTGTTGCTAGCTTCTAGAGTACTGTCGTACACAACTCTAGTGCTTTACCTGTTGCTAGCTTACAGAGTACTGTTGTACACAACACCAGTGCTTTACGTGTTGCTAGCTTACAGAGTACTGTTGTACACAACACCAGTGCATTACGTGTTGCTAGCTTACAGAATACTGTCGTACACAACACTAGTGCTTTACCTGTTGCTAGCTTCCAGAGTACTGTCGTACACAACACTAGTGCTTTACCTGTTGCTAGCTTACAGAGTACTGTTGTACACAACACCAGTGCTTTACATGTTGCTAGCTTACAGAGTACTGTTGTACACAACACCAGTACATTACGTGTTGCTAGCTTACAGAGTACTGCTGTACACAACACTAGTGCTTTACCTGTTGCTAGCTTACAGAGTACTGTTGTACACAACACCAGTGCTTTACCTGTTGCTAGCTTACAGAGTACTGTGGTACACAACACCAGGGCTTTACCTGTTGCTAGCTTACAGAGTACTGTTGTACTCAACACCAGTGCATTACGTGTTGCTAGCTTACAGAGTACTGTTGTACACAACACCAGTGCTTTACGTGTTGCTAGCTTACAGAGTACTGTGGTACACAACACCAGGGCTTTACATGTTGCTAGCTTACAGAGTACTGTTGTACACAACACCAGGGCTTTACCTGTTGCTAGCTTACAGAGTACTGTTGTACACAACACCAGTGCTTTACGTGTTGCTAGCTCACAGAGTACTGTTGTACACAACACCAGTGCTTCACCTGTTGCTAGCTTCAAGAGTACTGTCGTACAACACTAGTGCTTTACCTGTTGCTAACTTACAGAGTACTGTTGTACACAACACCAGGGCTTTACCTGTTGCTAGCTTACAGAGTACTGTTGCACACAACACCAAGTACTTTACGTGTTGCTAGCTTACAGAGTACTGTTGTACACAACACCAGTGCTTTACGTGTTGCTAGCTCACAGAGTACTGTTGTACACAACACCAGTGCTTCACCTGTTGCTAGCTTCTAGAGTACTGTCGTACACAACACTAGTGCTTTACCTGTTGCTAGCTTACAGAGTACATTTGTACACAACACCAGTGCTTTACCTGTTGCTAGGTTACAGAGTACTGCTGTACACAACACCAGGGCTTTACCTGTTGCTAGCTTACAGAGTACTGTTGTACACAACACCAGTGCATTACGTGTTGCTAGCTTACAGAGTACTGTTGTACACAACACCAGTGCTTTACCTGTTGCTAGCTTAAAGAGTACTGTGGTTTACGTGTTACTAGCTTACAGAGTACTGTTGTCCACAACAACAGTGCTTTATCTGTTGCTAGCTTACATAGTACTGTTGTACACAACACCAGTGCTTTACGTGTTGCTAGATTCCAGAGCACTGTTGTACACAACACTAGTGTTTTACCTGTTGCTAGCTTCCAGAGTACTGTTGTACACAACACTAGTGCTTTACCTGTTGCTAGCTTACAGAGTACTGTTGTACACAACACCAGTGCTTTACGTGTTGCTACCTTACTGAGTACTGTTGTACACAACACCAGTGCTTTACCTGTTGCTAGCTTACAGAGTACTGTGGTACAAAACACCAGTGCTTTACCTGTTGCTAGCTTACAGAGTATTGTGGTACACAACACCAGTGCTTTACGTGTTGCTAGCTTACAGAGTACTGTTGTACACAACACCAGTGCTTCACCTGTTGCTAGCTTCCAGAGTACTGTCGTACACAACACTAGTGCTTTACCTGTTGCTAGCTTACAGAGAACTGTTGTACACAACACCAGTGCTTTACGTGTTGCTACCTTACTGAGTACTGTTGTACACAACACCTGGGCTTTACCTGTTGCTAGCTTACAGAGTACTGTTGTACACAACACCAGTGCTTTACGTGTTGGTAGCTTACAGAATACTGTGTACACAACACCAGTGCTTTACATGTTGCTAGCTCACAGAGTACTGTTGTACACAACACCAGTGCTTTACCTGTTGCTAGCTTCTAGAGTACTGTCGTACACAACTCTAGTGCTTTACCTGTTGCTAGCTTACAGAGTACTGTTGTACACAACACCAGTGCTTTACGTGTTGCTAGCTTACAGAGTACTGTTGTACACAACACCAGTGCATTACGTGTTGCTAGCTTACAGAGTACTGTCGTACACAACACTAGTGCTTTACCTGTTGCTAGCTTCCAGAGTACTGTCGTACACAACACTAGTGCTTTACCTGTTGCTAGCTTACAGAGTACTGTTGTCACAACACCAGTGCTTTAACTGTTGCTAGCTTACAGAGTAAATGTTGTACACAACACCAGTACATTACGTGTTGCTAGCTTACAGAGTACTGCTGTACACAACACTAGTGCTTTACCTGTTGCTAGCTTACAGAGTACTGTTGTACACAACACCAGTGCTTTACCTGTTGCTAGCTTACAGAGTACTGTGGACACAACACCAGGGCTTTACCTGTTGCTAGCTTACAGAGTACTGTTGTACTCAACACCAGTGCATTACGTGTTGCTAGCTTACAGAGTACTGTTGTACACAACACCAGTGCTTTACGTGTTGCTAGCTTACAGAGTACTGTGGTACACAACACCAGGGCTTTACATGTTGCTAGCTTACAGAGTACTGTTGTACACAACACCAGTGCTTTACTGTTTGCTAAAATTCTGGCACTGTTGTACTTCAAACTGTTTTGCAAACCATGCTTTGCCTGCTTCCAGAGTACTGTTGTCACAACCCCAGTGCTTTACCTGTTGCTAGCTTACAGAGTACTGTTGTACACAACACCAGTGATTTACGTGTTGCTAGCTTCCAGAGTACTGTTGTACACAACACTAGTGCTTTACCTGTTGCTAGCTTACAGAGTACTGTTGTACACAACACCAGTGCTTTACCTGTTGCTAGCTTCCAGAGTACTGTTGTACACAACACCAGTGCTTTACCTGTTGCTAGCTTACAGAGTACTGTGTACAAACACCAGTGCTTTACTGTTGCTAGCTTACAGAGTATTGTGTACACAACACAAGTTTTACTGTTGCTAGATTCCCGAGTACTGTTGTACACAACACCAGTGCTTTACCTGTTGCTAGCTTCCAGAGTACTGTGTACACAACCTAGTGCTTTACCTGTTGCTAGCTTCCAGAGACTGTTGTACACAACACAGTGCTTTACCTGTTGCTAGCTTACAGAGTACTGTTGTACACAATACAGTGCTTTACCTGTTGCTAGCTTCCGAGTACTGTAGGACAAAAACTGTCATTACCTGTGCTAGCTTACAGAGTACTGTTGTACACAACCCAGTGTTACGTGTTGCTTAGCTTACAAGTTAACTGGTGTAACACAATAGCAGTGCTTTACCTGTTGCTACCTTAACTGGTACTGTTGTACACAACACCTGGCTTTACCTGTTGCTAGCTTACAGAGTACTTGTTGTACACAACACCAGTGCTTTACGTACTTGCTAGCATACAGAAGTACTGTTAACAACAACACCAGCTTACAAGTGCTAGCTCACAGATACTGTTGTACACAACACATGTTTACCTGTTGCTACTTCTAGAGTACTGTCGTACACAACTCTAGTGCTTACCTAGTTGTAGCTTACAGAGTATGTTGTACACAACAAACCCGTGCTTTACATGTTGCTAGCTTACAGAGTACTGTTGTACAAACACCAGTACATTACGTGTTGCAGCTTACAGAGTAACTGGCTGTACACACACTAGATGCTTTAACCTGTTTCTAGCTACAGAGTAACTGTTGTACACAACACCAGTGCTTTACCTGTTGCTAGCTTACAGAGTACTGTGGACACAACACCAGGGCTTTACCTGTTGCTAGCTTACAGAGTACTGTTGTACTCAACACCAGTGCATTACGTGTTGCTAGCTTACAGAGTACTGTTGTACACAACACCAGTGCTTTACGTGTTGCTAGCTTACAGAGTACTGTGGTACACAACACCAGGGCTTTACATGTTGCTAGCTTACAGAGTACTGTTGTACACAACACCAGTGCTTTACCTGTTGCTAGCTTAAAGAGTACTGTGCTTTACCTGTTGCTAGCTTTCAGAGTACTGTTGTGCACAACCCCAGTGCTTTACCTGTTGCTAGCTTACAGAGTACTGTTGTGCACAACCCCAGTGCTTTACCTGTTGCTAGCTTACAGAGTACTGTTGTTCTCAACACCAGTGCATTACGTGTTGCTAGCTTACAGAGTACTGTTGTACACAACACCAGTGCATTACCTGTTGCTAGCTTACAGAGTACTGTTGTACACAACACCAGTGCTTTACCTGTTGCTAGCTTACAGAGTACTGTTGTACACAACACCAGTGCTTTACCTGTTGCTAGCTTACAGAGTACTGTTGTACACAACACCAGTGCTTTATCTGTTGCTAGCTTACAGAGTACTGTTGTACACAACACTAATGTTTTACCTGTTGCTAGATTCCAGAGTACTGTTGTACACCACACCAGTGCTTTACCTGTTGCTAGCTTCCAGAGTACTGTTGTACACAACCCTAGTGCTTTACCTGTTGCTAGCTTCCAGAGTACTGTTGTACACAACACTAGTGCTTTACCTGTTGCTAGCTTCCAGAGTACTGTTGTACACAACACTAGTGCTTTACCTGTTGCTAGCTTCCAGAGGTGATCTCCCTCAGCTAGGACAGAAAACTTTACATATCACATGCAGTTAGCTGATACATAATACTAGATCTCTGAAGGTTCTTTCTCAAAGTTTTCTAATTTTGTTACGTGTACATGACTTGCCAGTGATGACAACATCTGAACTTCGGTAAGAACAACCTTTAAACACAGTTGATGTGATTATATGCTGCGAGAAGGTTGAAGAGCTGTGGGCCTCTTAAACTAACACAGTGCTCGCTTGCTTGCCTGTTCCTCTCTCTTTCTTACACACACACACACACACACACACACACACACACACACACACACACACACACACACACACACACACACACACAAACAAACACACACACAAACTGCTCCTTATCAGAAGAGTTCATGAACGACATTCAGCAGAACTTCAGAGAGGTACAACGTGCCACACAAACCTAGCAGAGTTCCCTAAAAAGGTAACAGAAGTGAGGCAGGAGGCTATAGGAAGACCTCTGACACAGTACTGCACAAGACACCTGGGACAAAAGCTAGAGAAGCATGCAGGAATAACAGTGAGGTCACTTCAATGGTTCAAGCAATGCTTAGCAGGAAACAGGGAGTCACTGTCACAGAAGTGTGGGAATGTGTGTAACGAATGTGGGGTCCAAAACACCAGTACTACGGCCGGTAGTATTTCTTGTATACCTCAATATGACGGAAGGGATAGTAGGAGGTATACCTGTTTGCAGTTGTAAAACGAATGACAACACACAGGTGAGGACCAGGGAAAAGCAATAAATGTACCAAGTGCGCGAAACATAGCCTATGTATACACAAATAACCTGCACATAGAAGAGAGGAGCTTACGACGACGTTTCGGTCCGACTTATAACATTTACAAAATCACAAAGTCACACACAGTGTGACTTCGTAAATGGTCCAACTCGGACCGAAACGTCGTCGTAAGCTCCTCTCTTCAATGCACGGGATGTGTATCGTTCCAGTCGCGGTATTGTGCCTTTTCTTGTTATTTTTAGCCTATGTGTCTGTCCCACATACTGATTTACTCACCATAATTTTGCATTTCCTTAAATTCCTGCACCTGCCGGTATTTCTTCCACTGAACGTGCGTAAATGTACCAGGTGTCCACATGCGAGATTCAGCATTTCTGCACCTGAGATTTTCCCAAAAAATATTTCCAACGGTATTTCCACAGATTTCTAATTGATTTTTCCTAATTTCCCCCATTATTATATTTCATAATGTCAAGATATAAGGACAGAATTATTTTTATAATACTTCTGATATTCATTATGATAATTTATATTCTAAAATTGATAGCCCAATTATAAGACTTAAATTATCAAATTATATTAAATTATTAAAAACTAACAATAATGATAATAAATAATTTATGAAGGTATTCATGGAAACCGGTTGGCCGGACTCGAGTCCTGGAGTTGGGAAATACAGTGCCTGCACTCTGAAGGAGGGGTGTTAATGTTGCAATTCTGAACTGAAGTATCGGCGCTCCTCTGGCAAGACAGTGATGGAGTGAGTGATGGTGGAAGCGCTTCTTCTTTTTTGGGTCATCCTACCTTGGTGGGAGACGGCCGGTGTGTTGAAAAAATAATAAATTATATTCCAGGGGAAGCTTTAAACCCGTAAGGGGTTATACAGTGCTTGGGAAAAAAATGGGAAGTATCAGGTTTGATCCAAGGAACGGGAGAATAGTTCCAACTCCCAAATGAGACACTGACGAGGAGCTCTGGGAATTTTCCCCAGAACCTCAGGAAATAGCTGGGTATTTTCCCCTAAACTTCCTGATACAGCTGGGTATTTTCCCCTAAACTTCCTGATACAGCTGGGTATTTTCCCCTAAACTTCCTGATAGAGCTGGGGATTTTCTCCTAAACTTCCTGATACAGCTGGGGATTTTCCCCTAAACTTCCTAATACTGCTGGGGATTTTTCCCTAAATCTCCTGATATAGCTGGGGATTTTCCGCTAAATTTCCTGATATAGCTGGGGATTTTCCGCTAAATTTCCTGATATAGCTGGGGATTTTCCACTAAATTTCCTGATATAGCTGGGGATTTTCCCCTAAACTTCGTAATATAGTGGGGAATTTTCCCTAAATCCTACGAAATGGCGGGAATATCCACTTAACCCGCACGAAATGGCGGGAATTTTAAATAAATCCCATGAATTGGCGGGAATTTCAGGAAGCAAGAGAGGTAAAAAAAATATTTAATTTAAAACTTCATAAATATTAAATCAGGCAGCTGAAATGAGCAAGAACTAGAAGAAACATTTCAGGAGCTGCAGTGTGGGGGAATAATTTAAATTCCCCCTCATGAATAAAATATAAAATAAAGCGTGAACCGTACTTTGTCCGGTCCGTAAGGACGGCGGCGGGACGTGGCAGCACGGACACAAGCTCTATCATATAGCAATATCCCGCCTCACTCAGTGTGTACTCACGCTCCAGGTTCTCTGAGTACATACCCTGACCCGCCGCTAAGAGTCCTGAAGACTCTTCAAGAGTCCTGGAGTTTCTCCCCACTACCCCTCACTCCCTCCAGCCCACTTCCACAAATTCTTTCCCTACTGAGGTAATGGTCAGCGGGAGAGTTTGCTACAGTATGCCGTTGAAGCCGAGACTTGCTCTATTTAGGAATTTCTAGGTTGTATTTTGCCACTGAAGTGGCTAGTTTATGCACCCTATATCCATCCTGTGGATGGTAGTGACTAGTTTACTGTGTACTCTATATCCATCCTGTGGATGGTAGTGACTAGTTTATTGTGCACCCTATATCCATCCTGTGGATGGTAGTGGATAGTTTATTGTGCACCCCATATCCATCCTGTGGATGGTAGTGGCTAGTTTATTGTGCACCTCATATCCATCCTGTGGATGGTAGTGGCTAGTTTATTGTGCACCCCATATCCATCCTGTGGATGGTAGTGGCTAGTTTATTGTTCGCCCCATATCCATCCTGTGAATGGTAGTGGCTAGTTTATTGTGCACCCTATATCCATCCTGTGGATGGTAGTGGCTAGTTTATTGTGTACTCCATATCCATCCTGTGGATGGTAGTGGCTAGTTTATTGTGCACCACATATCCATCCTGTGGATGGTAGTGGCTAGTTTATTGTTCGCCCCATATCCATCCTGTGGATGGTAGTGGCTAGTTTATTGTGCACCACATATCCATCCTGTGGATGGTAGTGGCTAGTTTATTGAGCACTCCTTATCCATCCTGCTGATGGTAGTGGCTAGTTTATTGTGCACCACATATCCATCCTGTGGATGGTAGTGGCTAGTTTATTGAGCACTCCATATCCATCCTGTGGATGGTAGTGGCTAGTTTATTGTGCACCACATATCCATCCTGTGGATGGTAGTGGCTAGTTTATTGTGCACCTCATATCCATCCTGTGGATGGTAGTGGCTAGTTTATTGTACACCACATATCCATCCTATGGATGGTAGTGGCTAGTTTATTGTGCACCTCATATCCTTCCTGTGGATGGTAGTGGCTAGTTTATTGTGCACCCCATATCCATCATGTGGATGGTAGTGGCTAGTTTATTGTGCACCCCATATCCATCATGTGGATGGTAGTGGCTAGTTTATTGTGCACCCCATATCCATCATGTGGATGGTAGTGGCTAGTTTATTGTGCACCCCATATCCATCCTGTGGATGGTAGTGGCTAGTTTATTGTGCACCCCATATCCATCCTGTGGATGGTAGTGGCTAGTTTATTGTGCACTTCATATCCATCCTGTGGATGGTAGTGGCTAGTTTATTGTGCACCACATATCCATCATGTGGATGGTAGTGGCTAGTTTATTGTGCACCCCATATCCATCATGTGGATGGTAGTGGCTAGTTTATTGTGCACCCCATATCCATCCTGTGGATGGTAGTGGCTAGTTTATTGTGCACTTCATATCCATCCTGTGGATGGTAGTGGCTAGTTTATTGTGCACTTCATATCCATCCTGTGGATGGTAGTGGCTAGTTTATTGTGAACTTCATATCCATCCTGTGGATGGTAGTGGCTAGTTTATTGTGCACACCATATCCATCCTGTGGATGGTAGTGGCTAGTTTATAGTGCACACCATATCCATCCTGTGGATGGTAGTGGCTAGTTTATTGTGCACACCATATCCATCCTGTGGATGGTAGTGGCTAGTTTACAGTGCACCACATATACATTGTTGAAAGTGGTACAAAATACCAACAAGTTGACAATTAAGACATGTGCAAAACTTAGGTTATCTTTATTGTTGAAACGCCTACCCACTAGACTTCTTCAGTCAAATACAAAGGCAGTAGTAGTAATGAAATAAAGATGATGTAATCAGTCCATCAACCTTGGAGAAAAAGTATCCGAGTTGTTTTATCCTTCAACTTGTCGGTATTTTATACCTTGCTGTTGGAGTGTGAGTAATGTAATATTTATGAAGGGACTCAGGGACACCGGCAGGCCGGACTTGAGTCCTGGAGATGGGAAGTACAGTGTCTGCACTCTGAAGGAGGGGTGTTAATGTTGCAGTTTTATAACTGTAGTGTAAAGCACCCTTCTGGCAAGACAGTGATGAAGTGAATGATGATGAAAGTTTATCTTTCTCGGGTCACCCTGCCTTGGTGGGAGACGGCCGATGTGTTAATAATAAGTATCATTTTCCAGTGTGTTATTTCCCCCATGAGAGTTTCACCAGCATGATGACACCTTCAAGGGTTCTCACCCCTCCAGCTGGAAAAACTCGTCTCCTCTGCTCATTTATATTCCAGGGTTATGAGTTCTTAGTAGCTCGAGGAGGCAATAGTAAACACCAGAAATGTCTGTGAAGAAGAAAACTAAAATGAATGTCTAGCAGTGAATAAGAGGATACAGTACAGAGGTGAATTAAAATACATTAATATACGATGTATTTTACTGCTGGGGATGACAGTCTTTGGTGACGACGACCCTACAGCAGTACAGTCGTCACACTGATGACGACCCTACAGCAGTACAGTCGTCACACTGATGACCCTACAGCAGTTACAGTCGTCACACTGATGACGACCCTACAGCAGTTACAGTCGTCACACTGATGACGACCCTACAGCAGTACAGTCGTCACACTGATGACGACCCTACAGCAGTACAGTCGTCACACTGATGACGACCCTACAGCAGTACAGTCGTCACGCTGATGACGACCCTACAGCAGTACAGTCGTCACGTTGATGACGCCCCTACAGCAGTACAGTCGTCACGCTGATGACGACCCTACAGCAGTACAGTCGTCACGTTGATGACGACCCTACAGCAGTACAGTCGTCACGCTGATGACGACCCTACAGCAGTACAGTCGTCACGTTGATGACGACCCTACAGCAGTACAGTCGTCACATTTGATGACGACCCTACAGCAGTACAGTCGTCACGCTGATGACGACCCTACAGCAGTACAGTCGTCACGTTTGATGACGACCCTACAGCAGTACAGTCGTCACGCTGATGACGACCCTACAGCAGTACATTTGTCACACTGATGACGACCCTACAGCAGTACAGTCGTCAGACTGATGACGACCCTACAGTAGTACAGTCGTCACACTGATGACGACCCTTTACAGCAGTACAGTCGTCACACTGATGACGACCTACAGCAGTACAGTCGTCAACACTGATGACGACCCTACAGCAGTACAGTCGTCACACTGATGACGACCCTACAGCAGTACAGTCGTCACACTGATGACGACCCTACAGCAGTACAGTCGTCACACTGATGACGACCCTACAGCAGTACAACCGTCACACTGATGACCCTACAACAGTACAGTCGTCACACTGATGACGACCCTACAGCAGTACAGTCGTCACACTGATGACGACCCTACAGCAGTACAGTCGTCACACTGATGACGACCCTACAGCAGTACAGTCGTCACACTGATGACGACCCTACAGCAGTACAGTCGTCCCCACTGATGACGACCCTACAGCAGTACAGTCGTCACACTGATGACGACCCTACAGCAGTACAGTCGTAACGCTGATGACGACCCTACAGCAGTACAGTCGTCACGTTGATGACGACCCTACAGCAGTACAGTCGTCACACTGATGACGACCCTACAGCAGTACAGTCGTCACACTGATGACGACCCTACAGCAGTACAGTCGTCACACTGATGACGACCCTACAGCAGTACAGTCGTCACACTGATGACGACCCTACAGCAGTACGGGTCGTCACATGATGACGACCCTACAGCAGTACAGTCGTCACACTGATGACGACCCTACAGCAGTACAGTCGTCACACTTATGACGACCCTACAGCAGTACAGTCGTCACACTGATGACGACCCTACAGCAGTACAGTCGTCACACTGATGACGACCCTCTGCCAGCTTTGGGTGTGAGTCACGGGAAAGTAGGATCGAGTCCCCATCACTTCACATAATTACAAACTTTGAGATTATTCTATATACTCGAACTTTTTAGAATTATTATGTGTAGTATTTAAAAATAATTAAAACAAATATTTGTCCACGATTCTTTAATGGACTTAATAGGACAAAACTATTCCAATTTTCACGAAAAGTAGGAAGAGACGATTCCAATCTTCACGAAAAATAGAAAGAGACGAGTCCAATCTTCACGAAAAATAGGAAGAAAGAATTCCAATCTTCACGAAAAATAGGAAGAGACGAGTCCAATCTTCACGAAAAATAGGAAGAAAGAATTCCAATCTTCACGAAAAATAGGAAGAGACGAGTCCAATCTTCACGAAAAATAGGAAGAGACGAGTCCAATCTTCACGAAAAATAGAAAGAGACGAGTCCAATCTTCACGAAAAATAGGAAGAAAGAATTCCAATCTTCACGACAAAAATGGGAAGAGACGAGTCCAATCTTCACGAAAAATAGGAAGAGACGATTCCAATCTTCACGAAAAATAGAAAGAAAGAATTCCAATCTTCACGAAAAATAGGAAGAGACGAGTCCAATCTTCACGAAAAATAGGAAGAAAGAATTCCAATCTTCACGAAAAATAGGAAGAGACGAGTCCAATCTTCACGAAAAATAGAAAGAAAGAATTCCAATCTTCACGAAAAATAGGAAGAGACGAGTCCAATCTTCACGAAAAATAGAAAGAAAGAATTCCAATCTTCACGAAAAATAGGAAGAGACGAGTCCAATCTTCACGAAAAATAGGAAGAAAGAATTCCAGTCTTCACGAAAAATAGGAAGAGACGAGTCCAATCTTCACGAAAAATAGGAAGAGACGAGTCCAATCTTCACGAAAAATAGGAAGAGACGATTCCAATCTTCACCGAAAAATAGGAAGAAAAGAATTCCAGTCTTCACGAAAAATAGGAAGAGACGAGTCCAATCTTCACGAAAAATAGGAAGAGACGATTCCAATCTTCACGAAAAATAGGAAGAAAGAATTCCAATCTTCACGAAAAATAGGAAGAGACGAGTCCAATCTTCACGAAAAATAGAAAGAGACGATTCCAATCTTCACGAAAAATAGGAAGAAAGAATTCCAATCTTCACGAAAAATAAGAAAAACTATTGAAATCTTCACTAGAACTTTCCAGCTGGCTAGTTCAATAACCCAGGGACTACACAAGTGTCACTAACACCGACTGTCACTTGTACATCACCGCTCAATATGCTTCATTAAGTTTAAAATTAGGTACAAAAGTATCGTGTGACTATCATCTGATCTACGTAACATTTTTATAAGGTTAAAGTGGTAACTATATGTATCAGACACACCAGTCACACAGGATGGTGTTTCACTGTCATATTCCATCACACAGGATGGTGTTTCACTGTCATATTCCATCACACAGGATGGTGTTTCACTGTCATATTCCATCACCCCAGGATGGTGTTTCACTGTCATATTCCATCACACAGGATGGTGTTTCACTGTCATATTCCATCACACAGGATGGTGTTTCACTGTCATATTCCATCACACAGGATGGTGTTTCACTGTCATATTCCATCACACAGGATGGTGTTTCACTGTCATATTCCATCACACAGGATGGTGTTTCACTGTCATATTCCATCACACAGGATGGTGTTTCACTGTCATATTTCCATCACACAGGATGGTGTTTCACTGTCATATTCCATCACACAGGATGGTGTTTCACTGTCATATTCCATCACACAGGATGGTGTTTCACTGTCATATTCCATCACACAGGATGGTGTTTCACTGTCATATTCCATCACACAGGATGGTGTTTCACTGTCATATTCCATCACACAGGATGGTGTTTCACTGTCATATTCCATCACACAGGATGGTGTTTCACTGTCATATTCCATCACACAGGATGGTGTTTCACTGTCATATTCCATCACACAGGATGGTGTTTCACTGTCATATTCCATCACACAGGATGGTGGTTTCACTGTCATATTCCATCACTCAGGATGGTGTTTCACTGTCATATTCCATCACACAGGATGGTGTTTCACTGTCATAATTCCATCACACAGGATGGTGTTTTCACTGTCATATTCCACCACACAGGATGGTGTTTTCACTGTTATATTCCATCACACAGATGGTGTTTCACTGTCATATTCCATCACACAGGATGGTGTTTCACTGTCATATTCCATCACACAGGATGGTGTTTCACTGTCATATTCCATCACACAGGATGGTGTTTCACTGTCATATTCCATCTCACACAGGATGGTGTTTCACTGTCATATTCCATCACACAGGATGGTGTTTCACTGTCATATTCCATCACACAGGATGGTGTTTCACTGTCATATTCCATCACACAGGATGGTGATTTCACTGTCATATTCCATCACACAGGATGGTGTTTCACTGTCATATTCCATCACACAGGATGGTGTTTCACTGTCATATTCCATCACACAGGATGGTGTTTCACTGTCATATTCCATCACACAGGATGGTGTTTCACTTTTTATATTCCATCACTCAGGATGGTGTTTCACTGTCATATTCCATCACACAGGATGGTGTTTCACTGTCATATTCCATCACACAGGATGGTGTTTCACTGTCATATTCCATCACACAGGATGGTGTTTCACTGTCATATTCCATCACACAGGATGGTGTTTCACTGTCATATTCCATCACACAGGATGGTGTTTCACTGTCATATTCCATCACACAGGATGGTGTTTCACTGTCATACTCCATCACACAGGATGGTTGTTTCACTGTCATATTCCATCACTCAGGATGGTGTTTCACTGTCATATTCCATCACACAGGATGGTGTTTCACTGTCATATTCCATCACACAGGATGGTGTTTCACTGTCATATTCCATCACACAGGATGGTGTTTCACTGTCATATTCCATCCCCACAGGATGGTGTTTTCCACTTTTCATATTCCATCACACAGGATGGTGTTTCACTGTCATATTCCATCACACAGGATGGTGTTTCACTGTCATATTCCATCACACAGGATGGTGTTTCACTGTCATATTCCATCACACAGGATGGTGTTTCACTGTCATATTCCACCACACAGGATGGTGTTTCACTGTCATATTCCATCACACAGGATGGTGTTTCACTGTCATATTCCATCACACAGGATGGTGTTTCACTGTCATTTTTCCATCACACAGGATGGTGTTTCACTGTCATATTCCATCACACAGGATTTTTGTTTTCACTGTCATATTCCATCACACAGGATGGTGTTTCACTGTCATATTCCATCACACAGGATGGTGTTTCACTGTCATATTCCATCACACGGATGGTGTTTCACTGTAATATTCCATCACACAGGATGGTTGTTTCACTGTCATAATTCCATCACACAGGATGGTGTTTCACTGTCATATTTCATCACACAGGATGGTGTTTCACTGTCATATTCCATCACACAGGATGTGTTTCACTGTCATATTCCATCACACAGGATGGTGTTTCACTGTCATATTCCATCACACAGGATGGTGTTTCACTGTCATATTCCATCACACAGGATGGTGTTTCACTGTCATATTCCATCACACAGGATGGTGTTTCACTGTCATATTCCATCACACAGGATGGTGTTTCACTGTCATATTCCATCACACAGGATGGTGTTTCACTGTCATATTCCATCACACAGGATGGTGTTTCACTGTCATTTTTCCATCACACAGGATGGTGTTTCACTGTCATTTCCATCACACAGGATGGTGTTTCACTGTCATATTCCATCACACAGGATGGTGTTTCACTGTCATATTCCATCACACAGGATGGTGTTTCACTGTCATATTCCATCACACAGGATGGTGTTTCACTGTCATATTCCATCACACAGGATGGTGTTTCACTGTCATATTCCATCACACAGGATGGTGTTTCACTGTCATATTCCATCACACAGGATGGTGTTTCACTGTCATATTCCATCACTCAGGATGGTGTTTCACTGTCATATTCCATCACACAGGATGGTGTTTCACTGTCATATTCCATCACACAGGATGGTGTTTCACTGTCATATTCCATCACACAGGATGGTGTTTCACTGTCATATTCCATCACTCAGGATGGTGTTTCACTGTCATATTCCATCACACAGGATGGTGTTTCACTGTTTATATTCCATCACACAGGATGGTGTTTCACTGTCATATTCCACCACACAGGATGGTGTTTCACTGTTATATTCCATCACACAGGATGGTGTTTCACTGTCATATTCATCACACAGGATGGTGTTTCACTGTCATATTCCATCACACAGGATGGTGTTTCACTGTCATATTCCATCACACAGGATGGTGTTTCACTGTCATATTCCATCACACAGGATGGTGTTTCACTGTCATATTCCATCACACAGGATGGTGTTTCACTGTCATATTCCATCACTCAGGATGGTGTTTCACTGTCATATTCCATCACACAGGATGGTGTTTCACTGTCATATTCCATCACACAGGATGGTGTTTCACTGTCATATTCCACCACACAGGATGGTGTTTCACTGTCATATTCCATACACAGGATGGTGTTTCACTGTCATATTCCATCACACAGGATGGTGTTTCACTGTCATATTCCATCACACAGGATGGTGTTTCACTGTCATATTCCATCACACAGGATGGTGGTTTCACTGTCATATTCCATCACACAGGATGGTGTTTCACTGTCATATTCCACCACACAGGATGGTGTTTCACTGTCATATTCCATCACACAGGATGGTGTTTCACTGTCATATTCCATCACACAGGATGGTGTTTCACTGTCATATTCCATCACACAGGATGGTGTTTCACTGTCATATTCCACCACACAGGATGGTGTTTCACTGTCATATTCCATCACACAGGATGGTGTTTCACTGTCATATTCCATCACACAGGATGGTGTTTCACTGTCATATTCCACCAACACAGGATGGTGTTTCACTGTCATATTCCATCACACAGGATGGTGTTTCACTGTCATATTCCATCACACAGGATGGTGTTTCACTGTCATATTCCATCACACAGGATGGTGTTTCACTGTCATATTCCATCACACAGGATGGTGTTTCACTGTCATATTCCATCACACAGGATGGTTGTTTCACTGTCATATTCCATCACACAGGATGGTGTTTCACTGTCATATTCCATCACACAGGATGGTGTTTCACTGTCATATTCCATCACACAGGATGGTGTTTCACTGTCATATTCCATCACACAGGATGGTTGTTTCACTGTCATATTCCATCACACAGGATGGTGTTTCACTGTCATACTCCATCACACAGGATGGTGTTTCACTGTCGTACTCCATCACACAGGATGGTGTTTCACTGTCGTACTCCCACACACAGGATGGTGTTTCACTGTCGTACTCCAACACACAGGAAAGGTGTTTCACTGTCATTACTCCAATCACACAGGATGGTGTTTCACTGTCGTACTCCATCACACAGGATGGTGTTTCACTGTCGTACTCCAACACACAGGATGGTGTTTCACTGTCGTACTCCATCACACAGGATGGTGTTTCACTGTCGTACTCCATCACACAGGATGGTGTTTCACTGTCGTACTCCAACACACAGGATGGTGTTTCACTGTCATACTCCATCACACAGGATGGTGTTTCACTGTCGTACTCCCATCACACAGGATGGTGTTTCACTGTCGTACTCCCAAAACACAGGATGGTGTTTCACTGTCGTACTCCAACACACAGGATGGTGTTTCACTGTCATACTCCATCACACAGGATGGTGTTTCACTGTCATACTCCATCACACAGGATGGTGTTTCACTGTCGTACTCCATCACACCAGGATGGTGTTTCACTGTCGTACTCCAACACACAGGATGGTGTTTCACTGTCGTACTCCAACACACAGGATGGTGTTTCACTGTCGTACTCCAACACACAGGATGGTGTTTCACTGTCGTACTCCAACACACAGGATGGTGTTTCACTGTCATACTCCATCACACAGGATGGTGTTTCACTGTCGTACTCCATCACACAGGATGGTGTTTCACTGTCGTACTCCATCACACAGGATGGTGTTTCACTGTCATACTCCATCACACAGGATGGTGTTTCACTGTCGTACTCCATCACACAGGATGGTGTTTCACTGTCGTACTCCAACACACAGGATGGTGTTTCACTGTCGTACTCCAACACACAGGATGGTGTTTCACTGTCGTACTCCAACACCCCAGGATGGTGTTTCACTGTCGTACTCCAACACACAGGATGGTGTTTCACTGTCGTACTCCAACACACAGGATGGTGTTTCACTGTCATACTCCATCACACAGGATGGTGTTTCACTGTCGTACTCCATCACACAGGATGGTGTTTCACTGTCGTACTCCATCACACAGGATGGTGTTTCACTGTCATACTCCATCACACAGGATGGTGTTTCACTGTTTGTACCTTCCATCACACAGGATGGTGTTTCACTGTCGTACTCCAACACACAGGATGGTGTTTCACTGTCGTACTCCAACACACAGGATGGTGTTTCACTGTCATACTCCATCACACAGGATGGTGTTTCACTGTCGTACTCCATCACACAGGATGGTGTTTTTACTGTCGTACTCCATCACACAGGATGGGTTTTTTCACTGTCATACTCCATCACACAGGATGGTGTTTCACTGTCGTACTCCAACACACAGGATGGTGTTTCACTGTCGTACTCCAACACACAGGATGGTGTTTCACTGTCGTAAATCCATCACACAGGATGGTGTTTCACTGTCGTACTCCATCACACAGGATGGTGTTTCACTGTCGTACTCCATCACACAGGATGGTGTTTCACTGTCGTACTCCATCACACAGGATGGTGTTTCACTGTCGTACTCCATCACACAGGATGGTGTTTCACTGTCGTACTCCATCACACAGGATGTCACACATGAGGTAGTACCATTAGACTCTCTACGCTGGGAATCTTCAGCACAGTAACATGGACATCGCCAAGTATTCCACTATGGGATTCACTAGACAGTCATGTGCTACTGTCTGTAGCACACAAAACTTTAAAGCTTCCAGTATGGTTGAAGTTACTTTTAAATGAAAATAGTCACAATAAATATCTCAGTTCACTTCACCTAGAGTATGTTACGATGGGTACCTTAGTTCGCCTCACATGTTAGGATGGGTACCTTAGTTCGCCTCACATGTTAGGATGGGTACCTTAGTTCGCCTCACATGTTACGGTGGGTACCTTAGTTCGCCTCACATGTTAGGATGGGTACCTTAGTTCACCTCACATGTTACGATGGGTACCTTAGTTCGCCTCACATGTTAGGATGGGTACCTTAGTTCACCTCACATGTTACGATGGGTACCTTAGTTCGCCTCACATGTTAGGATGGGTACCTTAGTTCGCCTCACATGTTACGGTGGGTACCTTAGTTCACCTCACATGTTACGGTGGGTACCTTAGTTCACCTCACATGTTACGATGGGTACCTTAGTTCGCCTCACATGTTAGGATGGGTACCTTAGTTCGCCTCACATGTTACGGTGGGTACCTTAGTTCGCCTCACATGTTACGGTGGGTACCTTAGTTCACCTCACATGTTACGATGGGTACCTTAGTTCACCTCACATGTTACGGTGGGTACCTTAGTTCACCTCACATGTTACGGTGGGTACCTTAGTTCACCTCACATGTTACGGTGGGTACCTTAGTTCACCTCACATGTTACGGTGGGTACCTTAGTTCACCTCACATGTTACGATGGGTACCTTAGTTCGCCTCACATGTTACGATGGGTACCTTAGTTCGCCTCACATGTTACGGTGGGTACCTTAGTTCACCTCACATGTTACGGTGGGTACCTTAGTTCACCTCACATGTTACGGTGGGTACCTTAGTTCACCTCACATGTTACGATGGGTACCTTAGTTCGCCTCACATGTTACGATGGGTACCTTAGTTCGCCTCACATGTTACGATGGGTACCTTAGTTCACCTCACATGTTACGGTGGGTACCTTAGTTCGCCTCACATGTTACGGTGGGTACCTTAGTTCACCTCACATGTTACGGTGGGTACCTTAGTTCACCTCACATGCTACGATGGGTACCTTAGTTCACCTCACATGTTACGGTGGGTACCTTAGTTCACCTCACATGTTACGATGGGTACCTTAGTTCACCTCACATGTTACGATGGGTACCTTAGTTCGCCTCACATGTTACGATGGGTACCTTAGTTCACCTCACATGTTACGGTGGGTACCTTAGTTCACCTCACATGTTACGGTGGGTACCTTAGTTCACCTCACATGTTACGGTGGGTACCTTAGTTCACCTCACATGTTACGGGGGGGACCTTAGTTCACCTCACATGTTACGGGGGGGACCTTAGTTCACCTCACATGTTACGGTGGGTACCTTAGTTCACCTCACATGTTACGGTGGGTACCTTAGTTCGCCTCACCTAAGTCGTGTGCTATAGACAATATCTGGTATGAATCCATTTCTAGGTCAAATTTAAAACATAACTAACAAAACGAGAGCATAAATGACAGGTGAATATTGAACTGCAATATTTATTGTCAATTAATAAAATGCAAGGCAGCCAGATACGGGTGGATCAGCAACACAATAATGTCAGAAATCAGTGTAGCACAACACTGATACAGTAACGTAATATTTCGGGTCACCAGTTGCTGCTGCCGTTATGCAGGGCAAATAAGGTGTTTCAACGGGCACATACTGTACTCTATCGCAAGTTGCAAGTACAGTGTGTTACATTAATCCATTACACGTCTATCAGCAACTGGTACACTTTTTACGCATGTCACGAATAGGAGAAGTGAACAGTGCTCTCCTAAGTTAAGAAGCACAACATTAGTTTAATCAATGTAATACCTTGAGTATGACAACACTGTCAGCAGTTAGGAAATTATAAGTGTAAATACAGGTAAACCTACCTAGAACACCGCACGTTCATTGCTTAAAACTTATTAATAAAAATGAGAGTGGAGTCAGTTCTGGACTATGCAAACACATTTCTCCTAGAATTAGGCACATGTGCAACATCTGGGTATTTTTATTTATACACGTTTCGCCATCCAGTGGCTTTATCAATACAAATTAAATGACTAAGGGGAAGATACGAAAAACCCTATATACAAAAGATGATTTTAAACAGTCCCCACCCTTTGGGAAAGTTAAAGACTTCAAGAACTGTGCTCTTCACTAACCCCAAGAAAAAGGGGATTTAATTACCTCGTCTTTTGTATTGTTCTACTTTAAACTTAACCAAACCCCAAAAGAAACTTAGAGAAAACCTATAAAAACCCTAACCAACGGGAACGGTTGGGGAAAAACACATCATTCACTTAAATGCATGTAATACCTCACAACAAAAAGGATATAAGCCCGGTGTTATCATGCGATATAAGAAGGGATTTTTCATAGACAGAAGGAGGGGTTATCATTCGATAAATTCTGGGGGAATGAGTTATAAACGTTTTAACCTGATTTTTTTCATATTGGAAAAACAAAAGGGAAAACGGGCGACCTTTGGTGATTGAATTTTTGGTCGCGCCCAAATTTTTTATTCAAAATTAAAAGAGACTTTTTTTTTAGCTGCTATTTGGGAGCGGGCCCACAGCAAGTGGGTGTGGGGGAGGTAAACCAGGAACTTGTTTTAGCTGCTATTTGAGCAGGCCACAGCACAGTAGGTGTGTGGGGGTTTAAACACAGGAATTTTTTTTTAGCTGCTAGTTGGGGGCAGGCACGCCCGCGGGTGTGTGGAGGTAAACACGGAATTGGGTTTTACTGTATTTGAGCGGGCCCACACCCCACAGTAGGTGTGGGGAAAGGGGTTAAACACAGGAACTTGTTTTAGCTGCCGTTGAGCAGGCACAGCCCCCGCAGGTGTGTGGGGGAAACACAGGGAACTTGTTTTAGCTGCTAGTTGGCAGGCACACCCACAGCAGGGGTGGGGAGGTAAACACGGGAAACTTGTTTTAGTGCTAGTTGAGCAGGCAAACCCACAGTGGTGTGGGAAGAAAACCCACAGGAATTTGTTTTAGTGTTGTTGAGCAGGCCAGCACAGAGGTGTGTGGAAGTAAACACAGGAACTTGTTTTAGCTGCTAGTTGAGCAGGCACAGCACAGCAGGTGTGTGGAGGTAAACACAGGAACTTGTTTTAGCTGCTAGTTGAGCAGGCACAGCACAGCAGGTGTGTGGAGGTAAACACAGGAACTTGTTTTAGCTGCCTTAGTTGAGAAAGGCACAGCAAAAGTAGGTTGTGTGGAAGAAAACCCGGGGGGAACTTGTTTTAGCTGCTAGTTGAGCAGGCACAGCACAGCAGGTGTGTGGAAGTAAACACAGGAACTTGTTTTAGCTGCTAGTTGAGCAGGCACAGCACAGTAGGTGTGTGGAGGTAAACACAGGAACTTGTTTTAGCTGCTAGTTGAGCAGGCACAGCACAGCAGGTGTGTGGAGGTAAACACAGGAACTTGTTTTAGCTGCTAGTTGAGCGGGCACAGCCAGCAGGTGTGTGGGGGTTAAACACGGGGAACTTTTTTTTAGCTGTTGTTGAGCAGGAAACCCCCACAGTGGGTGTGTGGAAAGAAAACACGGAACTTGTTTTGCTGCCTTAGTTGGGCAGGCACACCCCCAAAAGCAGGTGTGTGGAAGTAAACACGGGAAAACTTGTTTTAGCTTTAGTTGAGCGGGCCACCCCCCCGCAGGTGTGGGGGGGGTTAAAAAGGAACTTGTTTTAGTGTTTTGTTGAGCAGGCCCACCCACAGCAGGTGTTTGGGGAGGAAAAACACAGGAAACTTGTTTTGGGCTGCTAGTTGAGCAGGCAAAAGCACATTTAGGTGGTGGAAGAAAACACGGGAAATTGTTTTAGCTGTAGTTGAGCAGGCACACCCCACGCAGGGTGTGGGGGAAGTAAAACCACGGGAAACTTTTTTTAGTGCTAGTTGAGCGGGCACAGACAGCAGGTGTGGGGAAAAGTAAACACGGGAATTTTTTTTTTAGCTGCTATTTGGGCAGGCACAGCAAAAGGCAGGTGTGGGGGAAGGTAAAACACAGGAATTTTGTTTTGGGCTGCTAGTTGAGCAGGCACAGCACGCAGGTGTGTGGAGGTAAACACGGGGGAACTTTTTTTTTAGCTGTAGTTGAGCAGGCACCCCACAGTAGGGGGTGTGGGGGTTTAAAACAGGAATTGTTTTGCTGCTAGTTGAGCGGGCCCACACCCCACAGTGGTGGGGTGGAGGAAAAACCAGGAAATTTTTTTTGCTGCTAGTTGAGCAGGCACACCCACAGCAGGTGTGGGGAAGGTAAAAAAAGGAACTTGTTTTGCTGCTAGTTGAGCAGGACACCCACAGTAGGTGTGTGGGGGAAAAAACCGGGAAAACTTTTTTTTAGCTGCTGTTGAGCGGGCCACCCCACAGGGGGGTTGTGTGGAGGTAAACCCACGGGAACTTGTTTTAGCTGCTAGGGGGAGCAGGCACAGCCCAGCGTTTGTGTGGAGGTAAACACAGGAACTTTTTTTAGCTGCATTTGGGAGCGGGCCCACACCCAAAGCAGGTGTGTGGAGGGGGAAAACACAGGAACTTGTTTTAGTGCTATTTTGAGCAGGCACACCCCACAGCAGGTGTGTGGAGGAAAACCCCGGGAAAACTTGTTTTGCGTGTTGAGCGGCCCCCCCCCACCACAGCAGGTGTGTGGGGTAAACACAGGAATTTGGGTTTTTACCCTGCTAGTTGGCAGGCACAGCACAGCAGGTGTGTGGAGGAAAACACGGGAATTGTTTTAGTGCTAGTTGGAGGCACAGCCCCGTAGGTGTGGGGAAGTAAACCCGGAACTTGTTTTAGCTGCTTTGGGACCCGGCACACCACAGTAGGTGTGTGGGGGGTAAACACGGGAATTGTTTTAGCTCCCCTAGTTGAGCAGGCCAGCCCAGTAGGTGTGTGGGGGTTTAAACACAGGAATTTGTTTTAGCTGTAGTTGAGCAGGACAGCACAGAGGTGTGTGGGGGGGTTTAAACACGGGAAACCTTGTTTTAGCGGGCCTATTGAGCAGGCACACCCCAACCCGGTGTGTGGGGGGGTAAAACGGGAAAATTTTGTTTTAGCTGCTAGCTGAGCGGGCCCCCCCCCACAGTAGGTGTGTGGAAAGAAAACACGGGGGAACTTGTTTTAGCTCCTAGTTGAGAAAGGCACACCCACAGTAGGGTGTGGAGGTAAACACGGGAAAACTTTTTTTAGCTGCTAGTTGAGCAGGCACACCCCCACGGGAGGTTTTTGTGGAGGTAAACAAGGGAATTTTGTTTTAGCTGTAGTTGAGCAGGCACAGCACAGTGGTGTTTTGGAAGTAAACAAGGAATTTTGTTTAGTGCTAGTTGAGCGGGCCCACACCCCACAGCAGGTGTGTGGAATTTAAACACAGGAATTTGTTTTAGCTGCATTTGAGAGGCACAGCACGCAGGGGTGTGTGGAGGTAAACACAGGAACTTGTTTTGGGTTGTAGTTGGCAGGCACAGCACAGCAGGTGTGTGGAGGGTAAAACAAAGGAACTTGTTTTAGATGTAGTTGAGCAGGCCACACCACAGTAGGTGTGGGGAAAAGAAAACCCCACGGGAAAACTTGTTTTAGCTCCCTATTTGAGCAGGCCCCGCAAGAGGTGTGGGGGAATTTAAACACGGGAAAACTTGTTTTAGTTTCTATTTGAGCAGGCACAGACAGTAGGGGGTGGGGGGAAAACACAGGAACTTGTTTTAGCTCCCTAGTTGAGCAGGCACAGCACGCAGGTGTGTGGAGGAAAAACCAAAAAAAACTTGTTTTAGCTGCTAGTTGAGCGGCACACCCACGCAGGTGTGGGAGGGTCCCACACGGGAAAATTTTTTTAGCTGTGGGTGAGCGGGCACAGACAGTAGGTGGGGGGAAGGTAAACACAGGAAACTTGTTTTAGCTGTTTTTGGGGTTAGCAGGCACAGCAAGGGGGGTGTGTGGAAGTAAACACAGGAAAAACTTTTTTTTGCTGTAGTTGAGCGGCCCACACCCACAGCAGGGGGTGTGGAGGTAAACCCCAGGAATTTGTTTTAGCGGGTAGTTGAGCGGGGCCACACCCAACCAGCAGGTGTGTGGGGGGAAAAACACAGGAACTTGTTTTAGGCTAGTTGAGCAGGCACAGCACAGTAGGGGTGGGGAAGTAAACCCGGGAAAACTTGTTTTGGGCTGCTAGTTGGGGCACAGCAAAAGCAGGTGGTGGAAGAAAACACGGGAAAATTTGGGTTTTAGCTGCTGTTGAGCAGGCACAGCCCCCGCAGGTGTGTGGAAGTAAACACGGAACTTGTTTTAGCTGCAAAGTTGAGCGGCACACCCACAGCGGGGTGTGTGGAGGTAAAAAAACAGGAATTTTTTTTAGCTGCTAGTTGACCCGGCACAGCAAAAGCCGGGTTGTGGGAGGTAAAACCAGGAAAAAAAAAACTTGTTTTAGTGTAGTTGAGCGGGGCACACCCACAGTAGGGGGTTTTGGGAGGAAAACACGGGAAAATTTTTTTAGCTGCGTTGAGCGGGCCCAAGCCACAGTAGGTGTGTGGAGGGGTAAACACAGGAACTTTTTTTTTAGCTGCTATTTTGAGAGGCACAGAAACAGCAGGTGGGTGGAGGTAAACAAAGGAACTTTTTTTAAAGCTGCTAGTTGAGCGGCCCACAGCACAGTGGGGTTTTTGTGGAGGTAACCCCCAGGAACTTGTTTTGCGGGCCTGTTGGAAAGGCAACCCACGCAGGTGTGTGGAGGTAAACCCCAGGAAAACTTTTTTTTTGCTGCTAGTTGAGCAGGCACAGCACAGCAGGTGTGTGGGGGTTTAAAACAAGGAACTTGTTTTAGTGTTATTTGAGCAGGCAAAGCACAGCATGGTGTGGGGGGTAAAACAGGAACTTGTTTTAGCTGTTTGTTTGAGAGGCACAGCACAGTAGTGTGTGGAAGTAAAAAAAAAGGAAACTTGTTTTAGCTCCCTGGGTTGAGCAGGCAAAGCACAGTGGGTTTGTGGGAGGTAAACACAGGAAACTTTTTTTTTTAGTGAAAGTTGGCAGGCCAGCCCCGGTAGGTGTGTGGAGGTAAACACGGGAACTTGTTTTAGCTGCTAGTTGAGCAGGACAGCACAGCAGGTGTGTGGGGGTTAAAACCCACAAAAACTTTTTTTAGTGCTAGTTGAGCGGGCACAGAAACAGCGGTGTGTGGAGGTAAAAAACAGGAACTTGTTTTAGCTGCTATTTTGAGAAAGGACACCCCACAGTGGGTTGTGTGGGGGTTAAAACAGGAACTTGTTTTAGCTGCTATTTGAGCGGGAAACAGCACAGTAGGTGTGGGGGGAAGAAAACACAGGAACTTGTTTTGGGCTGTAGTTGGGGCAGGCACAGCACAGTAGGTGTGTGGATTTGAAAAACCCCAGGAATTGTTTTTGTTCCCTTTTGAGCAGGCACAGCACAGAAAATTGTGTGGAGGTAAAAAAAGGAACTTTTTTTTGTGCTGGGGAAGGCACAGCCAGCAGGTGTGGGGGGGGAAAAACACAAAAACTTGTTTTAGCGGTAGTTGGCAGGCACAGCACAGCGGTGTGGGGGGTAAACACGGAACTTGTTTTAGTGCTAGTTAAAGCGGGGCACCCCCAAGCAGGTGTGGGGAAAGGTAAAAAAAGGAACTTGTTTTAGCTGCTATTTGGCAGGCACCCACAGAAAGGTGTGTGGAGGAAACCACAGGAATTTGTTTTGCTGTATTTGAGCGGGCACACCCCACAGTAGGTGTGGGGGAAGTAAACACGGGAATTGTTTTAGCTCCCTAGTTTAGCGGGCACAGCAAAAGTGGTGTGGGGGGAAGGTTTTAAAACGGGAAAACTTTTTTTAGTGCAGGGGACGGCACACCCACAGCAGGTTTGTGGGGAAAGGTAAAAACACAGGAATTTTTTTAGCTGCTAGTTGGCAGGCACAGCACACAGGGTTTGTGTGGGGGGTAAACACAGGAACTTTTTTAAAGTGCAAGTTGAGCGGGCACAGCACAGTGGTGTGTGGAGGTAAACCGGGAAAACTTTTTTTTCTCCCTAGTTGAGCAGGGCACACCCCACAGTGGGTGGTGGGGTAACACGGGAAAATTGTTTTGTGCTAGTTGAGCGGGGCACAGCACAGCAGGTGTGTGGAGGAAAACCCAAAGGAATTTGGGTTTTAGCTGTAGTTGAGCAGGCCAGCCCAGTAGGTGTGGGGGGGTAAAACGGAAAACTTGTTTTATTTGTTTGTTAAAGCAGGCACAGCCATTAGGTGTTGGAGGTAAAACACGGAACTTTTTTAGCGGCCTTTTTTTGAGCGGGGCACACCCCACAGCAGGTGTGTGGAGGGTAAAAAACAGGAACTTTTTTTAAAGCCCCTAGTTGAGCAGGGACAGCCCCAGAAGGTGTGTGGAGGTAAACAGGAATTTGTTTTAGTGCTGTTGAGCAGGCACCCCCACACCCGGGTTGTGTGGAGGTAAACACGGAACTTGTTTTAGTGTATTTGAGCAGGCACACCCACCCCGGGGTGTGTGGAGGTAAACACGGGAAAACTTTTTTTAAGCTGTAGTTGAGCAGGCACACCCACAGCAGGTGTGTGGGGGTTTAAACACAGGAAACTTGTTTTAGTTGTATTTGGCAGGCACAGCACAGTAGGTGTGGGGAAAAATTTAAAAGGGGGAAATTGTTTTAGGTAGTTGAGAGGCACAACACAGTAGGTGTTTTGGAGGTAAACCCCAGGGAACTTGTTTTAGCGGGCTAGTTGAGCAGGCCAGCACAGTAGGTGTGTGGGGGGGTTTTAAACACAGGAACTTGTTTTGGGCCCCCTAGTTGAGCGGGCCCCAAAAGGGCCACACCCAGGTGTGTGGGGGGGTAAACACAGGAACTTTTTTTAGCTGCAGTTGGCAGGACCCCAAAAAGCGGTGTGGGGGGGTAAACACGGGAAAAACTTGGTTTTAGCTGCATTGAGCAGGCACAGCACAGCAGGGTGTGGAGGTAAAAAAGGAACTTTTTTTTGGCTGCTGTTAAAGCAGGGCACACCCCCACAGAGGTGTTTTGGAGATAAAACCGGAACTTGTTTTGCTCCCCTTGTTGGGGCGGGCCCCACGCCACACCCGGTTTTGTGGAGGAAAACCCACGGAATTGTTTTGGGTGCTATTTGAGCGGGCCCAAGCACGGGCGGGTTTGTGTGGGGGTTTAAAACACAGGAACTTTTTTTAGCTGCTAGTTGGCGGGCCCACACCCACAGCAGGGGGTGTGGGGGTTTAAACACAGGAATTTTGTTTTAGCTGCTAGTTGAGCAGGCACACCCACAGTGGTGTGTGGAAATTTAAACACAGGAACTTGTTTTAGTGCTATTTGAGCAGGCACAGCACAGAAAGGGTTTTGTGGGGGGAAAAACCACGGGAAAACTTGTTTTAGCTCCCTAGTTGAGAGGCACCCCCACAGCGGTGTGTGGGGTTTAAACACAGGAACTTTTTTTAGCTGCTATTTGACAGGAACCCACAGTAGGTGTGTGGGGGGAAAACACAAAAAACTTGTTTTAGCGCTTTTTGAGCAGGCACACCCACAGCGGGGTGTTTTCGGGGGTAAACACAGGAAACTTGTTTTAGTCCCTAGTTGAGCGGGGCCACAGACAGCAGGTGTGTGGGGGGGAAAACCCACGGGGAAACTTTTTTTAGCGCTATTTTGAGGGGCCACGCGGTTCAAGGAGCCCTGCTTTTTCCCCTTCTTTTTCTTCACAAAATGAACATTTGTCACGGAACAGCCTGGGGTTTTTTGAAGGGTATTTTCGGAAAAATTCCTCAAATTTACCCCAAAAATTAACTTTAAAAAAAAAAATTTAAACCCCGGGAAAATTTTTTATGCAAGTTACTGCAAGTTTCCAAGCGTGTATGGGGGGGAAGATACATTTTTTTAAACAAAATTTTTTAGTTTTGGTTGGTTAAATTTGGGTTTTTTTAAAACTATCGACTACACGGAAACAGTCATTAAGGCTGTATGTAAAGGGGATCACCAAACCCAAACCTGAATACTTGTTTCCCCTGAAAAAAAAAAGGGGGATTAAACTCTAAACCTTTTATATACTAAGCCCTACACCTCTCGATGGGATACATGTTGGTTTTTTTTAAAAGTCTTAAAATAAAACAGATTTTTTACGGATCTCAGCTGTGTATTTTACACAGTTTTACACTAGGGATCAACCCATTCCCCATTTACTGGGTTTTTAAATTCCACCCCAAAAAATTCACAAGTTTATTTTACAAATATCACTTTTTTATATTTCCAGTTTTTTGTTTTTAAAATTTATTTATAAAAAAAAAAAAATTATTTTTTTTTTTATTATCAACCGGCCCATTCCCCCCAAGGCAGGGTGGCCCCAAAAAGAAAAAACTTTTACCATCATTCACTCCATCATGTCTTGCCAAAAAGGGGCTTTACACTACATTTTTTTAAAATGCAAAAATTAAACCCCCTTCCCTTAGAGTGCGGCCCATTACTTCCCTCTCCAGGACTCAAGTTTCCCGGGCCGGCCCGGGTTTCCCCGAACCCCCTTTATAAAAAGTTTTTCTTTGCTCACCCCTCCAACAGGGACGTCAAGTAATTTTAAAAAACCCTTCGTCTCCCTTCATCCTATCAAAACAGCTCACGATGCTGCTGGAAGTCCAAGCCCCCCCGCAAAAAAACCTTTCCCTTTAACCCCCCCCCTCAAACCTTTTCCCAGGGCCCACCCTCCCCGCCCTTCCCTTTCCCCTACAGACTGTTTCACTCTTGAAAGTCATTCTGTTTTTGCTCCCTTCTCTCTACATGTCCGGGAACCCCCTCAACAACCCTTCCTCAGCCCCTGGCAACGTTTTGGTAATCCCCACCCCCTTAACTTTTCCAAATACGAATTCTCTGCCTTTTATTCACCCACCCCATTGCCCTCAGACAAGACTTTTCCCCTGCCTCTAAACCTTCTCCTGCTGCAACTTTATAAACCCCTGCCTTCACCCCTTAAGAGTGTTGGTAAAACTATTTCTCTCATACATTCCCCTCTTTGCCTCCAAGGACAAAATTTTTTGTTTTCCACAGACTCCCTTTAAATGCCCCCACTCACCCCTTTTCCCCCATCAATTTTATGATTCACCCCATTCCCTTTATGGGCCCATTTTGCGACACGTCACTCCCCCAAAAATCTGAAAAACATTCACCTCCTCCATAAATCTCTCCCCCAATTTGATATCCAATCTTTCATCACCTAAAATTTTTTTTCTATCCTCATAACCTTACTCTTTTTCCCGTATTCACCTTTAAATTTTTTCTTTTTTTTGCATTTCCCTACCAAATTCATCCACCAATCTCTGCAACTTCTCTTCAGAATCTCCCAAGAGCACAGGTATCAGCAAAGAGCAAATGTGACAACTCCCACTTTATGTGTGTTTTTTTATTTTTTAAATCCCGCCTTCTTGTCAAGACCCTCGCCCTTTACTTCTTTACAACCCCATCTATAAATTTATTTTAAAAAAACCACGGTGACACACACATCCTTGTTAAGGGCCCACTTTTACTGGGGAAAAAATTTCCCTCTTTCCTATGTACTCTAACTTGAGCCCCACTATCCTTAAAAACTTTTCACTGCCTTTTCCCTAACCCACCCCCTAAACCCTTTCACCTGAAAAATCTGCCACATTTCCCCCCTAACCACCCTGTCTACGCCTTTTCCAAAACCATAAATGCCACAAAACCCCTTTGCCATCTAAATTTTGGTTTCCCTTTAAAAGGTTTTACTGTTAAAAACCTGGGCCACACACCCCCTACTTTTTTCCTTTAAAACCCCCTTGTTCATTGCTATCTATTCTCCGTCTTTCTTTTATTTCCTTTTTAACAATAACTCTACCATCACTTTACCCGGGTTTCTCAACGGGCTTAAACCCCCCATAATTTTTTTTCACTCTCTTTTGGCCCCCCTTTTCCCTTTTTACAAAAAGGAAAATATTGGGTGCCCCCTCTGCCAATCCCTAGGGGACCCTTTCCCCCCCTTTCCCTACATTTATTAAATAATTGCCCCAACCACTCCAAAAATATATCCCCCCCTGCTTTTAACATTTCTATCTTTATCCCATCAATCCCGGTGCCTTACCCCCTTTCATTTACCTACTGCCCACGAACTTCCCCCACACTCACAATGGCTTTTCCCTCACTCCTACAAGATGTTATTCCTCCTTGCCCTATACACGAAATCACCAGCTTTCCCTATCTTCATCAACATTTAACAATTCCTCAAAATATTCCCTCCATCTTTCCAATACCTCTAACTCTCCTTTTTAATAACTTCCTCTCCTATTTTTAACTGAAAATCATTTGTTCTCTAGGCTTCCTTAACTTGTTAATCTCACTCCAAAACTTTTTCTTTTTTCAACAAAATTTGTTTGATAACATCTCACCCACTCTCTCATTTGCTCTCTTTTTACATTGCTTCACCACTCTCTTAACCTCTCTCTTTTCCTCCATATACTCTTCCCTCCTTGCATCACTTCTACTTTGTAAAAACTTCTCATATGCTAACTTTTTCTCCCACCATCATCCTTCCACCAATCGCTCCTCTTCCCTCCCGCACCCACTTTCCTGTAACCACAAACTTCTGCTGAACACTCTAACACTACATTTTTAAACCTCCCCCATACCTCTTCGACCCCCTTGCCTATGCTCTCATAGCCCATCTATCCTCCAATAGCTGTTTATATCTTTCCCTAACTGCCTCCTCTTTTAGTTTATAAACCACCTCTCTCTTCCCTGATGCTTCTATTCTCCTTGTATCCCATCTACCTTTTACTCTCAGTGTAGCTACAACTAGAAAGTGATCTGATATATTTTGTGGCCCCTCTATAAACATGTTTCATCCTGAAGTCTACTCAACGTCTTTTATCACCATACATAATCCAACAAACTACTGTCATTTCGCCCTACATCATATCTTGTATACTTATTTATCCTCTTTTTCTTAAAATATGTATTACCTATAACTAAACCCCTTTCTATACAAAGTTCAATCAAAGGGCTCCCATTATCATTTACACCTGGCACCCCAAACTTACCTACCACACCCTCTCTAAAAGTTTCTCCTACTTTAGCATTCAGGTCCCTACCACAATTACTCTCTCACTTGGTTCAAAGGCTCCTATACATTCACTTAACATCTCCCAAAAACTCTCTCTCTCCTCTACATTCCTCTCTTCTCAGGTGCATTTTCACGCTTATTATGACCACTTTTCGCATCAAACCTTTACTTTAATCCACATAATTTTTTGAATTTACACATTCATATTCTCTTTTCTCCTTCCATAACTGATCATTCAACATTACTGCTACCCTTCCTTTGCTCTAACTCTCTCAGATACTCCGATTTAATCCCCTTTATTTCCCCCCACCGAAACTTCCTCTACCCTTCAGCTTGTTTCGCTTAGGGCAGGACATCCAACTTCTTTTCATTCATAACATCAGCAATCATCTGTTTCTTGTCATCGCACTACATCCACGCACATTCAAGCATTCCAGTTTTATAAAGTTTTTCTTCTTCTTTTTTAGTAAATGTCTACAGGAGAAGGGTTTACTAGCCCTTGCTCCCGGCATTTTAGTCGCCTCATACGACACGCATGGCTTACGGAGGAAAGAATCTTTTCCACTTCCCCATGGAACAATAGAAGAAATAAAGAGGAACAAGAGCTATGTAGAAAAAAGGGAGAAAAACCTAGATGTATGTATAATATATGCATGTGCATGTCTGTGAAGTGTGACCAAAGTGTAAGTTGGGAGTAGCAAGATATCTCTTTTTATCTAGCGTGTTTAAAAACAGAAAAAAAACACCAGAAATCCTACTTTCATCCAAACAGTTACAGGTTTCTGCTTCAAAAATTCATCGGCAGGACGGAAAGTATTTTCCCTGGGTGGTTGCTGTCTAAAACCCTTTCTACCTAGGAAAAAAAAAAAGGGAAAATTTAAAAAAGGGAACACGCCTTAGAAAAGCTTTCACCTGGAATGGGTTTTTTTCCCGGGTTATCATCGCACCTGCCCCCAGCAGTATTTCGTGGATAGGGGAAATTTTCAAAAAGGGTTGAAGTCACTTCATAGAAAGTGAGTCAAAATAAGTATTTTTGGAGGGTGGGGTTTTTCCCGTGGGACAGAACGTGAGGCTATGCCCGGGGTCATTTAAACCCCGGTTTTTTTTGAAAAGGGGGGAAAACCCTGCCTCCCCGGGGCGGGGTTAGGCCTTCAAACAGTTTTTCCTCCATTCTTATTTTCTTTGACTTTCCCCTGGGTCACGTGGTCACATCTCCTCCCCGCCTATATATTAATGCTTTTTCTACCTTTTTGTTAAAAGTGATCAGGTCCCGGACCGAAACGTTTTCTAATAAATAGGGTTATAGGTTTGCTTACGTGCTTTCTAAACCAACTTGTGGGTATTTATACAAAGGTTTTATCCCAAATCCGGGTATACCTTTTAATCCCTTTTGGGATATTTTTTGGGAAAAATTTTTCAAATTCCTTTTTAGCCCGGCTCCTGGCCTGTTTGGCCCTGGTGTAGCCTGGTCAACTGCTGCTGCTGCTGGCGGCCCGCGGGCCCCCACACTTTCCATAACAGCCGGGGTTGATCCTGGAGAAGGTCCCTTTTCCCAATTTCCTACTGAAGACTTACATGTTTTTCCGGGGCAGTTTTTTCCTGATTTGTCCTGGTAAGCTTTTAAAAAATTTCTGAAGCCAAACCAATAATCGTTTCCTTTCTACTGATATTTTTCGCCCAAACAGGGGGATTGATCAAGTCAAAAAACCCCTTTTTACGATTTAAAAAAAGATCGAATAATCCGAATTTGTGTTTTTTTTCCATGAAATATTTCATCCCAAAATTCTTCCATTCTGGAGTCACATATGACCATACAGTGTTCTGTTATGAAAGAGCTGCCAACGCTGCCCCTGAAAAACATGGCGGTTTAATCTTTTTTTGGCCTTTTAAGGGAACAGTGCGGGTGCGGTGGTGCCCCTAAGTTGTCAAGGGGGGCCCGGGGCCCACTCCCCACTGTGAGTGGGAAGACACTCTAAGCCAGGGCAAGATAATGCAACAAATGATGGACAATATGGTGATTTAGTGGTTTTGCACATTTTGAGTGGTGGGCAGTAGTGGTGTTGTCAAAATTTATTTGTTTGGGGCATTAGTGGTGTTGCACCCCTTGAGGGGTGGTGCAGTAGGGGTTTTGTCACCCCTTGGTGGGTGGTGCATTTGTGGGGTTGTCACATTGAGTGATGGTGCAGTAGTGGGGGTTTGTCACATTTGAGTGAGGGTGCAGTGGGGTGTTGTCAAACTTGGGGTGGTGGTGCAGTAGTGGTGTTGTCCCGTTGATGGGGTTTTCATTATTTGGGGGTTTTTCCACACTTGAGTGGGGTGCGAGTGGGTTGTCAACAGTTGAGTGGTGGTGCATAGGGGGGTTTTTGTCACACTTGAGTGGGGGTTGCAGTATTTGGTTTTTGTCCCCCTTTTGGTTTGGTGGGGGCAGTATTTGGGTTTGCCCAAAGTTGAGTATGGTGCAGTAGTGGGTTTTTGTCACAGTTGAGTATGGGGCAGTAGTGGTTTTTTGTCACAGTTGATTGATGGGGGCAGTAGGGGTTTGTTGTCCCCTTTGAGTGAGGGTGCATTATTGGTGTGTCCCAGTTGAGTGGGGGTTTGCAGTGGGTGGTGTTGTCACATTTGAGTGGTTGGTGCGTAGTGGTGTTGTCACAGTTGAGTGATGGGGGCAGAAAGTGGTTTTTTGTCAAGTTGATTGGGGGTTTTGCAGTAGGGGGCTAGTGAAAGGCTTCACACTACTATCATTCTCGAAGTGTCCGATCCTTCAGTGTCAGCAAGACTCATGAAGAAAAACCCGGAATTTTTATACGTGTGTGACGTTACACGGGTATTGCAAAACAAACATGGGGGCCGCAGCTTCTACAAAACGAAGCAGTCGACTTGCCTTTTTCAGGTAAACAAAAAGAAAGTGTTGATTTTAAAGTTTTCCCCAAAAATAGGGACAAAAAAACACTTGCATTTTTAAAAAATTCATACACAAGATCCTAATATAAAATACACCCCCTTTGAAAAAAAGCATCGTTTTTTAAATGCCCAACCCCAAAAAATCACTAGAAAAAAAACTCTAGAACGGCGTTTTAAACAATCGATCAAAAAAAAAAAATCCCTCCCTCATAAAAGATTTAAAGTTCGAAAAAAAAAGATATTTTGCAAAATAAATGACTACCATTTTTACTTATGAATATGCAAAATTCAAATTTTAAGGAGTAAATTATCGGGAAAACATTTTTAAGTTTAAAACAAACATTATTTTAAACAACGTTTTTTTGGCACGTTAAAAAAGAATTTAATGTTGTGCTAAAGAAACAATGTTGCACAGATGTTTCCAGTATTTAGGGGGTACAAAAAAAGATGGGGCATCTTATATTGGGAAATATTTATATAGAACTTTTAAAAAAAAAAAACACTTGGGTTTCTACCCCACAACAATACCACCCTCACAGCATCAAACAAAAGCACACAATACTCACCATCACAAACACTCAACCCCTAGCACACAAACCACCATCACAGCACTCAACACTAGCACACAATACTCACCATCACAGCACCCCAAAAACTAGCACACAAAACTCACCATCACAGCAAAATCAACACAGCAAAACACAAAATCCCAAACACAGCACTCAAAACTAGCAACCCACAATATTCACCATACAGCACTCAACACTAGCAAACACAATACTCCCATCCCCAGCACTCAACACTTTGACACACAATACTCACCATCAGAGCACTCAACACTAAACACACAAACCACCATCACAGCACTCAACACAGCACACAATACTTTACCATTTACAGCACTCAAAACTAGCAACAATACCCCCCCACACAGCACTCAAAACTACACACCCCTACTCACCATCACAGCACTCAACACTAGCAAACAAAAACTACTATCACAGGGACTCAACACTAGCACACAATACTCACCATCACAAACAATTTAACACTAAACACACAATACTCACCATCACAGCACTCAACACCCAGCACACACAAACCCAACAGCAAATAAAAAATACCCCACAATACTCACCTAACACAAAATCAAAACTAGACACAATACTCACCCTCACAGCACCCCAACACTAAACACACAATACCACCACAAGCACTTAACTTAAACACACCCAAAACCACCATCACAACCCCTCAACACTACACACAATACTCACCCTCAGGGGCCCCTCAAAAACTAAACACACAATACCACCAAACACAACCACTCAACACTAGCCCACACAATACTTTACCATCACAACACCAACCCTAGCACACCCAAAACTCACCATCAGAGCACTCAACACTAGCACACAATACTCACCCTCAGAAAACCCCCAACACTAGCACACAATACCCAAACCCCCCCCAGCCTTTAAAACTACACACAATTTTCACCCCTCAGAGCATCAACACTAGCACACAATACTCACCTCACAGCATCAACACTAGGGCCCCACAATACTCCCCATCACAAAACTAACACTAGCACCCCACAAAACCAAACCAAACACAGAAATCAACACACACACACAATACTCACCATCCCCAACCCCTCAACACAAACACCAATATCACCATCACAGCAAATCAACTAGCACAAATACTCACCATCACAGACTCAACACTAGCACACAAACTCACCATCAGAGCCAAAATCAAAACAGCACACAAACTCCCCCTCACAGCACCAAAAACTAGCAACCAAAAACTCACCTCACAACACTCAACACTAGCACACCAATAAATCACAACCCCAGCACTCCCAAAACTTTACAAAACAATACTCAAACCCTCCCCCAACACTCAAAACTAGCCACACAATACTCACCACACAGCACTCAACCCCTAACACACACAATACCACCCCTCACAGCACTCAAACTAGCACACACAATACTCACCATCACAGCATCAAAAACTAGCCCCACAAACTCACCCTCCAGCACTCAAAACTAGCACAACATATTCCCCATCACAGACTCAACACTAGGGACAACAATACCACCCAACAAGCACTCAAACCCCAAGACACACAATACTCACCATCACAGCACTCAACACTAGCACACACAATACTCACCCTCACGCAATCAACCTAGCCCCCACAATACTCCCATACAGCACTCAAAAACTAGCACACACAATACTTTACCATCACAGCACCCAACAAATAGCACACACAATACTCACCATCACAGCACCAAAAACTATCCCCACCAAAATCACCAACACAGCACTCAACACTAGCACACACAATACTCACCTTTTACAGCACTAAAACACTAGCACACCCAAAACCCCCCAACACAGCACTCAACACAAAACACAACAATATCACCATTTACAGCACTAAAACAATAGCAACCAAAAATAAATCACCATCCCCAGCACCAACACTAGCCCCCACAAAAATATCACCCTCACAGCACTCCCAAAACTAGCACAAAACAAAATCACCCTCAAAACACTCAACACTAGCACCCCAAAATCACCCTCACAGCACTTTAACATACAAAACACAATTTCTCACCAACAAAAAACTCCCAAAACTGGGACACACAATACTCCCATCACAAACACTAACACTGCACCACAAAACCTTTACCTCACCGCACTCAACACAGCACACCCCTATTTACCATCACAAAACTCAACACAAAAACACACAATACTCTCCATCCAGCCTCAACACTAGCACACACAATACCACCATCCGAAATAAAACCTAGCACCAAAACCACCATCACAGACCAACACAGCCCCACCCAAAATCACCACACAGCCTAAAAAAACTAGCAACACAAAAACCACCTTTACAGCACTCAACCCTTCACACACCCAAAAATCACCCCTAAACAGCACTCAAAACTATCACACACAATAAATTTACCATCAGAGCACTCAAACACTAGCCACACAAAACTACCATCAGAGGGACTCAAAACTAGCACACACAAAATTTCCCCTACAGCATCAACCTACACACACAAAATCACCATCACAGCACCAAAACTAGCACACACAAACTCACCATACAGGCCTCAACACTAGCACACACAATCCCCACCACAGAGCACCAACACTAGCACAACCAAAATCACCAACACAGCAAAAACACTAGTACAAAACAATAACCCCCATCACAGCAAATCAACATAGCCCCACAATCCCCACCATCACACACCCAACACTAGCAAAACCCCAAAAACTCACCATCCGCAATCAAAAACTAGCAAACAATACCCCAACCCCTCACAGCCACAACACTAGCACACAAAAATACCACCCTCACAGCATCAACACTAGCAAAGGCACAATACTTTACCATCCCGCACTTTAACACTACACACAAAACTCACCATCACACACTCAAACACTAGACACCCAAAATTACCCACAAAACACGCACTCCCAAAAACTAGCACACAATATTTACCATCACAGCAATCCCCACTAGCACACAATACTCCCCACCCCTTCCCCCAGCACTCAAACACTAAACACCCCAATACTCACCATCACAGCACTTTAAACACTAGCACACAATACTCACCATCAAAAGCACTCAAAAAACTAGCACACAATACTCACCATCACAAACATCAAACCCCTGCACACAAAACTCCCATTAGAGCACTCAACACTAGCCCACAAAAATTTTTTTTTTTTTCAAAACCCTCAGAGCACTCAAACACTAAACACACAAACTCACCATCCAGCACTCAACACTAGCACACACAATACTCACCCTCAGAAACACTCAAACCCCTAGCACACAATATCACCATCACCGCACCCAAAACTAGCCCCACACCCAAAACTCAAACCCTTTAGAGCAATCCAAAAAACTTCACACACCAAAACTAAACCCTCAGAGACTCAACACAAACACACACAAAAAACCCATCACAGCACCAAACACTACCCACAATTTCCACCATCACAGCCCCCAACACTAGCCACAATACTCACCATCAGAGCACTCCCCCCCCCCCCTAGCACACACAAACCACCAACAAAAGCACTCCCCCACTAGCACACAAAAATACTCACCCTCACCCCACCAACCCCTAGGGCACAATTTCTCACACACAGCACTCAAACTAGCCCCACACAATAATTTAAACCCTCACAAAACTAACACTACACAAAACACAATACTCACCATCACAGCCCCTAACACTAGCACACACCCAAAAACCCCCAAACACAAAAAATCAACACAAACATACACAATACTCACCATGAAAAGCGCTCAACACTGGGGACACAAAACTCACCACCAAACTCAAAACTGCCAAAAATACTCACCATCAAGCGCTAAAAAACTAGCACACAATACTCCTAAGAGCAGTACTCAACACTAGCACACAATATTCACCATTAGCAGCACTCAACCCCAGCACACAAAACTCCCAGAGCACACTCAACATAAACCACAAATTTCCCCACATGACAACACCAACACTACACACAATTTCCACCAATTTAGCAGCACCCCAACACTAGCACACGATAGAGTAAAACACATGTGCAACCCTCTGGGAAACTTTATTGTAGACGTTTCGCCCTCCAGTGGCTTTTTCAATACAAATTCCAGGACATAACTTTAAGGGAAATAGAAATATGTAAAAGAAAATGAGGTAATCATTCCCCCCAAACCCAGGGGTTTGGTGCGAACAGACCTACCCTGGAGATTCCCGAAGCAGAAGAAAAAAATCCTGGCGCTTTTTATTTTTTTTTTTTTTTTTTTTTTTTTTTTTTTTTTTTTTTTTTTTTTTTTAATAACCTTCAAACAGACAACAATTCCCCCTTTGGGGGGATTCCCCCCTGGGGAATCCCCCAAAGGAATTGGGTTGTTAACTTTCAAACCTGCAAAATATGGGAATTCCTTTTTTTCTGGGGTTCAAACCTTTCCCCAAATAGGTCTTCCAACCCAACCCATTTTTGGGAAAGGAAACCCCTTCTTCCCCTAGGGGCCCGGCCCAAAGTTTAATTTTTTTTTGTTGCCACCCGGAACGAAACTTTAAAAAAAGCCCAAGGAATTTCTTCCCCTTTTGCTTATTATTCCAAAATTTTCGGTTTACAACCCCTCCAATTAAGGGGGAACCTCCCCCTTACAAATTCTACTGGCCCGCCCCTGGAAAAAATTTTAAATTGATAAACCCCTAGGGCCACAAAACCTCCAAATAAAATACCCCATGGCACAAATGTCCCCCAAACCCCAAACCCGCCTAATATACCCTTGACAAACACTAGCCCCACAATAATTCCCCATTAAAACATCAAAAACTAGACCTTACTTCCCCTAAAGCAACTCAACACTTTGCCAATACTCACCATTAAGCACTCAACACTAAAAAAAACAAAATAAATCCCATTCCGCACCCTAACCCTAGCCCACAAAATTTTCCATCAAGCACCAACCAGCAAAAAACAAACTACCCTTTAAACACTCAACATAGCACACAAAATACCACCATTTTTAGCACTCAACACTAGCACACAAAAACTCCCATTAAAGCACTCAACATAAACCTAATACTCACCCATCAAAGCACTCAACACTTGAAAAAATACTCACCATCCCCAAACACCCAAAACTAGCACACAAAATTTTCACCTCAAGCAAATAAACCCAGCACCCCCACAATATTTACCATCAAACACTCAAAACTAGCACAAAAAAACCACCACACAGCACTCATCATAGCACACAATACTCACCCTAAGCACTCAACAAATAGCACACAAATAATCACCATTTAAAACACCCCAAAAACTAGAACACAATACTCACCATCAAAGCACCCAACACTAGCACAAAATACCCACCCTCCAGCATAAAAACCCCAAAACCCAAAAATATTCACCATTTAGAGCACTCAACACTAGCACACAAAAATACCCAAACCCTCAAGCACTTTACACCCGGGAACAAAATTTACCATCACAGGGCCCAACACTAGGAAAACAATACCCCAACCCTCACACACTCAACACTAGCACAAAAAATATTTACCCTCCAGCACTCAACACTAGCACAACAATACCACCCCCCAAACACTCAACATACCACCAATATTTACCATCAAACACTCAAAAACTAGCAAAACAATACTCACCAAAAAGCCTCAACACTGGAAAACAAATCACCATCACAACATCAAAAACTAGGACAAAAATACTCACCCTCACGCCTAAAAATTTTCACACAAAATCAACCTACAACACTCAACACTAGCCCCCACAATACTCACCATACAGAATCAACACTAACCCCAAAAATACTCACCATCCAAAAAACTTTGCAAAACAATACTCACCATTGGCAGCCTAACATGGGACACAATACTCACCCCTCAACATCAAACTGCACCAATAATCACCATACAGCCTAAAACTTGCACACAATACTCCCATGGCAAAACTCCCAAAACTTTCACACAATACCCACCTTTAGCAAACTAAACAAACACACAAAATCACCTTTAGCTTTCTCAACACAAACACACTTTCTCCCATTAGCAGACTCAACACTAGACAACAATACTCCCATGAGCGCCTCAACCCCTAGCAAAAAATATCACCATGGAGCAGGGACTCAACACTAGCAAAAAACAAATCACCAAAGAGCAACCCCCAACACTAAAACACACAAAACTCACATGAGCCCAAAATCAACACAAACAACCAATACTCACCATTATTAGACTCAAAACTAAAAACACAATACTCACCCCCTTGGGAGAAAACCCAAAACTAGCACACAATACTCAACCCAAACAGCATTTAACACTAGCACACAATACTCACCCTTAGAGCCTAACAAAAAAAACAAATTAAAATAAAATTCCCAAATTGGGGAAAATACTCCTAGACAAAACTTCCCCGCAATTTTTAATTGGAAAAAATTTAACCTAAGGAAAAAATACTTTTAAAAGAGTTTTATTAAAAAGGAACCCAAACTCCCAAGACCTTAAAAGGGCCCTAACCGGTGCCCCAGCAAAAAAGGTTTAAAAAAAAGTGGATTTTTGGGTGTGAAAATATTTGCCCGGACCCGGCGGTTTGCCCCAAACAATGGTTTTAGGGTTTGGGGAAAAATTGGTTCCAGGAAGGATTTTTTGGGAAAGGTTACTTTGTTTTTTTTTGGGTTTTAAGGGTTTTATGAGGGAACCCCAAACTCCAAAATACCGAAAAAAAAGGGACAAATCCTTGGGCCCCCTTTTTTAAAAATAAATTTAAATAACATAGGGAAAAATTTTGAGAGGACCCAAACTTTCAACCCTCGGTTGGGCCTTTCCCCTTTGCAAATTAAATACCAAGGTTGGGGGACTTAACTAAGCACCTTCCGCATGGGCCCCTAACCTTTGCAATTTTTCCTTTTTTACCATGAGCAGCACTCAACACTAGCACACAAACTCACCATACAGCACTCAAAAAATAGCACCAATTAAATCACCATGAAACAACTCCCAAAACTAGCACAAATATCACCATGAGGGAGCACCAACACTAGAAAACAATAAAACCCCCATGAGCAGCCTCAACACTAGCAAAACAAAAATACCCCTGAGGCCCTCAAAACTAGCACACCCAAAACTCACCCCCGAGAGCACTCAAACTAACACAATACTCACCATGGGAGCATCAAAACTAGCACAACCAAAAACTCACCTGAGCAGCAATCAAAACTAGCACACAAAAATTTACCATACCCACTCAACACTAGCACACAATACTCACCATTGGCACACTTCCAAAAACTACCACATACTCACCATGAGCAGCACTCAAAAACTAGCAAAAAATCTCACCATGAGCAGCACTCAACACTAGCACACAATAAATCACCAGGGCAGCCTTTAAAAACTAGCACAAATACTCACCCTGAGCGCCTCAAACTAGCACAAAAATACTCACCATGAAACCCCAAAATCAACACTAGCCACAATACTCACCTGAGCAGCACTCAACACTACACCAAAACTTCCAAACCCTGACAGACTCAACACTAGCACACAATACTTTCCCCTGAGCAGCACTCCAAAAACTAGCACAAATACTCACCATGAGCCCGCCCCCTCAAACCTTGGGGGCCCCCAATAACCCCACCTTTCCCCTCAACACTTGCACAAAAAATAATACCCTAGAAACCAAAAATTTCCCCCAACAAACTCAAAATAAAAAAGAACCACTTTTAAAGGGGAAAAAATACTTTAAAAAGATAAAACACTAGCAAACAAATTTTTTCACCATGAGAAGATTTCCCTGGACCAAACTTAAAAAAACGCAATTTTTAATAAAAATATAAAGAGAGATTAAACTTTTTTTCAAAAAAATAAAAAAAACCCATGGAAAAGGCTCCTCCCTGGTGGTTTTTTCCCGTCTAATTTGGTTTTTTTAAAAAGAATCCCCGCAAAAACATAATAATTTTGTAAAAAAAAAAAACCCTTTTTTTTTGCCCCCTTTTTCCCCGGGAAAAAAAAAATCCCCCTTTATTTAATTAAAAAAAAAAATTTTAAAAGATAACAACATACAAAAAAAGGGGTTTCAAACAACCATGAAGGAACTGTGAAACCAAAAAAGTTTAAGAAAAACCTATTTTAAATTTTAAAAAAAAAAAATGGAATTAAATGCCTTTTTTTAAATCCAAAAATTAAAAAAAAAACTCCAGGAGGAAAATTTAGAAAAAACCCCTCAAGGGGAAATTTTTTTGTATTAATTACCAGTTAAAAATTGTTTTTGTGTATTTAAAAAAAAAGTTTCCCTGCAAAAACAAATTTCCCGCCCGGAAAAAAAAGATGTTTTTTCAACCATCCCGGGGTCAAAAAAAACCCAACTACCCTTTTTAAAATTTTTTCCAAAAGGGGAAAAGAAAAAATTTAAGGCGAAACAGGGCCCCTTCGGTTCGCCTAAACAAACCCCCCTCGGAGCCACACCCAAAAAAATTACCCTAAGGGGAAAAAGTTCCCACAGGGGTTTCCATATTACTAGGCGATTTTTAAAAATTTTGGGAAAAACCTATGCCCAAAATTTTTTAAAAGGGGGGTTTTTTTATCCCAGGGGGAAACCCTGTTCCCCGAGGGGGAAAAAGTAAGGCCCGGGATTCAAAATGGAAAACCCCCCAGGGAAACAAGCCTTCCAAATTTTTTACCATGTTTTAAAGAATTTGGGGGTCCTTTTAAATCTTATTTGGGGCCCAACCAAAACGAAATTCCCCTTTAGTTTCCCCATAGGGTTTTTTCCTGGAAGGCCCCGGCCCTAACAACACCCCTTTTTCCCGTTTTTGGGCTTCCAGGGAAAAAGTGGTGGAAGGGAAAAACAATTTTCCAAACCCCCTTAATTTTTGGGCAAAAAATTAAGGGTCCCAAAACGAGGAAAAGTTCTACAGGGGGTGGAGAAATTTTAAAAAGGGGAAAAGTTTCAAAGGAAAAAAAGGGGCCCTCGGTTTGTGTTTAAACCCGGTTTTTAGGGGGTAGTTCTCTGTAAAAGGTTCAACAGGGGCCCCGGGGCTTTAAGGCCTTTAAAAGGGGGGGGAACTTTTTTCCTTAGGGTGGAAGCCCCAATTCCCAGACGGGAAAGGAAAAAAATTTGGGGGGGAGGGGGATTACCAAAAAGAAAGGAAATCCCCCCCTACAGGGATTGGGAAGCCTTTAATTTATTTAAAAAAGTTGGGGAAAAACCCCCAAATTTTAAAAGAGAGACCTGGTTTTGGGTTTTCCGTGGAAAAACCCCAAAACCTGCCCACTTAACCTTTTGTAAAAATTTAAATGGGACTTTAAGGCCCTTAAAGGAAAAACCCGGGCAAAAGGGAAAAACAAACCCCACAACCCCCTTTGAGAAAACACCCGGAACCCCCCCAAGAAATGGGTTAAAAGGTGGGGAAAAGGAAATACTACCACCCCAAATTAACAAGAAAAAATAAAGGACACGCGGAAACAAAAACACAGGGCCAAAAACAAAAAAACAAACTGGAAGCGGGTGGGGCCCCAAAAGTTGGAAAAAAAAAAGTTGGGGGACCCCAAGGCGTTTTTGTTTGGCCCGGTGTGTTAAATTGGAGGTAACTGAAAAAAAGGTTTTTTTCCCGGGGAAAAAACCCCAAACCTTGGCATTAAAAGCCGCACAAAGGGGGGGGGGGGTGAAAGGATTTTTTTTAAAAAAGGGGAAGGGAAAGGGGAAAAGAAAACAATTATCCCCAAAGAAAGAAACCATAGCCAAAAATTTTCCCGCCCCTTTTAGTCGCCTCATACGACACGCATGGCTTACGGAGGAAAGATTCTTTTCCACTTCCCCATGGACAATAGAAGAAATAAAGAGGAACAAGAGCTATGTAGAAAAAGGAGAAAAACCTAGATGTTGTATGTATATATATATGCATGTGCATGTCTGTGAAGTGTGACCAAAGTGTAAGTTGGAGTAGCAAGATATCTCTGTTATCTAGCGTGTTTATGAGACAGAAAAAGACACCAGCAATCCTACCATCATGCAAAACAGTTACAGGTTTCTGCTTCACAGTCATCTGGCAGGACGGTAGTACTTCCCTGGGTGGTTGCTGTCTACACCTACTACCTAGGAAATAAAAAAATGCAAAGTTAAAAAGCTAACACGCGCTTAGCAAAGCTGTATCACCTGGAAAGGTGGTATTTGCACGGTTATCATCGCACCTGCACCAGCAGTACTCGTGGATATGGTGGATTTTCAACATGGTTGAAGTCAGCTTCATAGCATGTGAGTCAAAAATAAGTATGTTGGAGGGTGATGATTCCCGTGGGACAGAACGTGAGGCTACTGTCGTGGTCAGTAAATCCTGGTTGTTTTGATAAGGACCTGCCTCGCATGGGCCAGTAGGCCTTCTACAGTGTTCCTCCATTCTTATGTTCTTATGACATTCCTCAGGTCACGTGCGTCACATCTCACTCTCCGCCTATATATATAATGTCTTTCTACCTCTGTATGTTAGAAGTGATCAAGGTCCCAGGACCGAAACGTTTTCTAATAAATATGTTATAGTGTTTGCTTACGTGTCTTTCTAAACCAACTTGTCGGTATTTATTACCAAGGTTTATACCAAATCCTGGTATACCTTTTTTCATGCCTTTGATATGTTTTGAGAAATTTCAAAGTCCTGTAGCCCGGCTCCTGGCCTGGCTTGTCTGGTGCTAGCCTGGTCAACTGCTGCTGCTGCTGGCGGCCCGCTGGCCCACACATCCATCACAGCCTGGTTGATCCTGGAGAAGGTACCTGTCTAATTTCCTACTGAAGACTTCTACATGTGTTCCGGCAGTGTTTCTGATGTCTCCTGGTAAGCTCTTAAAAATTCTGAAGCCAAACGCAATATGCGATCCTCTACTGACTACTTTTCGCCCACACAGTGGGATTGATCAAGTCACAAACACCTGTTTACGACTTTATAAAAGATCGTATAATACCGCATTTGTGTTTATTTTTCCATCGTATATTTCATCCCATATATCTCCATTCTGGAGTCACATATGACCATACAGTGTTCTGTTATGAAAAGAGCTGCCAACGCTGCCTCTGAGAAACATGGCGGCATAATCTTGGTGGCGTAAGAACAGCTGCGGGTGCTGGTGGTGCTTCCTAAGTTGTCAAGTGGGTCCGGGCACTCACACACTGTGAGTGGGAAGACACTCTGAAGCCAGGGCAAGATAACTGACAACAAATGATGGATCAATATGGTGAGTAGTGGTGTTGTCACACTTGAGTGGTGGTGCAGTAGTGGTGTTGTCACAGTTGAGTGATGGTGCAGTAGTGGTGTTGTCACACTTGAGTGGTGGTGCAGTAGTGGTGTTGTCACACTTGAGTGGTGGTGCAGTAGTGGTGTTGTCACACTTGAGTGATGGTGCAGTAGTGGTGTTGTCAAAAGTTGAGTGATGGTGCAGTAGTGGTGTTGTCACACTTGAGTGGTGGTGCAGTAGTGGTGTTGTCACAGTTGAGTGATGGTGCAGTAGTGGTGTTGTCACACTTGAGTGGTGGTGCAGTAGGGGTGTGTTGTCACAGTTGAGTGGTGGTGCAGTAGTGGTGTTGTCACACTTGAGTGGTGGTGCAGTAGTGGTGTTGTCACACTTGAGTGGTGGTGCAGTAGTGGTGTTGTCACAGTTGAGTGATGGTGCAGTAGTGGTGTTGTCACAGTTGAGTGATGGTGCAGTAGTGGTGTTGTCACAGTTGAGTGATGGTGCAGTAGTGGTGTTGTCACAGTTGAGTGATGGTGCAGTAGTGGTGCTGTCACAGTTGAGTGGTGGTGCAGTAGTGGTGTTGTCACACTTGAGTGGTGGTGCAGTAGTGGTGTTGTCACAGTTGAGTGATGGTGCAGTAGTGGTGTTGTCACAGTTGAGTGGTGGTGCAGTAGGTGCTAGTGTAAGCTTCACACTACTATCATTCTCTGAAGTGTACCGATCCTTCAGTGATCAGCAAGACTCATGAAGACAAACTCGGAATATTATACGTGTGTGACGTTACACGGGTATTGCACACAAACATGAGGGCCGCAGCTCTCTACAAGAACGAAGCAGTCGACTTGCCTTCTCAGGTATACAAAAATGCAAGTGATTGACTCTTAAGTATTCCAAAACATAGGGACAAATACACTTGCATTATATACTAATTCATACACAAGATCCTAATATATACTATACACCACCATTCTGAAACAGCATCGTCTTAAATGACAACACCAACAATCACATAGTAAAAAACTCTAGAACTGCGTATTACAATCGATCAAAAAAAAAAAATCCTACTCATCAAAGATTTAAAGTTCGAAACAAAAAGATATTTTCGCAGATAAATGAGCTACCAGTTATACTTATGAATATGCTAAGATGCATTTGAAGGAGTAAATTATCGGAATACATTTTTAAGTTAATACAAACATTATTAATCAACAGTTTCTTGGCACGTTAAACAAGAATCAATGTTGTGCTAAAGAAACAATGTTGCACAGATGTTCCAGTATTTATGGATACAAAAATGATGCGCATACTATATTGAGGAAATATTTATATAGATCAGTTGAAACAAAAACACTTGTTACTAGCCAGCACACACAATACTCACCATCACAGCACTCAACACTAGCACACAATACTCACCATCACAGCACTCAACACTAGCACACAATACTCACCATCACAGCACTCAACACTAGACACATACCACATCACAGCATCCATCACAGCACATCAATACTACACCATCCCACAGCACTCAACACTAGCACACAAAATTACTCACCATCACAGCACTCAACACTAGCACACACAATATTCACCATCACAGCACTCAACACTAGCACACACAATACTCACCATCACAGCACTCAAACACTAGCACACACAATACTCACCATCAGAGCACTCAACACTAGCACACAATACTCACCATCACAGCACTCAACACTAGCACACAATACTCACCATCACAGCACTCAACACTAGCACACAATACTCACCATCACAGCACTCAACACTAGCACACCATACTCACCATCACAGCACTCAACACTAGCACACAATACTCACTATCACAGCACTCAACCTAGCACACAATACTCACCATCACAGCACTCAACACTAGCACACAATACTCACCATCACAGCACTCAACACTAGCACACACAATACTCACTATCACAGCACTCAACACTAGCACACAATACTCACCATAACAGCACTCAACACTAGCACACAATACTCACCATCACAGCACTCAACACTAGCACACACAATACTCACCATCAGAGCACTCAACACTAGCACACAATACTCACCATCACAACACTCAACACTAGCACACAATACTCACCATCAGAGCACTCAACACTAGCACACAATACTCACCATCACACCACTCAACACTAGCACACACAATACTCACCATCACAACACTCAACACTAGCACACACAATACTCACCATCAGAGCACTCAACACTAGCACACAATACTCACCATCAGAGCACTCAACACTAGCACACAATACTCCCCATCACAGCACTCAACACTAGCACACAATACTCCCCATCAGAGCACTCAACACTAGCACACAATACTCACCATCACAGCACTCAACACTAGCACACACAATACTCACCATCACAACACTCAACACTAGCACACACAATACTCACCATCACAGCACTCAACACTAGCACACACAATACTCACCATCACAAACACTCAACACTAGCACACAATACTCCCCATCACAGCACTCAACACTAGCACACAATACTCACCATCACAGCACTCAACACTAGCACACAATACTCACCATCAGAGCACTCAACACTAGCACACAATACTCACCATCACAGCACTCAACACTAGAAACACACAATACTCACCATCACAACACTCAACACTAGCACACACAATACTCACCATCACAGCACTCAACACTAGTACACACAATACTCACCATCACAACACTCAAACACTAGCACACACAATACTCACCATCACAGCACTCAACACTAGCACACACAATACTCACCATCACAGCACTCAACACTAGCACACACAATACTCACCATCACAGCACTCAAACACTAGCACAACAATACTCACCATCACAGCACTCAACACTAGCACACACAATACTCACCATCACAGCACTAAACCCTAGCACACACAATACTCACCATCACAAGCACTAACACTAGCACACACAATACTCACCATCACACCCACTCAACACTAGCACACACAATACTCACCATCACAGCACTCAACACTAGCACACACAATACTCACCATCACAGCACTCAACACTAGCACACACAATACTCACCATCACAGCACTCAACACTAGCACACACAATACTCACCATCACAGCACTAACATTTAGCACACACAATACTCACCATCACAGCACTCAACACTAGCACACACAATACTCACCATCACAGCACTAAAACACTAGCACACAATACTCACCATCACAGCACTCAACACTAGCACACACAATACTCACCATCACAGCACTAAAACACTAGCACACACAATACTCACCATCACAGCACTCAACACTAGCACACACACAATACTCACCATCACAGCACTCAACACTAGCACACACAATACTCACCATCAGAGCACTCAACACTAGCACACACAATACTCACCATCACAGCACTCAACACTAGCACACACAATACTCACCATCACAACACTCAACACTAGCACACACAATACTCACCATCACAGCACTCAACACTAGCACACACAATACTCACCATACAGCACTCAACACTAGCACACACAATACTCACCATCAAAACACTCAACACTAGCACACACAATACTCACCATCACAGCACTCAAACACTAGCACACACAATACTCACCATCACAGCACTAAAACACTAGCACACAATACTCACCATCACAGCACTCAACACTAGCACACACAATACTCACCATCACAGCACTAAAACACTAGCACACACAATACTCCCCATCACAGCACTCAACACTAGCACACACAATACTCACCATAACAGCACTCAACACTATCACACACAATACTCACCATCAGAGCACTCAACACTAGCACACACAATACTCACCATCAGAGCATCAACACTAGCACACACAATACTCACCATCACAGCACTCAACACTAGCACACACAATACTCACCATCACAGCACTCAACACTAGCACACACAATACTCACCATCACAGCAACTCAACACTAGCACACACAATACTCACCATCAGAGCACTCAACACTAGCACACCAATACTCACCATCACAGCACTCAACACTAGTACACACAATACTCACCATCACAGCACTCAACACTAGCACACAATACTCACCATCACAGCACTCAACACTAGCACACACAATACTCACCATCACAGCACTCAACACTAGCAAAACAATACTCACATCACAGCACTCAACACTAGCACACACAATACTCACCATCACAGCACTCAACATAGCACGCACAATACTCACCATCACAGCACTCAACACTAGCACACAATACTCCCCATCACAGCACTCAAACACTAGCACAAAAATACTCACCATCACAGCACTCAAACACTAGCACACAATACTCACCATCACAGCACTCAAAACACTAGCACACAATACTCACCATCACAGCACTCAAACACTAGCACACAATACTCACCATCACAGCACTCAAACACTAGCACACAATACTCACCACCCACAGCACTCAAACACTAGCACACAATACTCACCATCACAGCACTCAAACACTAGCACACAATACTCACCATCAGAGCACTCAACACTAGCACACACAATACTCACCATCAGAGCACTCAAACACTAGCACACAATACTCACCATCACAGCACTCAACACTAGCACACACAAATACTCACCATCAGAGCACTCAAACACTAGCACACAATACTCACCATCACAGCACTCAACACTAGCACACACAATACTCACCATCAGAGCAATCAAACACTAGCACACACAATACTCACCATCAGAGCACTCAACACTAGCACACACAATACTCACCATCACAGCACTCAAACACTAGCACACAATACTCACCATCACAGCACTCACAACACTAGCACACAATACTCACCATCAGAGCACTCAACACTAGCACACACAATACTCACCATCACAGCACTCAACACTAGCACACACAATACTCACCATCACAGCACTCAACACTAGGACACAATACTCCCCATCACAGCACTCAACACTAGCACACACAATATTCACCATCACAGCACTCAACACTAGCACACACACAATACTCACCATCACAGCACTCAACACTAGCACACACAATACTCACCATCACAACACTCAACACTAGCATACACAATACTCACCATGACAGCGCTCAACACTGGCACACAATACTCACCATCACAACACTCAACACTAGCACACAATACTCACCATCACAGCGCTAAAGACTAGCACACAATACTCACTATGAGCAGTACTCAACACTAGCACACAATATTCACCATTAGCAGCACTCAACACTAGCACACAATACTCACCATGAGCAGCACTCAACACTAGCACACAATACTCACCATGAGCAGCACTCAACACTAGCACACAATACTCACCATGAGCAGCACTCAACACTAGCACACGATGAGAGTAAGACACATGTGCAACATCTGGGTATCTTTATTGTAGACGTTTCGCCATCCAGTGGCTTTATCAATACAAATTCCAGGACATAACTTGAAGACAGTAGAACTATGTACAGAAGATGAGGTAATCAGTCCCTCAACCTAGGAGTAGGTGCGAACAGCACCATAGTCGTGGAGATTCTGAAGCAGAAGAAAGAATCCTGGCGCTTATATAGTAACGTCAGGTGAAGCAGACGAGGGCAAATTCACTGGTGGGCGGGATTCCCCAGTGGAAGTAGGTCCTTCCCAAAGAGATGGGTTAGTTAACTTGTCAGACACTGCAACATCATGGAATCTTAATTCTGAGGACATGTACATAACCTTCACAACTACGACAACTACTACTACAACTAACCCATCTCTTTGGGAAGGACCTACTTCCACTGGGGAATCCCGCCCACCAGTGAATTTGCCCTCGTCTGCTTCACCTGACGTTACTATATAAGCGCCAGGATTCTTTCTTCTGCTTCAGAATCTCCACGACTATGGTGCTGTTCGCACCTACTCCTAGGTTGAGGGACTGATTACCTCATCTTCTGTACATAGTTCTACTGTCTTCAAGTTATGTCCTGGAATTTGTATTGATAAAGCCACTGGATGGCGAAACGTCTACAATAAAGATACCCAGATGTTGCACATGTGTCTTACTCTCATCTTGTCGGTATTATATACCATTCGTACACAACACTAGCACACAATACTCACCATGAGCAACACTCAACACTAGCACACATTACTCACTATGAGCAGTACTCAACACTAGCACACAATACTCACCATTAGCAGCACTCAACACTAGCACACAATACTCACCATGAGCAGCACTCAACACTAGCACACAATGCTCACCATCACAGCACTCAACACTAGCACACACAATACTCACCATCAGAGCACTCAACACTAGCACACACAATACTCACCATTACAGCACTCAACACTAGCACACATAATACTCACCATCAAAGCACTCAACACTAGTATACACAATACTCACCATCATAGCACTCAACACTAGCACACATAATACTCACCATCACAGCACTAAACGCTAGCACACACAATATTCACCATCAGAGCACTCAACACTAGCACACACAATACTCACCATCACAACACTCAACACTAGCACACAAAATACTCACCATCACAGCACTCATCACTAGCACACAATACTCACCATTACAGCACTCAACACTAGCACACATAATACTCACCATCAAAGCACTCAACACTAGTATACACAATACTCACCATCATAGCACCCAACACTAGCACACATAATACTCACCATCACAGCACTAAACGCTAGCACACACAATATTCACCATCAGAGCACTCAACACTAGCACACAAAATACTCACCATCACAGCACTCATCACTAGCACACAATACTCACCATCACAGCACTCAACACTAGCACACACAATACTCACCCTCACATCACTCAACACTAGCACACACAATACTCACCATCACAGCACTCAACACTAGCACATACAATACTCACCATCACAGCACTCAACACTACCACACAATATTCACCATCAGAGCACTCAACACTAACACACAATACTCACCATCAGAGCACTCAACACTGGCACACAATATTCACCATCACAGCACTCAACACTAGGACACAATACTCACCATCACAGCACTCAACACTAGCACACACAATATTCACCATCACAGCACTCAACACTAGCACACACACAATACTCACCATCACAGCACTCAACACTAGCACACACAATACTCACCATCACAACACTCAACACTAGCATACACAATACTCACCATGACAGCGCTCAACACTGGCACACAATACTCACCATCACAACAGTCAACACTAGCACACAATACTCACCATCACAGCGCTAAAGACTAGCACACAATACTCACCATGAGCAACACTCAACACTAGCACACAATACTCACTGTGAGCAGTACTCAACACTAGCACACAATACTCACTGTGAGCAGTACTCAACACTAGCACACAATACTCACCATTAGCAGCACTCAACACTAGCACACAATACTCACCATGAGCAGCACTCAACACTAGCACACAATACTCACCATGAGCAGCACTCAACACTAGCACACAATACTCACCATGAGCAGCACTCAACACTAGCACACAATACTCACCATGAGCAACACTCAACACTAGCACACAATACTCACCATTAGCAGTACTCAACACTAGCACACAATAAATCACCATTAGCAGCACTCAACACTAGCACACAATACTCACCATGAGCAGCACTCAACACTAGCACACAATACTCACCATGAGCAGCACTCAACACTAGCACACAATACTCACTATGAGCAACACTCAACACTAGCACACAATACTCACTATGAGCAGTACTCAACACTAGCACACAATACTCACCATTAGTAGCACTCAACACTAGCACACAATACTCACTATGAGCAGTACTCAACACTAGCACACAATACTCACCATTAGCAGCACTCAACACTAGCACACAATACTCACCATGAGTAGCACTCAACAAATGGAAGACAGGAATAAATAAAGGGGATGTAAATAGTGTGCTGAAAATATCTAGCCTAGACAGGACTTGCAGCAATGGTTTTAAGTTGGAAAAATTCAGATTCAGGAAGGATATAGGAAAGTACTGGTTTGGTAATAGAGTTGTGGATGAGTGGAACAAACTCCCAAGTACCGTTATAGAGGCCAGAACGTTGTGTAGCTTTAAAAATAGGTTGGATAAATACATGAGTGGATGTGGGTGGGTGTGAGTTAGACCTGATAGCTTGTGCTACCAGGTCGGTTGCCGTGTTCCTCCCTTAAGTCAATGTGACCTGACCTGACTAGGTTGGGTGCATTGGCTTAAGCCGGTAGGAGACTTGGACCTGCCTCGCATGGGCCAGTAGGCCTTCTGCAGTGTTCCTTCGTTCTTATGTTCTTATGTTCTTATGAGCAGCACTCAACACTAGCACACAATACTCACCATGAGCAGCACTCAACACTAGCACACAATACTCACCATGAGCAGCACTCAACACTAGCACATAATACTCACCATGAGCAGCACTCAACACTAGCACACAATACTCACCATGAGCAGCACTCAACACTAGCACACAATACTGACCATGAGGAGCACTCAACACTAGCACACAATACTCACCATGAGTAGCACTCAACACTAGCACACAATACTCACCATGAGGAGCACTCAACACTAGCACACAATACTCACCATGAGCAGCACTCAACACTAGCACACAATACTCACCATCACAGCACTCAACACTAGCACACAATACTCACCATGAGCAGCACTCAACACTAGCACACAATACTCACCATGAGCAGCACTCAACACTAGCACACAATACTCACCATGAGCAGCACTCAACACTAGCACACAATACTCACCATGAGCAGCACTCAACACTAGCACACAATACTCACCATGAGCAGCACTCAACACTAGCACACAATACTCACCATGAGCAGCACTCAACACTAGCACACAATACTCACCATGAGCAGCACTCAACACTAGCACACAATACTCACCATGAGCAGCACTCAACACTAGCACACAATACTCACCATGAGCAGCACTCAACACTAGCACACAATACTCACCATGAGCAGCACTCAACACTAGCACACAATACTCACCATGAGCAGCACTCAACACTAGCACACAATACTCACCATGTAGCAGCACTCAACACTAGCCACAATACTCACCATGAGCAGCACTCAACACTAGCACACAAAACTCACCATGAGCAGCACTCAACACTAGCACACAATACTCACCATGAGCAGACACTCAACACTAGCACACAATACTCACCATGAGCAGCACTCAACACTAGCACACAATACTCACCATGAGCAGCACTCAACACTAGCACACAATACTCACCATGAGCAGCAGGCTCCTCATGGCTGGTGGCGCGTCAGCCTAGTAACCTCAGCTTTCCCTCAACACGATCCTGTCAGCAGAAAACATAATACATCAGTAAACTAAACATTACAAGCAACTGCAGTGAAAATAAAGAAGAATCCACTTTATATAAGTAAAAACACATTTTATTAAGATAACAACACTAGCAGACTTGGGAAATGCGTTGCATATCAGTGTCCATGATGGAATTGAGTTTTCTGTGACCATGAACGTTAGAAAATACGTCTTAATTTTAAATAAAAATATATGAGAGTATTGAAATGCTTTTTTTATCAAAATTAAAATAAAAATACTCTCAGGTGGAAATTAGACAAAATACCATCACAGAAATGTTGTATATTACCAGTCATAATTGTGTTTGTTGTATAAATAAAGAAGTAACACCTGCAAAAACATAATATTTACGCCTGAGAAAAACAAAGACAGTGTTTCTTCTAGCCATCCGTGTTTGTCTCAGAAAATAACAACATACTCACATTTACATATTTAATTCAAAAAGTAAAGAAATGATGAACGAGGTATCTATGACATACAAAAAAGGTCGCTAAACAAACCATCGGACGCACACAAAAAATGTGATCCTAGATAAATGTATCCTACAGAATTTACACATATGTTACTATGGGATATATACAAAATGGTAATAACTATGACCATAATTTTTTAAAGGGTGGACCGGTAAGCCAGCGGAAGGCCTCGGTCAGATGACCAAAAGCTCCAGCTGAGGATCATCATGTAAGACCCCCGTCAGGGAACACTTGTCCTGTTCCCTGACCTATGTTACGATGTATGATAATTGTACTTGTGTGTGCCTGTACCTAAATAAACTTATTTGATTTCCTGCAAGTCTTGAGACAGAACTTCCAGTTCTGTCTTCAACAGAGACTGTCTCTGCAAGTCATCCCGACTCTAAGTCAAGCTCACCCTTTTTCCCAGTCTTGGTCTTCCATGGGAACTCAAGTGCTGTGCCAAGGCAGAATCGAGGGATTTCCACTTCTTGTTGCTGCTACTACGACTCCTCACTAGGCGAGAGTTCTCCACACCAGGAGAGGAGAAATATCTCCTCACCAGGAGACATGTCTCTCCAGCAGGAGTCTCTCTGCTTGTGATCACTCAGCGATGTCATTAGTGTAGTAATCTCTGTAATGGCTTCATCAGCCCCGTCTTCTAAGCAACTTCCCTATCAAAGTTACTTTATCCCTTAGTGTGTGAAGCTCCAATGTCCACGACGGGAGGGATGAAAGTGGGAGGGAGGCAGGGATTACGAATGATGGAATCCCGCCTACAGGCAGTTAAGTCAAGCCTTCTAATTGATTTCCATAGTGTAAATGCAATTAAAGAGAGAGTCCTGGTGTTGAAGGTATTACTGTGTGGAGACAACCACACACTGCGCCACTCAACCTATGTAGTTATCCACATAGCGACTCTTGATGGCCTAGGAAGAGCGCGCGCGCGCACACACACACACACACACCCTGCTGGAGTACTATGCCAGACCGAGAGAAATGGGTGGAATGCAAGAAGGCATCTTATACAGTACCACCCAAATAACTGGGGCAAAAAAAACTTAAGGAGCACGCAGAAACAAGAGGAAATGTGCTACAGTGGATCAGAGAGAACATTATGGGTAAGAAACAGTGACTGAATGTCGGTGGTGGCAAAAGTGAAAAAAGTGGGATCCCTCAAGGATCAGTGTTAGGACCAGGTGTGTTCCAGGTGGTATCGGTATCTGTATAATCCTGATTATCATCATGGGGTATCGCTAAACCCGTAGCGATTATAAAGCGCCTGAGGAAGGGGGGGGGGTGTAAGGCATTTATGCTCAGTTCAGGGAACTGGAGCACAGATCCAATTCCCTAGATCAAGAGCCCCTCACCAGCGTCAAGGAACCTCCCTTGAGGAGGGTATTATCCTTAAAACATGTATTGGTACTGGTATCAGCTAATCTTGACGCATCGGTATAGGCCTAAAATTAAGTGACGGTATCGGTAAAAATTGTTGGTATTGCCCCATGTATAATCAGGAGCAGCACTGGTTCTGGTACATGTAAATAACATACAGTAAGTCCTCACTTAACGTTGTCGATAAGAATTTGGAAACTGTGACTTTAAGGGAAACGACGTATAAGGAAACCAATTTTACCGTAGGCTAATTGATATGAACATCAAAGGGTGCACAGTGCACCTTTAGTGAGCACTGCAACAAGGTTAAATCAAGGAATAAATGTTTGTAAAGCGAAAATTGTAAGGAGCTCCACCTACCGCCATACAGTTCAACAACGAACTTGCAAACACCACACGCACACGCGCACACACACAGACACACACACACACACACACACACACACACAGTGGCTCCAGCAGGGAATCGATTTTTCTCATCAACGTTATAACGAAACGACGTTAAGTGAGGACTTAACGTACTAATGTAGAGCAGATGATGTAAAATTAAGGAGAATAACTGATGAAAACAGGAAAGGATACACAAGAACCTGGACAGATCACAACACTGGCCACACAAGTGACTCCTGGACTGCAGAGAATGAAAGATTAGGAAAATTGGGGAAGGAGCAAGACCGGAAACTAATTATAGACTAAGAGAATAGAAGCTGTAACATCAGACCGAAACGTCGTCGTAAGCTCCTCTATCCTATGTGCAGGTTATTTGTGCAATGTAAAACGATCTGCCAGAGGAGAACAGTTCGTATGTATCTTTGTCTACCGATGACGTGAGACTACTAAGAACAAGAACACTGCAAGAGTGAGAGAAGCTACAAGATACTGTATGACTGCTCAAATAAGTGGCCGCTAGAGTTTAACCCAGACAAGTGCAAGGTGGTGCAAATGAGAGAGCGTGAAGGAAGACCAGATGAAGTGTATGAACTGAAAGGGAAGAAGTTACAAAGTGTAAATAAAGAGAAGGATCTGGGAGTAGATATGACCCCTAACATATCACCAGCCGTGGAGGATAACATGGTGTTCATCAAGAACTCCTAGGACCCCCCCCCCCCCACCACCACCCCGAGGGAGAGGATAACATGGTGCTCATCAACCACTTTGGAAGTAAGACGATAATGGCTGAGGAATAATTAAGTAGCTTGTGGAGGTGTTAGCATAATCTCCCCCCACCCCGCAGTGTCACCCCCACCCCCCGATGTCACCCCTAACAGCATCACCCCTCCAAGCGTCACCCTCTCCCCCACCAACATCACCCTATATCAGTGTCACCCTCTCCCTCACCAGCATCACCCCTACCAGCATCACCCTCTCCTTCCAGTATAACCCCCCACCAGCGTCACCCCTCCCCCACCATCTTCACCTCTCCATCAAGCACTCATCTTAATCCCAGAAGTTGAAGCTACTCTCTCCCTTCTTGTATTAGCCAGGATCACCTCCCATTACCCAGTCCGTGTATGACCCCTACCAGCTGACCTTTTACCCATGATTTTATAATAATAATAATAATAATAATAATAATAATAATAATAATAATAATAATAATAAATGTGTAGGGGTTTTTATTCTTGTATATTACAATGTTTGAGGGAAAATTAATAGATATCTTTCCTTTCTTGGGGATATAAACCATTACCACTTTTTTTTTGCATATGTGTGACGTATTTCATGTCTGCATAAATAACTCAACACGACTGTAACTAGATATGAACATGTAAATAGTTCATTACCAGTGTAACTTGTTCAGCTATCAAAACTTTGGGGCCCAGTCCCTGGAACCCGTTATGTACCTCCGTAATCTTGTGACTACCACCCATGCCACGGGTATGAGGTACATAGTGAAGATATGAGAGACAGGCCTTTTTTTTACACAGGGGTGTACATGGTTAGGTTTAGGTGTCCTAACTTTATTTAGAAAGTAAGAATTGTTACCTATATCAGGTCATTTGAAAGCTTGTGGCCCGGTGGCCTGGTGGCTAAAGCTCCCGCTTCACACACGGAGGGCCCGGGTTCGATTCCCGGCGGGTGGAAACATTCCGACACGTTTCCTTACACCTGTTGTCCTGTTCACCTAGCAGCAAATAGGTACCTGGGTGTTAGTCGACTGGTGTGGGTTGCATCCTGGGGGACAAGATTAAGGACCCCAATGGAAATAAGTTAGACAGTCCTCGATGACGCACTGACTTTCTTGGGTTATCCTGGGTGGCTAACCCTCCGGGGTTAAAAATCCGAACGAAATCTTATCTTATCTTATCTTTCCTCTCCTGGGAAGGGAGGAAGGAAGGGGTGGGAAGGGGGCTATAATTCTGAAGATTAAGACATGTGCAACAGTTGGGTATGTTTATTGGTGAAACGTTTCGCCTACACAGTAGACTTCTTCAGTTAAATACACAAACAGCAGTAGTAATGAAATAAAGATGATGTAATCAGTCCATCAACCTTGGAGAGAGACGACCAGACACGGAATACAGCTTGAGAGGCGAGAAACTGCAAATATAGCATAAGGAACAACATGTATGAATGATCACACTTAATATACCGCCAGCATATGCCATGCTAGTTGATAGAAGAACTGTCTTCAGAAATCTCAAGAAAAAATATTTTAGGACTCTATACACGACATATGTTAAGCCTGTAATGGAGTATGGAGCACCAGCATGGAGCCCTCACCTGGTTAAGCATGTCACTAGTTGATGGTCCAGGTTAGACCGAAACGTCGTCGTAAGTTTCTCCTATGTTCGTTATTTGTATATTGTTCTCGTCATGATATTGTGCCTTTATCTTCTTTAAAGGTCCCGAGGTTTGCAACAAGACTTGATACAGATCTTAGGGCATCAAGTTATGGGGAAACACTAAAGGAACTAAATCTAACGACTATAGAACTAATGATCACGACATACAGAATTTTCTCAGGTTTTGACAGAGGAAACAGTGACATGCTTCTTGAAATGCGAGACACAGGGGCGAGAAATTACAGATGGCGTGGGCCATTTTTCCCCCCATCTCAGTTTACAGAGAGTGACCTACGTTATACTGGAGGAATATAATCGTTACTTCCCTCACACAGACTCCGGATGCAATATTTCCAGCTAAACGAGGTAAAAAACCTCATTAATGTACTTTGCAAAATAAAACTTTAATTCCGGAACTCTTAAAGTTGGTTTAAGCCACCAATGACAATAAGGATGCTAGGACTTTCTACAAATTGTTATCCAAGCAAGCAAAATGCGTTATCTTAAAGGTTGACAGCCAACCAAGGCCTCCCTCGAGGCGCTAGTTGGTAATATCGTGGTCATCAGTCTCGTTTGATACCCTAGAGTGACCACAACAAGATGCTTCTGTTGTGGGACGTGTTCTAGGGACATGACTCACACAGTGCTCTTAGTGTAACCTCCTGGACCAAGCTGGGATACACTTAGTGAACACTCTTCTTGTCGAAAGGGTATACAAGCATATGCTCAGTAGGGGTTGTAACTATTCAGCGCCGCTCAGACGCAGTGAACGCCCATGTTTGCAATCAGGAGGTAAGTGCTGAAGCCAGCAGCTTGTCCTCCAGGGAGTGATAACACACACGAGCCGAGACATCCAAGTATTCCCAGGTGTGATCCTCACCTGGCCAGGTAAAATCCACTATTTCTTTCTTGTATCAAATTACGCAGTAATCGATAGTGTTTAGTCCACGACTATACAGTGTCACCTAAGGAACAGGTAGACAGATCATGTGGGGTCAGGCGCAGTCACTGCTCCACCAAGAGCGTGTCACCATTACAAGAGTATACCACTCCAAGAGTACCCTAAATTAACACAAGCGATCTTGTGTTGTAACATGTATCTGGTAGGTGTCATACGCTGAGACAACACAGTAAGTGTCAGGGGTCCAAGATTGCTAGACTGCCTCCCAGCATGCATAAGGGGGGATTACCAATAGACCCCTGGCTGGACAGACACCTAAAGTTAGTACCTGACCAGCCGGGCTGTGGTTCGTGCGTCGGTTCGCGTGCGGCCAGCAGTAACAGCCTGGTTGATCGGGTCCTGATCCACCACGAGGCCTGGTCATGGACCGGATAACGGTGTTCAATGCACACTTCGTGTACATCCTTTCAACAGTCCCGGGAGACACGACCATTCCCTTATCGAGTCTTCAAGAGGAATCTGGACAAGTATCTTCACAAGGTGCCAGATCAACCAAGCTGTGATGGATACGTGGGACACTGGGCTACTGACAGCAACAGCCTGGTTGACTAGGCAATCACCAGACAAGCCTGGCCCACGGCCGGGTTCCAGGAGTAGAAAAACTCTGGAAACTCATCAAAGGTAAAGGTACCTAGGGTAAAACCTAGAGACAGTTGTAGGTTCCAGGAAACTAAGTAGGGTTCAGGTGCAGATTACTCAGGTGGTGTCAGTTACCTGCACTCAGGAAGATGAAAAGATGTCACAGTGGAAGCTGAAGACACAGATGAGCCACAGTCATGTAAATAAATACTTTTCTGCCTCCGCCCAGAACTAGGCTGCCCAGAACTAGGCTGCCCAGAACTAGGCTGCCCAGAACTAGGCTGCCCAGAACTAGGCTGCCCAGACCGAGGTGGCCCCGACCGAGGCGGCCCAGACCGAGCCTTGAACCAGCTTCATTAAGTGTGCCCTTATTGAGGTTTAACATATACTTGATGTCTATTGACGCACTGACGTACCAACTAATGTACGAAGACTCCGAGATGCACGAAGACACAGGTGGGTGTACAGACTGACGCACGAAGACACAGGTGGGTGTACAGACTGACGCACGAAGACACAGGTGGGTGTACAGACTGACGCACGAAGACACAGGTGGGCGTACAGACTGACGCACGAAGACACAGGTGGGTGTACAGACTGACGCACGAAGACACAGGTGGGCGTACAGACTGACGCACGAAGACACAGGTGGGTGTACAGACTGACGCACGAAGACACAGGTGGGTGTACAGACTAACGCACGAAGACACAGGTGGGCGTACAGACTGACGCACGAAGACACAGGTGGGTGTACAGACTGACGCACGAAGACACAGGTGGGTGTACAGACTGACGCACGAAGACACAGGTGGGTGTACAGACTAACGCACGAAGACACAGGTGGGTGTACAGACTGACGCACGAAGACACAGGTGGGCGTACAGACTGACGCACGAAGACACAGGTGGGTGTACAGACTGACGCACGAAGACACAGGTGGGTGTACAGACTAACGCACGAAGACACAGGTGGGTGTACAGACTGACGCACGAAGACACAGGTGGGCGTACAGACTGACGCACGAAGACACAGGTGGGTGTACATACTAACGCACGAAGAGACGGGTAGATGTACAGATTGACGCAAGAAGAAACGTTAGAACGCACGAACAGGCGGACGAAGACGCACAAACGCCTGAAAATAGAGACTCAGGCGTACACACGGATGCACACATAAGTAAATAGGCACACGAACGCATGGACAGGACGGACACACGAACAAAAAACAAGGACACACAAACGAAAAACAAGGACACACAAACGTTTGATGATACACAAGCAGACAAATGAGACTAACAAGCGAACAAGTACTACGCAAGCATGCTAACACGGACGAGCAACCAGACGTACAAGGACACTAAGGACACGTACAGGGGTAAAATTCAACACTATCTCAGTTATGGGAAGAAAAACTACTTCAGTTGAAAGCTAAATAAGAGCCAGACAGGGTGCAGGGGAGCCAGGCAGGGTGCAGGGGAGCCAGGCAGGGTGCAGGGGAGCCAGGCAGGGTGCAGGGGAGCCAGGCAGGGTGCAGGGGAGCCAGGCAGGGTGCAGGGGAGCCAGGCAGGGTGCAGGGGAGCCAGGCAGGGTGCAGGGGAGCCAGGCAGGGTGCAGGGGAGCCAGGCAGGGTGCAGGGGAGTCAGGCAGGGTGCAGGGGAGCCAGGCAGGGTGCAGGGGAGCCAGGCAGGGTGCAGGGGAGCCAGGCAGGGTGCAGGGGAGCCAGGCAGGGTGCAGGGGAGCCAGGCAGGGTGCAGGGGAGCCAGGCAGGGTGCAGGGGAGCCAGGCAGGGTGCAGGGGAGCCAGGCAGGGTGCAGGGGAGCCAGGCAGGGTGCAGGGGAGCCCGCAGGGCAGGGACAGGAGGGTGCAGGGGAGCCAGGCAGGGTGCAGGGGAGCAGGCAGGGTGCAGGGGAGCCAGGCAGGGTGCAGGGGAGCCAGGCAGGGTGCAGGGGAGCCAGGCAGGGTGCAGGGGAGCCAGGCAGGGGAGCGAGGGGAGGCCAGGCAGGGTGCAGGGAGAGCCAGGCAGGGTGCAGGGGAGCCAGGCAGGGTGCAGGGGAGCCAGGCAGGGTGCAGGGGAGCCAGGCAGGGTGCAGGGGAGCCAGGCAGGGTGCAGGGAGCAGCAGGGTGCAGGGGCCCGGGAGGGGAGCCAGGCAGGGTGCAGGGGAGCCAGGCAGGGTGCAGGGGAGCCAGGGTGCAGGGGAGCCAGGCAGGGTGCAGGGGAGCCAGGCAGGGTGCAGGGGAGCCAGGCAGGGTGCAGGGGAGCCAGGCAGGGTGCAGGGGAGCCAGGCAGGGTGCAGGGGAGCCAGGCGGTGAGGGGACAGCAGGGAGGGAGCCAGGCAGGGTGCAGGGAGCCAGGCAGGGGCAGGGAGCCAGGCAGGGTGCAGGGGAGAGCCAGGCAGGGTGCAGGGGAGCCAGGCAGGGGCAGGGGAGCCAGGCAGGGGCAGGGGAGCAGGCAGGGTGCAGGGGAGGCCAGGCAGGGTGCAGGGGCAGCCAGGGCAGGGGGCAGAGGGGCAGGAGGCAGAGAGCAGCAGGGGCAGGGCAGGAGTGCAGAGGGAGCAGACAAGGAGAGCAGGGGGCAAAGCAAACAGGGGCAGGGGCAGAGGCAGCAGGGGTGCAGAGAGAGCCAGGCAGGGTGCAGAGAGCCAAGGCAGGGGCAGGGGGAGACAGAGGAGATGCAGGCAGCAGGGGCAGGGGCAGAGAGCAAGCAGGGGCAGGGAGGAGAAGCAAAGCAGGGGAAGGGAGAGCAAGCAGGGCAGGGGCAGAGAGCAAGCAGGGCAAGGGCAGAGAGCCAAGCAGGGGACAGGAGACAGAGAAGCCAAGCAGGGCAGGGGAGGAGCCAGCAGGGCAGGGCAGATGCAAGCAGGGGGCAGGGGGCAGAGAGCCAAGCAGGGGCTGGGGCAGAGAGAGCAGGCGATGCAGAGAGGCAGGGTGATGCAGAGGCCAAGCAGGTAGGCAGGGGGCAGAGAGCCAAGCAGGGCAGGAGCAGAGAGCCAAGCAGGGCAGGGGAGAAGCAGCAGGGGCAGGAGAGAGCCAAGCAGGGGCAGGGGGCAGAGAGCAAGCAGGGGCCAGAACAGAGAGGCAGGGGGATGCAGAGAGCCAAGCAGGGGCAGGGGGCAGAGAGTCAAGCAAGGGCAAGGGGCAGAGAGCCAAGCAGGGGCAGGATGCAGAGAGCCAAGCAGGAGCATGGGGCAGAGAGCCAAGCAGGGGCATGGGGCAGAGAGCCAAAGCAGGGGCAGGATGCAGAGAGCAAAGCAGGGGCGGGGGCAGAGAGTCAAGCAGGGGCACGATGCAGAGAGCCAAGCAGGGGCTGGATGCAGAGAGCCAAGCAGTAGCAGGATGCAGAGCCAAGCAAGGGGGATAGGGCAGAGAGCCAAGCAGGGGCAGGGGCAGAAGAGCCAAGCAGGGGCAGGATGCAGAGAGCCAAGCAGGGGCAGGGGGCAGAGAGCCAAGCAGGGGCAGGATGCAGAGAGCCAAGCAGGGGCAGGGGCAGAGAGTCAAGCAGGGGCAGGATGCAGAGAGCCAAGCAGGGGCAGGAGCAGAGAGCCAAGCAGGAGCAGGATGCAGAGAGCCAAGCAGGGGCAGGGGCAGAGAGCAAGCAGGGGCAGGATGCAGAGAGCCAAGCAGGGGCAGGATGCAGAGGTCAAGCAGGGGCAGAGGGCAGAGAGCCAAGCAGGGGTAGGATGCAGAGAGCCAAGCAGGGACAGGATGCAGAGAGCCAAGCAGGAGGATGGGGCAGAGAGCCAAGCAGGGGCATGGGGCAGAGAGCCAAGCAGGGGCAGGATGCAGAGAGCAAAGCAGGGGCAGGGGACAGAGAGTCAAGCAGGGGCACGATGCAGAGAGCCAAGCAGGGGCTGGATGCAGAGAGCCAAGCAGGGGCAGGATGCAGAGCCAAGCAGGGGCAGGGGGCAGAGAGCCAAGCAAGGGCAGGATGCAGAGAGCCAAGCAGGGGCAGGATGCAGAGAGCCAAGCAGGAGCAGGGGGCAGAGAGCCAAGCAGGGGCAGGATGCAGAGAGCCAAGCAGGGGCAAGATGCAGAGAGCCAAGCAGGGGAAAGATGCAGAGAGCCAAGCAGGAGCAGAGGGCAGAGAGCCAAGCAGGTGCAGGATGCAGATAGCCAAGCAGGGACAGGATACAGAGAGCCAAGCAGAGGCTGGATGCAGAGAGGCAAGCAAGAGCAGAGGGCAGAGAGCCAAGCAGGGGCAGGATGCAGAGAGCCAAGCAGGGGCAGAGGGCAGAGAGCCAAGCAGGGGCAGGGGGCAGAGAGCCAAGCAGGGGCAGGGGGCACTGTGGACACCCACATACATTTTTTTTCCAATACAGCGTTATAGTGGAGGCAACACACAAGTCTATAAGAGTGTAAGTGTCACACTGTGAGGGAGTGAAGGTCTACAAGGTCTCCTTCACTTCTTGCTTCAGTCTGACTTGTCAACAGTCACAAGTCAGACACAAGCCTCCTTACATGTTTCACTCTCCTAACTGTTGTGAAGGAGGGAGAGAGAGAGAGAGAGAGAGAGAGAGAGAGAGAGAGAGAGAGAGAGAGAGAGAGAGAGAGAGAGAGAGAGAGAGAGAGAGAGATGCCGAAATTGTGCAATTGTCTCCTCCCCTTTTCTCACCACCACGCTTCTCATTGCTCTTTTTTTTCTTCCACATTTTTCTTCTCTTCTTTTTGCTCTCCATTCACTCTCCCTCACCCTCCCCCCTTCCTCCCCTCTACCACTATTGCTCTCTTCTCTTACCCTCTCCCCCTCACCCCCTTTCCATCAAACTATTCCCCCCCCTCTCTCTCCTTCCAACTTTCTCGACTTGTAGAAATAAAGATTATTATTATTATTATTATTATAACATATGATTATTTATTATATATTATGATTATTATCATTATTATTAGTCCCTCCTTCCTTCACCTGTCCATCACTTTAATCCATCACAATAACGAAGCTGTAATCAATTACTCAGGTAATAACTGACTCATTAAGAACATAAGAACATAAGAAGGAACACTACAGAAGGCCTACTGGCCCATGCGAGGCAGGTCCAAGTCTCCTACCGGCTTAAGCGAGAGGAAAATATACAGACGTCAGAAATTATGGCTTTCTCAAAATCCGAAAAACGCCAGGAGAAAAAAAAGTGTAGTTAGTGACAAGTTAGTATCACACAGTAACTACTGAGAGTGTAGTTACTGACAGGTAACTAACAAGTTACTAAATTCAAGGTTCTTAATTTCAAACCCAACCCCTCAAGGGAGGTTCCTTGGCGCTGGTGAGGGGCTCTTGATCTAGGGAACTGGATCTGTGCTCCAGTTCCCTGAATTGAGCGTGAATACCTTCCATCCCCCCTCACGCGCTGTATAATCCCACGGGTTTAGCGCTCCCCATAATAATAATAATAATAATAATAATAATAATAATAATAATAATAATTAATTTCAAACCCACAAAGTCACAAACACATATACATGTATTTATTTCGTCTATATTTTAAGGTGTCTCAGGCAAGAGGAAAGAAAAACTTGTCACAGATAACCCAGAGCGACGTTTCGGTCCCTCCTGAACCATCCTCAAGTAACAAACCTCATATTTACGACATTTTGAGTACAAAGAAACTCGCAGAACACGAGGTTTTTAACTTCATATAAATTACTAAGATTCTGCCAAGTGTCCCATAAAAACCGCAGTTTAGAAAACGAGTTTGATTAAAAACTGTGGCAGCGTGAGTGTCAGTGGCTCGTACGTTGGTTTGCGTGCAGCCAGCAGCAACAGCCTGGTTGATCAGGCTCTGATCCACCAGGAGGCCTGGTCACAGACCGGGCCGCGGGGGCGTTGACCCCCGGAACTCTCTCCAGGTAAACTCCAGTACACAACCTAACATCAAGGCCTAGATAGGCTGATGAGGTTTCAAGCCTATCCACTACATGAAAGTCATTAAGGCTCCCATGTAAGGCTCCTACGGGTTTAACACTTCCTCACGAATATAACAATGTTAAGTATAAACGTAATCGTAAACAAGAGAGGAAAAACTGCAAAGAAAACGGAATACGAGATTCTTATGTTCATGGTGAAGAGCTAAACTACCTCCCAATAGACCAATAGACCTCTGGCTGCCTTCAAGGAGCATTTGGACAGAGACCTAAAGTCAGTACCTGTCCAGCCGGGCTGTGGTTCCTACGTCGGTTTGCGTGCGGACAGCAATAACAGCCTGGCTAATCAGGCTCTGATCCACTGCGAGGCCTGATCAAGGAATGAGTCGCGGGGGCGTTGACCGCCGAAAAATCCTCCAGGTATAAGTGCGGGTCCGAGAGCGTCTGGGGAATTTGAAGACAACCAGATTCGATCCGCGAAATGGGAGGACAGCTTCAATTCATCGGATCAAGAGCCTATTTCCAGACACAAAAACACAGTTAAGCATTAAGAGGCACCTAACTTTCCCCGTCTTCTAATAACGTGTTCATTTTTTCCACTATAATCTACGTTGTCTATAATTACTATCGCATTCGTTTTGTTTCGTAAGGTGAAGTCCAGGATCTTTCCTTAATTCATGGTATAACTTAACGAATCTTTGAGTACAATTGTGTTGTAGAGGGCTGAGTACAGCTCAGTACAGCTGAGGTCTGAGTACAGCTCAGTACAGCAGAGGTCTGAGTACAGCTCAGTACAGCAGAGGTCTAAGTACAGCTCAGTACAGCAGAGGTTTGAGTACAGCTCAGTACAGCAGAGGTCTGAGTACAGCTCAGTACAGCTGAGGTCTGAGTACAGCTCAGTACAGCAGAGGTCTGAGTACAGCTCAGTACAGCAGAGGTCTAAGTACAGCTCAGTATAGCAGAGGTCTGAGTACAGCTCAGTACAGCAGAGGTCTGAGTACAGCTCAGTACAGCAGAGGTCTGAGTACAGCTCAGTACAGTAGAGGTCTGAGTACAGCTCAGTACAGCAGAGGTCTGAGTACAGCTCAGTACAGCAGAGGTCTGAGTACAGCTCAGTACAGCAGAGGTCTGAGTACAGCTCAGTACAGCAGAGGTCTGAGTACAGCTCAGTATAGCAGAGGTCTGAGTACAGCTCAGTACAGCAGAGGTCTGAGTACAGCTCAGTACAGCAGAGGTCTGAGTACAGCTCAGTATAGCAGAGGTCTGAGTACAGCTCAGTACAGCAGAGGTCTGAGTACAGCTCAGTACAGCAGAGGTCTGAGTACAGCTCAGTACAGCAGAGGTCTGAGTACAGCTCAGTACAGCAGAGGTCTGAGTACAGCTCAGTATAGCAGAGGGCTGAGTACAGCTCAGTACAGCAGAGGTCTGAGTACAGCTCAGTACAGCAGAGGGCTGAGTACAGCCTCAGGGGACAGCAGAGGTCTGAGTACAGCTCAGTACAGCAGAGGTCTGAGTACAGCTCAGTACAGCAGAGGTTGAGTACAGCTCAGTACAGCAGAGGTCTGAGTACAGCTCAGTACAGCAGAGGTTTGAGTACAGCTCAGTACAGCAGAGGTTTGAGTACAGCTCAGTACAGCAGAGGTCTGAGTACAGCTCAGTACAGCAGAGGTCTGAGTACAGCTCAGTACAGCAGAGGTCTGAGTACAGCTCAGTACAGCAGAGGTTGAGTACAGCTCAGTACAGCAGAGGTCTGAGTACAGCTCAGTACAGCAGAGGTCTGAGTACAGCTCAGTACAGCAGAGGTCTGAGTACAGCTCAGTACAGCAGAGGTCTGAGTACAGCTCAGTACAGCAGAGGTCTGAGTACAGCTCAGTACAGCAGAGGTCTGAGTACAGCTCAGTACAGCAGAGGTCTGAGTACAGCTCAGTACAGCAGAGGTCTGAGTACAGCTCAGTACAGCAGAGGTCTGAGTACAGCTCAGTACAGCAGAGGTCTGAGTACAGCTCAGTTACAGCAGAGGTCTGAGTACAGCTCAGTACAGCAGAGGTCTGAGTACAGCTCAGTACAGCAGAGGTCTGAGTACAGCTCAGTACAGCAGAGGTCTGAGTACAGCTCAGTACAGCAGAGGTCTGAGTACAGCTCAGTACAGCAGAGGTCTGAGTACAGCTCAGTACAGCAGAGGTCTGAGTACAGCTCAGTACAGCAGAGGTCTGAGTACAGCTCAGTACAGCAGAGGTCTGAGTACAGCTCAGTACAGCAGAGGTCTGAGTACAGCTCAGTACAGCAGAGGTCTGAGTACAGCTCAGTACAGCAGAGGTCTGAGTACAGCTCAGTACAGCAGAGGTTTGAGTACAGCTCAGCACAGCAGAGGTCTGAGTACAGCTCAGTACAGCAGAGGTTTGAGTACAGCTCAGTACAGCAGAGGTTTGAGTACAGCTCAGTACAGCAGAGGTCTGAGTACAGCTCAGTACAGCAGAGGTTTGAGTACAGCTCAGTACAGCAGAGGTTTGAGTACAGCTCAGTACAGCAGAGGTTTGAGTACAGCTCAGTACAGCAGAGGTTTGAGTACAGCTCAGTACAGCAGAGGTTTGAGTACAGCTCAGTACAGCAGAGGTTTGATTAGTACAGCTCAGACTTCTGCAACACAATTATCATCAAATATTTAAGTTATACCATGAATTAAGGAAAGATCCTGGACCTCACCTTACGAAACAGACAAAACAAATGCGATAATAATTATGGACAAGGTAGATTTTAGTGGTAAAATGAACATGTTATTAGAAGACGAGGGAATTTACGTGCCTCTTAAGGGTCGAAGAGAACACACGAACGGTACAATACTGGGAGGCAAAAAAAAACACACACACATAGGAAATAAAACATAGAAACGATGCAATCACATCAAACGGAATGAGTGGAAATCGCGTCTCATTACGTCTGATGGGCTGACTGTAGGCCGTTGTAACCCATATTGCCACTGTGTCTGCCCATCAGGTGAGGTATAGAAACACCAGAGTTTCGCTACTCCCCTCATCTGTTTCACTGACAGAAAGCTCGTAAAACCTCGTCAGCAGAACGACCAGAAGCAGCCACCAGACTGGTTTTCCAACACTCTCTCACGGAACACCAGGAAAAAGGTTGTCCTGGTTAAGCCGGATCATCTGTCGTTCATCTCACAGCATCACTGCAAGATCACGACCAAGTAGATCATCTGTTGGTCATCTCACAGCATCACTGCAAGATCACGACCAAGTAGATCATCTGTTGGTCATCTCACAGCATCACTGCAAGATCACGACCAAGTAGATCATCTGTTGGTCATCTCACAGCATCACTGCAAGATCACGACCAAGTAGATCATCTGTTGGTCATCTCACAGCATCACTGCAAGATCAAGACAAAGTGGATCATCTGTTGTTCATCTCACAGCATCAGTGCAACATCTAGAACTTGACTCGAATATGAACAAGAAAGCACACAGTATCATACTTACTCTTTCTTTCTCTCTTGAATAAGATGTCCACTTCTTGTCCAGTAATTATATAAAAGACTTGGACAAACTTGAGAGGTACCAAGAAGAGCAACAAAACTCGTGCCATCATTAAGGAAGAAACTTTATACAGAAAGAATTTAATCACTCAACTTATTCTCTCTCGAAAATACACGAAGTCTTCGAAGGGACTTAATACAGTGTAGTTACTGACAAGTCAGCAGTACACAGTAACTGTGCTCAGTGTAGTTACTGACAAGTCAGCAGTACACAGTAACTGTGCTCAGTGTAGTTACTGACAAGTCAGCAGTACACAGTAACTGCACTCAGTGTAGTTACTGACAAGTCAGCAGTACACAGTAACTGTACTCAGTGTAGTTACTGACAAGTCAGCAGTACACAGTAACTGCACTCAGTGTAGTTACTGACAAGTCAGCAGTACACAGTAACTGTGCTCAGTGTAGTTACTGACAACTTACTATCACATGGATATTAAACAAGTCTGATATATTGAAAATCCTATAAAATACTGACAAGTTGGTAAAGCACATGTGTCTTAATCGACACATGTGCAACAGTTAGGTATCTTTATTGTTGAAACGTTTCGCCTACATAGTAGGCTTCTTCAGTTAAATACAGAGACAGCAGGTGTAGTAGTGAAATGATGATGATATAATCAGTTCATCGACCTTGCAGAAATAGTATCTGGGGTGGTCAGTCCCTCAGCCTGGAGATGATTTCAGTTCCATGACCTGGAATGATATGATCTGAAGAAGTCTACCGTGTAGGCGAAACGTTTCAACAATAAAAATACCCAACTGCTGCACATGTGTCATAATCATCAAGTTTGATATACTCAAGCATGAATACACATAGATGTGTACCAGTGTATATATATATATATATATATATATATATATATATATATATATATATATATATATATATATAATACAGAGAGGTTAATATGACCAGCATTTAAGGGATGAAAGTATTCTGAACTAGTGGTCAATAGGTTAGGTTAGGTTAGGGTAAGTTAGGTTAGGTTAGGGTAAGTTAGGTTAGGGTAGGTTAAGTTAGGTACAGACTTAATAAACTTCGTGGGATAGAAATGGTATAAAATACCGACACAATGGAAATATAAACACTTAAGCAGTATAATGTGATCATTTATGGACAACGTTTCGCCCACACAGTGGACTTTATCAAGTCACAAACAGATCTGTTTGTGACTTCATAAAGTCCACTGTGTGGGCGAAACGTTGTCAATAAATGATCACATTATACTGCTTAAGTGTTTATATTTCCAACTTTGGTGGGAGGTACTTCCCACTTACCTCCGAGGTACTTCCCACTTACCTCCGAGGTACTTCCCACTTACCTCTGAGGTACTTCCCACTTACCTCCGAGGTACTTCCCACTTACCTCTGAGGTACTTCCCACTTACCTCCGAAGTACTTCCCACTTACCTCCGAGGTACTTCCCACTTACCTCCGAGGTACTTCCCACTTACCTCCGAGGTACTTCCCACTTACCTCCGAGGTACTTCCCACTTACCTCCGAGGTACTTCCCACTTACCTCTGAGGTACTTCCCACTTACCTCTGAGGTACTTCCCACTTACCTCTGAGGTACTTCCCACTTACCTCTGAGGTACTTCCCACTTACCTCCGAGGTACTTCCCACTTACCTCTGAGGTACTTCCCACTTACCTCTGAGGTACTTCCCACTTACCTCCGAGGTACTTCCCACTTACCTCCGAGGTACTTCCCACTTACCTCCAGAGGTACTTCCCACTTACCTCCGAGGTACTTCCCACTTACCTCTGAGGTACTTCCCACTTACCTCCGAGGTACTTCCCACTTACCTCCGAGGTACTTCCACTTACCTCCGAGGTACTTCCACTTACCTCCGAGGTACTTCCCACTTACCTCCGAGGTACTTCCCACTTACCTCCGAGGTACTTCCCACTTACCTCCGAGGTACTTCCCACTTACCTCTGAGGTACTTCCCACTTACCTCTGAGGTACTTCCCACTTACCTCTGAGGTACTTCCCACTTACCTCTGAGGTACTTCCCACTTACCTCTGAGGTACTTCCCACTTACCTCTGAGGTACTTCCCACTTACCTCTGAGGTACTTCCCACTTACCTCCGAGGTACTTCCCACTTACCTCCGAGGTACTTCCCACTTACCTCCGAGGTACTTCCCACTTGCCTCTGAGGTATTTCCCACTTACCTCCGAGGTACTTCCCACTTACCTCCGAGGTACTTCCCACTTACCTCTGAGGTACTTCCCACTTACCTCCGAGGTACTTCCCACTTACCTCTGAGGTACTTCCCACTTACCTCTGAGGTACTTCCCACTTACCTCCGAGGTACTTCCCACTTACCTCCGAGGTACTTCCCACTTACCTCTGAGGTACTTCCCACTTACCTCTGAGGTACTTCCCACTTACCTCTGAGGTACTTCCCACTTACCTCTGAGGTACTTCCCACTTACCTCTGAGGTACTTCCCACTTACCTCTGAGGTACTTCCCACTTACCTCTGAGGTACTTCCCACTTACCTCCGAGGTACTTCCCACTTACCTCTGAGGTACTTCCCACTTACCTCCGAGGTACTTCCCACTTACCTCCGAGGTACTTCCCACTTACCTCCGAGGTACTTCCCACTTACCTCCGAGGTACTTCCCACTTACCTCTGAGGTACTTCCCACTTACCTCTGAGGTACTTCCCACTTACCACCGAGGTACTTCCCACTTACCTCCGAGGTACTTCCCACTTACCTCCGAGGTACTTCCCACTTACCTCTGAGGTACTTCCCACTTACCTCCGAGGTACTTCCCACTTACCTCCGAGGTACTTCCCACTTACCTCTGAGGTACTTCCCACTTACCTCCGAGGTACTTCCCACTTACCTCTGAGGTACTTCCCACTTACCTCCGAGGTACTTCCCACTTACCTCTGAGGTACTTCCCACTTACCTCCGAGGTACTTCCCACTTACCTCTGAGGTACTTCCCACTTACCTCCGAGATACTTCCCACTTACCTCTGAGGTACTTCCCACTTACCTCCGAGGTACTTCCCACTTACCTCTGAGGTGCGACACACCTCTACCAGGGGTGGCCAGGATTTAGTCAGACGGGACCTATTTTTTGCTAAGTTCTCCTTACACCATCCTTAAAAAAACTAGGGTCAATTTTGCCGAATAAGTAGATAAAATTTGAGTATGAAATAAAATCCGCCAAAATCAGTATTACAACCCAGGAGTCCAAATGGCCTGTTATCCTGGGTGTAAAGGGAGCAAAATAAACACAGCAGAAAACTTTTGACTTATATTATCCTTCACCAATTTAGAACAGCAGTAAGTACACTATATACACTATGTACAGCAATAGGTATTAGTGCACTCCACGGTAAGCAAGGCAGAATAGAAGCCACTAGAGAGCAGACCGTGCTTCAACCAGCTCTAGAATGGGAATGACAAGGGCAGACAGGAGAGTGGTACCCACATAACCTCTGCGATTGCCAAAACCATCTTCTTATTGGCTGGAACCTGGGTACTAGTTGAACGACGGGGCCCCATCGTCAACTCTCAGCAACCTGGTTCGCTGGTTGGGGGAGATAGCCTGTAAATGAGGGTGTGTACATGCGCCGAATAAAGGTTACGTACTCTTTGCATGCCACAATCAGTCTTGAGTTACAACGAAATAATTCACTGCCTAATTTTTAGATGTTTTAATTATAAAGGGAAACCAAGAACTTAGATTCAAAATATTCTTCCCATCAGAGTTAAATGTTCTGTATTGTTTTCCATGTTTTTGAGAACTCTGGGCATTGATGAGGAAATATTAAAGATCTATGTAATAGCATATTATCTAAAATATTTCGCAAAATTACTTTGCAAATCTTTTACAATTACCAGAAGTAAATTTTATAAATCAAAAAAGTACAAAGAAACGTCTTCAACCATGAAAACTTTCATATCTTCTCTACTTAACAACTTCAAAATCAAAGTTGTATTCAAAAATCTTTATACAGTCAAAAAGATTAGATTAAGAATTTTTCCAAAAATTCTAACGTCAGTGTCTAAGAATCCATGTAAAAAATGCAATAAAATTTAAGGTTAAACTGGGAAAACTGTTGAACTAAGATTACAACAACATAAATATAACATTAAAACTGGACAAAAGTCTAATGTTGTGTTTATTCAGGTGAGAGATTTTAACCATCCAAGTGATTTTGTAAAGTCTGAAAAGTGTGATAAAGTAGTGTGCAGCAGCAGGTTTATGGCTGACATAAACAGAAAAAAAATCAAACTTTACAAAAAATAATATTGATTGCAATATGAACATAAGCTCAGGGTTGTATAAATTAAAAAAAATAATTTATAATAAATATAATTTGTGAGTATTTTAAACTACACGTGACATGTCACTCTTAAAACTGTCCTTGACACGGACCTGACTAAACCTTGACTAGACTCCCACACTGACCAGGCTCACCTTTATCACTCTTATCTTCTATTATCTTTACTTTTCCTTGATAATGTCAGAAATCACGAAAGTGCTTGAAATTTAACTTTTTTTTCAGTCATTATTTTTTTGCATATTGTGATGTCATCTGTTTACTGTGATCTTATTATATATATATATATATATACACACACACACACACACACACACACATACACATACACACACACACACACACACACACACACACACACACACACACACACACACACACACACATATATATATATATATATATATATATATATATATATATATATATATATATATATATATATATATATATTGCAGCGAGAATGACCTTTCAATACCATTTGGAAACCATTAGGATAATCTCTATTACATAGTGATCGAGCCCTGCATCCCCTGGCCTCAGTGACCTCTCCCTGCCCTCCCCCGGCCTGTGACCTCCCCTTGGCCTCACTGATCTCTCCCTAGGCCTCAGTGACCTCGTCCTGGCCTCAGTGACTTATCCCTGCTCTCCCCTGGCCTCAGTGACCTCTCCCTGGCCTCAGTGATCTCTCTCTCCCTGGCCTCAGTGACCTCTCCCCTGGACTCAGGGATCTCTCTCCCTGGCCTCAGTGGCCTCTCCCTGGCCTCAGTGATCTCTCCCCTGGCCTCAGTAATCTCTCTCTGGCCTCAGTGACCTCTCACTGGCCTCAGTGATCTCTCCCTGGCCTCAGTGACCTCTCCCTGGCCTCAGTGATCTCTCCCTGACCTCACCCTGGCTTCAATGATCTCTCCCTGGCCTCAATGATCTCTCTCTGGCCTCAGTGAACTCTCCCTGGCCTCAGTGACCTCTCCCTGGCCTCAGTGACCTCTCTGGTCTCAGACCTCTCCCTGGCCTCAGTAATCTCTCCCTGGCCTCAGTGAACTTCCCCTGGCCTCAGTGACCTCTCCCTGGCCTCAGTAAACTCCCCTGGCCTCAGTGACCTCTCCCTGGCCTCGGTGAACTCTCCCTGGCCTCAGTGACCTCTCCCTCGCCTCAGTGAACTCTCCCTGGCCTCAGTGATCTCTCCCGGCCTCAGTGAACTCTCCCTGACCTCAGTGATCTCTCCCTGGCCTCAGAGATCTCTCCCTGGCCTCAATGACCTCTCCCTGGCCTCAGTGACCTCTCCCTGGCCTCAATAACCTCTCCCTGGCTTCAGCGACCTCTTCTTGGCCTCAGTGATCTCTCGGGTCTCAGACCTCTCCCTGGCCTCAATAATCTCTCCCTGGCCTCAGTAAACTCCCCGTGGCCTCAGTGACCTCTCCCTGGCCTCAGTGACCTCTCCCTGGCCTCAATAACCTCTCCCTGGCTTCAGCGACCTCTCCTTGGCCTCAGTGATCTCTCGGGTCTCAGACCTCTCCCTGGCCTCAATAATCTCTCCCTGGCCTCAGTTAACTCCCCGTGGCCTCAGTGACCTCTCCCTGGCCTCAGTGAACTCACCCTGTCCTCAGTGATCTCTCCCGGCCTCAGTGACCTCTCCCTGGCCTCAGTGATCTCTCCCTGGCCTCAGTGAACTCTCCCTGGCCCCAGTGACCTCTCCCTAGCCTCAGTGATCTCTCCCTGGCCTCAGGGATCTCTCCCTGACCTCAGTGATCTCTCCTTGGCCTCAGTGATCTCTCCCTGTCCTCAGTGACCTCTCCCTGGCCTCAGTGAACTCACCCTGACCTCAGTGATCTCTCCCGGCCTCAGTGACCTCTCCCTGGCCTCAATGATCTCTCCCTGGCTTCAACGACCTCTCCCTGGCCTCAGTGAACTCTCCTTGACCTCAGTGACCTCTCCCTGGCCTCAGTGACCTCTCCCTGGCCTCAGTGACCCTTCCCTGGTCTCAGTGATCTCTCCCTGGCCTCAGTGACCTCTCCTTGACCTCAGTGACCTCTCCCTGGCCTCAGTGACCTCTCCCTAGCCTCAGTGACCCTTCCCTGGTCTCAGTGATCTCTCCCTGGCCTCAGTGACCTCTCCTTGTCCTCAGTGATCCCTCCCCTGATCTCAGTGATCTCTCCTTGGCCTCAGTGACTTCTTCCCTGGCCTCATGACCTCTCCCTGGACTCAGTGATCTCTCCCTTGGCCTCTGTGAACTCTCCCTGGCCTCAGTAACCTCTCCCTGGCCTCAATGCCGATACAAACATCAGTAAGACATTAACACTGATCTCTGACTAAGACTGTAATATCAAGGGGCAGAAACTGCATTATATTGCACGGCTGAACTGTGCAAATTGATTATTGCTAAACTCTGCAAACTGGGGATTAAAGCAATAAGGTCGAAATTTATACTGTGTGTTTGATATTACACATACATACACTATATATATATATATATATATATATATATATATATATATATATATATATATATATATATATATATATATATATATATATATATATATATATATATGCAAAACAACCACTGTGAAAGAATAGAGAAATTCCAAGCGCTTTCGTGACTACTCACATTATCAAGGAACAATGAAAGTAATGCATCAAAGGAAGGCATATAAAGGGTCTAACCCACGCCTCACTATCACATCCCACAACTAAGCAACACCTGATGCGTGACTCATAAGAAGGACCTATCTAGTTGGGCCAGCAGGCCTGCTGCAGTGTCCCCTTTCTTATGAGTCGCTCGTCAGGTGTTGCTTAGTTGTGGGATGTGATGGTGAGGTGTGGGTTAGACCCTTTATATGCCTTCCTTATGTGAGTAGTCTATTCTTTTACAGTGGTTGTTTTGCATATTATATATATATATATATATATATATATATATATATATATATATATATATAATATATATATAATGTCGTGCCGAATAGGTAAAATTGGTCAATTAGAAAGAACTCATTTAAAATTAAGTCATTTCTAAAACTTTATCTTATGAGTTTAAAGATATTTTTTTCATTTATGTTAATGTAAAAATTAATAATTTTGTACCAAAAGAACCTTAGAAAACTTATCTAACCTTATTATAACAAATGCAATTTATTTTAGCCTAATCCAACTAAATATATTTTACATAAGTTTATAATAATTTAATAATAAATAAACACAATGAAATATATTTTTTCGTTAGGTTCTGAATGATTTTTGCGAAATTACTGCATACACAAATTTCCGCCTGCCTTATTCGGCAAAAAGAGCGTTGTTATTTAAGCCAAAATCACAAGTTTTACCTATTCGGCACGACATATATATATCAGGTGAGTCAACATGTATCTGCAATGTTTCTCACACGTCACACGTCTAATTATAAAAGAAAACCCGAGTCACCTGAGTCTCAGCAGTACACATGAGCCACGAAACTGTCATCCATTACAACACCTTAACAACACTCGTGTTCTCCCATCTCCTCTTTCTTTCCATAATTATGTTCTTCCTCCTCTGTCTTCTCTTTGTCTTCTTTACTTCTCTTCTATCATCCTGCATGATGGATGTTGACGAGGGTGATGTAGACGAGGGTAATCTAACCTAGCCTATCCCAGTCTAATCTAACGCTCCTAGCCTAATGTTGCCTATCCCAGCATAACCTAACCTATCCCAGCCTAACCTAACCTATCCCAGCCTAACCTAACCTATCCCAGCCTAACCCAACCTATCCCAGCCTAACCTAACCTATCCCAGCTTAACCTAACATTGAAAGCTATTATCAAGGGTGTAGCCTCAGAAAGTTGTGTTTTGTATCTAATTTCCTAGTGATAAAAGTATCTCCTGCCCTTCCCTACCCGTCCTTCCTTCCTTCCTTCCTTCTTCCTTCCTTCCTTCCTTCTTTCCTTCTTCCTTCCTTCCTTCTTTACTTCCTTCCTTCCCTATTTCTCTACAACTTTCATATTAGTTCACCTTCACGCGTCATCAATACGGAGAATAATAAACAGTGATTAATAAATGGAATATTAAACGGGTAAACAGAATAATAAACAGTGATCAATAAAATGAATATTAAACGGTAAAACAGAATAATAAACAGTGACAACAATAAACAATTATAAATGCGTGTATTAAAGTTGGCAGAATTACCGATATGTAAAGTAAAAGGACACAAGTGCAATTAATGTGACATTTGTGACTAGTGATCAGAGAGCCTAATTTCCGCAGACGTAAATGCCTTGAACGATCAATAATCGCTGTTTCTAACACAATCAAGCAAAATAAAGGCAACTTCGTCATCTGTGAAGTATCAGCAAAAATCGTCGTCCAAGCAGTAAACCCTGCCATCACAGTCTCTGCTACACAAGACCACAACAGAGAAGCAACACTCAAACACAACTTCTCAGATCCAACCTCCACCAGAAATATTTGTCTAACCTATTTTTATACTACCCAAGTAATAGTTTTTATAACTTTTTACTTATGTGCAAGTTGATTGTTCTAGCATATTGTATTACTACAGCAACTTATATTACTACTGCTGCTACTACCACTAGTATTACACCTCACTCTAAGCCGATATTTACCCTCTGTGTCCATGTGTTTGTAACTGCTTAATAAACCTCTTGGAAAGCGAAACGTTGCCACAATAAAATGTTACATTAGTTGCACTTGTGTCCTTTTACTTTACAATATTAAATACACACAAAGATGGCTACACACACACACACAATATATATATATATATATATATATATATATATATATATATATATATATATATATATATATATATATATATATATATATATATATATATATATATATATATATCAATGAAATCACGAAACAAGTGATATTGAATCATTAACAGTAGTGCGCTTTGCACGAGAATAACACACTCAGTACTGGTGTTTAAGGATGGTGGTCCAGTGGACAGAGGGATGCGTACTTCGTTCAGTTCACACAGGGCTGATCATAGAACTGCCACGTCACTCAGTGTAAACTGCACCAGTCTACCTCACATTCAAAGGTTCCTAGCCACAGTCTAGTAAAGAATTACTATGTGACAAAAAACAGTGTCTTGAAATCCACCTAAGGTGGTCAGACAACTATACACCGCCATCTATCGTGCTATCTTCTAACCTTCTCAAGTTTTCACGCCCAAGTTGTGACTTGACAATGGTCCAGGAGGGTTCGAAACGTTGTCATAATATTGATCTCATCAGTGTAGTTTCTTTTAGTGAATTGTTCCAGCTATGGTATTCTGACCTTTCATTCTTCATGGCTCATATATTCTTACCTCTTCTTACTGCCATTCTTACTGCTAAATCGAACATTAAAATGGTATAAAATACCGACAGGTTGTTAGGTAAGACACATATGCAACAGTTAGGTATCTTTATTATGAAACGTTTCGCCTACACAGTAGGCTTCTTCAGTCAAGTACAGAAAAGTTGATAGAAGCAGAAGATACTTGAAGACGATGTAATCAGTCCATCACCCTTAAAGTTTTGAGGTGGTCAGTCCCTCAGTCTGGAGAAGAGCATTGTTCCATAGTATGAAACAATATGGAGATGAAGTGACAGGATGGAGCCTTATATAGCGCCAAGAGGTGAGACGTAGGCCACTAGGAGAGGTAAGAACTCAGATGCTGAGAGGTCAGGTCCCTCTCAAATCCAGCCGCTCTCACTAGTGGAAGTTGTCGAAGTTGATTGCAGGTCTGTACCAAGATACCCTACGCCTACTGTGTAGGCGAAACGTTTCATAATAAAGATACCTAACTGTTGCATATGTGTCTTACCTAACAACCTGTCGGTATTTTATACCATTTTAATGTTCAATCTGTCAGACACTGCAACACAAGGGTATCTTGGTACAGACCTGCAATCAACTTCGACAACTTCCACTAGTGAGAGGGGCTGGATTTGAGAGGGACCTGACCTCTCAACATCTGAGTTCTTACCTCTCCTAGTGGCCTACGTCTCACCTCTTGGCGCTATAAAAAGTTCCATCCTGTCACTTCTTCTCCATATTGTTTCATACTATGGAACAATGCTCTTCTCCAGACTGAGGGACTGACCACCTCAAAACTTTAAGGGTGATGGACTGATTACATCGTCTTCAAGTATCTTCTGCTTCTATCAACTTTTCTGTACTTGACTGAAGAAGCCTACTGTGTAGGCGAAACGTTTCATAATAAAGATACCTAACTGTTGCATATGTGTCTTACCTTACTGCTAAATCCTTCTTACATCTCTCTTCTTACTGCCATTCTTACTGCTAAATCATTCTTACCTCTCTCTTCTTACTGCCATTCTTACTGCTAAATCCTTCTTACCTCTCTCTTCTTACTGCCATAAACCATACCCCCGGCCGGGATTGAACCCGCGGTCATAGAGTCTCAAAACTCCAGCCATTCTTACTACTAAATCATTCTTACCTCTCTCTTCTTACTGCCATTCTTACTACTAAATCCTTCTTACCTCTCTTCTTACTGCCATTCTTACTACCAAATCATTCTTACCTCTCTCTTCTTACTGCCATTCTTACTACTAAATCCTTCTTACCTCTCTTCTTACTGCCATTCTTACTACCAAATCATTCTTACCTCTCTCTTCTTACTGCCATTCTTACTACTAAATCCTTCTTACCTCTCTCTTCTTACTGCCATTCTTACTACTAAATCCTTCTTACCTCTCTCTTCTTACTGCCATTTTTACTACTAAATCCTTCTTGCCTCTCTCTTCTTACTGCCATTCTTACTACTAAATCCTTCTTACCTCTCTCTTCTTACTGCCATTCTTACTACTAAATCCTTCTTGCCTCTCTCTTCTTACTGCCATTCTTACTACTAAATCCTTCTTGCCTCTCTCTTCTTACTGCCATTCTTACTACTAAATCATTCTTACCTCTCTCTTCTTACTGCCATTCTTACTACTAAATCCTTCTTACCTCTCTCTTCTTACTGCCATTCTTACTACTAAATCCTTCTTGCCTCTCTCTTCTTACTGCCATTCTTACTACTAAATCATTCTTACCTCTCTCTTCTTACTGCCATTCTTACTACTAAATCCTTCTTACCTCTCTCTTCTTACTGCCATTCTTACTACTAAATCCTTCTTACCTCTCTGTTCTTACCTGCGGTTCCTCTCCTGACTCAACATAAACAAAGTTGAATTATGAGTAAATTATTCACCACACTGCCGGCAGATATCAGAAACACTGCTGGAACAAGTGCCTAAGTTATTTCAAGAGGAAAGCGGATCACTACCTCAGCCAGGATCAACCAGGCTGTGATAGTTGTGTGTGTATGTGTGTGTGTATGTGTGTGTGTGTGTGTGTGTGTGTGTGTGTGTGTGTGTGTGTGTGTGTGTGTGTGTGTGTGTGTGTGTGTGTGTGTGTGTGTGTGTGTGCGCGCGCGCGCAAGCGGGCCGCCAGCAGCAACAGCCTGGTCCACGGCCGGGCTCCGGGAGTAAGAAAAGCTCTTGAAACAAATCAAAGGTATGTCAGAGGTAAAGGTGCCGGCACAAGGCTCGCATCCAAATATGCAACAAATAATATTTACAACAAAATAAAACACCGTAACAATTACCCTGTTGAAGCCTCATCCAAACATAATAAAACACCGTAACAACAGAACTGTTGAAGCTTCATCAAACATAATAAAACACCGTAACAACAGGACTGTTGAAGCCTCATCAAACACAATAAAACACCGTAACAACAGGACTGTTGAAGCCTCATCAAACACAATAAAACACCGTAACAACAGGACTGTTGAAGCCTCATCAAACACAATAAAACACCGAAACAACAGGACTGTTGAAGCCTCATCAAACACAATAAAACACCGAAACAACAGGACTGTTGAAGCCTCATCAAACACAATAAAACACCGAAACAACAGGACTGTTGAAGCCTCATCAAACACAATAAAACACCGAAACAACAGGACTGTTGAAGCCTCATCAAACACAATAAAACACCGAAACAACAGGACTGTTGAAGCCTCATCAAACACAATAAAACACCGTAACAACAGGACTGTTGAAGCCTCATCAAACACAATAAAACACCGAAACAACAGGACTGTTGAAGCCTCATCAAACACAATAAAACACCGTAACAACAGGACTGTTGAAGCTTCATCAAACACAATAAAACACCGTAACAACAGAACTGTTGAAGCTTCATCAAACACAATAAAACACCGTAACAACAGGACTGTTGAAGCCTCATCTAACACCATAAAACACCGTAACAACAGGACTGTTGAAGCCTCATCTAACACCATAAAACACCGTAACAACAGGACTGTTGAAGCCTCATCTAACACCATAAAACACCGTAACAACAGGACTGTTGAAGCCTCATCTAACACCATAAAACACCGTAACAACAGGACTGTTGAAGCCTCATCAAACACCATAAAACACCGTAACAACCACCTTGTTAAAACCTCATTAAGAGAGTAATTAAAAACAATAATTAAGTGCAGTTCACTTTATAATGTAATCAGTATTCAATAAAAGTTACTTAATTACTTACTAATTGAATTTTATCCTACGATCACTTAAAAAATAATTAAATCAGCAAGAAATTACAGATTTTCATCAATAATGTAATAAAGTAACTGAGACGTAATACAGTTACTTTTAAGATATTAATACAATGAGAAGTATATCTCTCTCAGTGTATATACACACGAGATATCTCTCTCAGTGTATGTACACACGAGATATCTCTCTCAGTGTATATACACACGAGATACCTCTCTCAGTGTATGTACACACGAGATATCTCTCTCAGTGTATATACACACGAGATATCTCTCTCAGTGTATATACACACGAGATATCTCTCTCAGTGTATATACACACGAGACGTGCATCTCGAGGCATACATCTCTCTCAGTGTATATACACACGAGATATCTCTCTCAGTGTATATACACACGAGACGTGCATCTTGAGGCATACATCTCTCTCAGTGTATATACACACGAGATATCTCAGTGTATATACACACGGGACATAATCCTAGTGTAATCGATAGATTTCAAAACCAATTAACCAATGGAACGTTAGTCACACTGGGAGTTGTATATCTGCCAGTGTATATACAGAGTTTATCTTTCAGTGTGTATATACATAAAGTTTACCTATTTACTTATTTTACAGGTTAGAATCTCTGTGGTGTAGAGGTGACGTGCAGCCTTAATGACCCTCGAGCAGCTGATAAATTTTCAATCTATTCAACCAATGGTAGGACTTTCCAATAATTCTTCACTTAAGATACAGTTGAGAAAGCGACTCATGAATGAAGCTGAAGGGAACTGATGATTCTAATACGTCAATTACGCTACACTACTATGTTATTGTTCATTCAAACTACTTCCTAACACTGTTTCTATCTGGCTTTGATAGACTTCTTTCATTTCATTCACAGTAAGTTGAGATCACAGAGTTGTGTGGTGTAACGTCTTTAACTACTCCAGTTCTCTTAAAAATACAAAATCAGTCGTTTGACAGATTAATAATAATAATAATAATAATAATAATAATAATAATATTATTATTATTATTATTATTATTATTATTATTATTATTATTATTATTATAAAAACAGTCACTGAACCAAGAAGTTGAGAACAATAACATTGAAGGAAGGTTCCTCCCTGGACAGTCACTACCTCATACTTGGTAAGGACAAGTTAGTCTTGTGGTCTGGTAAGTGACTTAGTTTGACAGTTCTGTGGCCAGTTATCCTGCGTAAAATATCAAAACCCGTGTACCAGGGTACCAGACCCCGTGTACACCACGGTGCCAGACCCCGTGTACACCACGGTGCCAGACCCCGTGTGTACCACGGTACCAGACCCCAGTGTATGTACCACAGTGCCAGACCTCGTTTATGTACCACGGTACCAGACCCCGCGTGCACCACGGTACCAGACCCCGCGTGCACCACGGTACCAGATCCCATGAATGTACCACACTTCCAGACCCCCGTGCATGTACCACGGTACCAGACCCCGTGTATCACGGTGCCAGACCCCGTGTACCACGGTGTGAGACCCTGTGTATGTACCACGGTGTGAGACCCCGTGTGTACCATGGTACCAAACCCCGTGTGCCACGGTACCAGACCCCGTGTATCACGGTGCCAGACCCCGTGTACCACGGTGTGAGACCCTGTGTATGTACCACGGTGTGAGACCCCGTGTGTACCATGGTACCAAACCCCGTGTGCCACGGTACCAGACCCCGTGTATACCACGGTGTCAAACCCCGTGTATACCACGGTGCCAGACCCCGTGTATGTACCACGGTGCCAGACCCCGTGTATGTACCACGGTGCCAGACCCCGTGTATACCGCGGTGCCAGACCCCGTGTATGTACCACGGTGCCAGACCCCGTGTATGTACCACGGTGCCAGACCCCGTGTATACCGCGGTGCCAGACCCCGTGTATGTACCACGGTGCCAGACCCCGTGTATACCGCGGTGCCAGACCCCGTGTATGTACCACGGTGCCAGACCCCGTGTATACCGCGGTGCCAGACCCCGTGTATGTACCACGGTGCCAGACCCCGTATATACCACGGGGCCAGACCCCGTGTATACCACGGTGCCAGACCCCGTGTATGTACCACGGTACCCACAAGCACGTCTGAGAGAGATTACCAACTTAAATAGAGTTTCAACTTGCAGAAACTAATTTGCATATAGATCATTTACCTGTCCAGTGAAGGAGGCAATATTAAGTCGATCATCAGGCACCCTCTACATTATTATTATTATTATTATTATTATTATTATTATTATTATTATTATTATTATTATTAAATTCACGAGGAGTATAAAATCTGCAGTGGATATACGACGCCTGAGGAATGAAAGGCAATCAGGCTTTAATTATTATTTTATAATTAATAGCAGCAACGACAGTTATATTAATCAGGCTTACGTTAAGTATTCTTTAATGACTAGTAGTAGTAACGATAGTTATATTAGTCAGGCTTAAGTTAATTTAATTAATAATAATAATAATAATAATAATAATAATAATAATAATAATAATAATAATAATAATAAATGTAACGATAGTTACATTATATTATTATTATTACAAAGCTTCAAGATCTTACGGTAGTATTGAAAGACCACGCGACGTTATTAGCAAGTCTTTCCTCGAGGCTTGGTCTGGTTGCAGACATCATGCACACGCCTTCATGCAGTTCGTGGTGTGTGTGTGTATGTGTGTATTTCCTCTCAATATTGACTACATCAGCAGGGACCGTCCCTCCACATCCCCGCCCTCAGGGGTTCAAAAAGGCCAGGCTTCCAAAGAGATTTCTAAGAGGGTATTCCGTGCGAAGGCGTTCGGAAATTGGTAGTTGGTAAAACGTACACTTGACGTCAAAGATTCCAATGAAAGGAGCCAAAATGTCAAAAACCAGCTGGTCTGGCTTTCTGAAAGTGATGTATTGGTTTTTATGAGCCCTCGTGATGGGTTAGTCTTCTCTTGTAAGCACCTGGTGTGAGGTAGCCTTCCCTTAAAAGCACCTGGTGTGAGGTAGCCTTCCCTTACAAGCACCTGGTGTGAGGTAGGCTTCCCTTATAAGCACCTGGTGTGAGGTAGCCTTCCCTTACAAGCACCTGGTGTGAGGTAGCCTTCCCTTACAAGCACCTGGTGTGAGGTAGCCTTCCCTTACAAACACCTGGTGTGAGGTAGCCTTACCTTACAAGCACCTCGTGTGAGGTAGCCTTCCCTTACAAACACCTGGTGTGAGGTAGCCTTCCCTTACAAGCACCTGGTGTGAGGTAGCCTTCTCTTACAAGCACCTGGTGTGAGGTAGCCTTCTCTTACAAGCACCTGGTGTGAGGTAGCCTTCTCTTACAAGCACCTGGTATGAGGTAGCCTTCTCTTACTAGCACTTGGTGTGAGGTAGCCTTCCCTTACAAGAACCTGGTGTGAGGTAGCCTTCCCTTACAAGCACCTCGTGTGAGGTAGCCTTCCCTTACAAGCACCTGGTGTGAGGTAGCCTTCCCTTACAAGCACCTGGTGTGAGGTAGCCTTCCCTTACAAGCACCTGGTGTGAGGTAGCCTTCCCTTACAAGCACTTGGTGTGAGGTAGCCTTCCCTTACAAACACCTGGTGTGAGGTAGCCTCCCCTTACAAGCACTTGGTGTGAGGTAGCCTTCCCTTACAAACACCTGGTGTGAGGTAGCCTTCCCTTACAAGCACTTGGTGTGAGGTAGCCTTCCCTTACAAGCACTTGGTGTGAGGTAGCCTTCCCTTACAAACACCTGGTGTGAGGTAGCCTTCCCTTACAAACACCTGGTGTGAGGTAGCCTCCCCTTACAAGCACTTGGTGTGAGGTAGCCTTCCCTTACAAGCACTTGGTGTGAGGTAGCCTTCCCTTACAAACACCTGGTGTGAGGTAGCCTTCCCTTACAAACACCTGGTGTGAGGTAGCCTTCCCTTACAAGCACTTGGTGTGAGGTAGCCTTCCCTTACAAACACCTGGTGTGAGGTAGCCTTCCCTTACAAGCACTTTGTGTGAGGTAGCCTTCCCTTACAAGCACCTGGTGTGAGGTAGCCTTCCCTTACAAGCACTTTGTGTGAGGTAGCCTTCCCTTACAAGCACCTAGTGTCAGGTAGCCTTCTCTTACAAGCACCTGGTGTGAGGTAGCCTTCTCTTACAAACACCTGGTGTGAGGTAGCCTTCCCTTACAAGCACCTGGTGTGAGGTAGCCTTCACTTACAAGCACCTGGTGTGAGGTAGCCCTCTCTTACAAACACCTGGTGTGAGGTAGCCTTCTCTTACAAGCACCTGGTGTGAGGTAGCCTTCCCTTACAAGCACCTGGTGTGAGGTAACCCTCTCTTACAAACACCTGGTGTGAGGTAGCCTTCTCTTACAAGCACCTGGTGTGAGGTAACCTTCTCTTACAAGCACCTGGTGTGAGGTAGCCTTCTCTTACAAGCACCTGGTGTGAGGTAACCTTCTCTTACAAGCACCTGGTGTGAGGTAGCCTTCCCTTACAAGCACCTGGTGTGAGGTAACCCTCTCTTACAAACACCTGGTGTGAGGTAGCCTTCTCTTACAAGCACCTGGTGTGAGGTAGCCTTCCCTTACAAGCACCTGGTGTGAGGTAGCCTTCTCTTACAAGCACCTGGTGTGAGGTAGCCTTCTCTTACAAGCACCTGGTGTGAGGTAGCCTTCTCTTACAAGCACCTGGTGTGAGGTAACCTTCTCTTACAAGCACCTGGTGTGAGGTAGCCTTCCCTTACAAGCACCTGGTGTGAGGTAGCCTTCTCTTACAAGCACCTGGGTACAGTATCAAGTATTCATGGCAGTCCTGGTAAGGCAGACAGCATCCGTCTGGTAATCAGTTGCCTGCACCCCCACCATTCAAGGCTTCTGAAACCCCTCTGGTAGGGAGCATTAACCAGCACCACCACCCGACACCACAAGGTCGAGGTTCCTTCATTAGCGAGTGCCTGTTGCGACCTTGATGATGGAGGGCGCAAGTGTCTGTCTCAGTCCCGTCACTATTCACTGTGTTCCCCGCACCTCTGCAGAATGAACACCAAGGCGCCCCATGATTGGCCGACACTCAGCCGTGTTCTAATGTTCCAACTGGTTGGCACTCGAGTCTCAATCCTGTGTTATGATTGGTTGACACTGGATCTGCCGAGTGGCGATTGGGCGAGTGTGGTGAAGGAAGAAATGTGGTGAAGGCGACACCACCATCACTACACCTGTCACTTCCACCTCAGGTGTGGGTGAGGTCAGGTGTGGGTGAGGTCAGGTGTGGGTGAGGTCAAGTGCCGCCTGGCCAGGTGACTGCAAATCTGTGATGTTGATAATTAATGAGGGTTTCAAGCCTATCGAGCACACGAGGGTCACTGAGGCTGGTAAGATGGTTAATGGGTTTTAAAGTATATCTATCACACGAAGGCCTTTACCCAGTTAATGGGTTTTAAAGCCTGTAAACTACACTAATGTCATTAAGACTGCACGTAACCTGTCCACCAACAGTCAAGAATTTACCTTAATCTCTAAAATGAGTATTAAAGCAAACTCTCGGTATATATACACAGCGAGAGACAAGCGTCTCACAGTGTATATATACCCTCGGTATTGACGGAGTGTAATGTGGCCGGTGTGATGGTCTGGTGTGTCTGGTATTGTCTTCATCTGATCATCTATCCCACAAAACACAGTGTAAATTTTCTATTAGTCTGTGCAGACCCTGTCACGCACAACCTGCTACACCCCAGGCTGGCTACACCCCAGGCTGGCTACACCCCAGGCTGGCTACACCCCAGGCTGGCTACACCCCAGGCTGGCTACACCCCAGGCTGGCTACACCCTGGCTGGCTACACCCCAGGCTGGCTAACCCCAGGCTGGCTACACCCCTGGCTGGCTACACCCCTGGCTGGCTACACCCCAGGCTGGCTACACCCCAGGCTGGCTACACCCTGGCTGGCTACACCCAGGCTGGCTACACCCCAGGCTGGCTACACCCCAGGCTGGCTACACCCCAGGCTGGCTACACCCCAGGCTGGCTACACCCCAGGCTGGCTACACCCCAGGCTGGCTACACCCCTGGCTGGCTACACCCCTGGCTGGCTATACCCCTGACTGGCTACACCCCTGGCTGGCTACGCCCCTGGCTGGCTACACCCTTGGCTGGCTACACCCCTGGCTGGCTACACCCCTGGCTGGCTACACCCCAGGCTGGCTACACCCCTGGCTGGCTACACCCCTGGCTGGCTACACCCATGGCTGGCTACACCCTTGGCTGGCTACACCCCTGGCTGGCTACACCCCTGGCTGGCTACACCCCTGGCTGGCTACACCCATGGCTGGCTACACCCTTGGCTGGCTACACCCCTGGCTGGCTACACCCCTGGCTGGCTACACCCCAGGCTGGCTACACCCCAGGCTGGCTACACATCTGGCTAGCTACACCCTTGGCTGGCTACACCCCAGGCTGGCTACACATCTGGCTGGCTACACCCATGGCTGGCTACACCCCTGGCTGGCTGCACCCCAGGCTGGCTACACCCCAAGCTGGCTACACACCTGGCTAGCTACACCCTTGGCTGGCTACACCCCTGGCTGGCTACACCCTTGGCTGGCTACACCCCTGGCTGGCTACACACCTGGCTAGCTACACCCTTGGCTGACTACACCCCTGGCTGGCTACACCCTTGGCTGGCTACACCCCTGGCTGGCTACACCCCTGGCTGGCTACACCCCAGGCTGGCTACACCCCTGGCTGGCTACACCCCTGGCTGGCTACACCCATGGCTGGCTACACCCCTGGCTGGCTATACCCCTGACTGGCTACACCCCTGGCTGGCTACACCCATGGCTGGCTACACCCTTGGCTGGCTACACCCCTGGCTGGCTACACCCCTGGCTGGCTACACCCCAGGCTGGCTACACCCCAGGCTGGCTACACATCTGGCTAGCTACACCCTTGGCTGGCTACACCCCAGGCTGGCTACACATCTGGCTGGCTACACCCATGGCTGGCTACACCCCTGGCTGGCTGCACCCCAGGCTGGCTACACCCCAAGCTGGCTACACACCTGGCTAGCTACACCCTTGGCTGGCTACACCCCTGGCTGGCTACACCCTTGGCTGGCTACACCCCTGGCTGGCTACACACCTGGCTAGCTACACCCTTGGCTGACTACACCCCTGGCTGGCTACACCCTTGGCTGGCTACACCCCTGGCTGGCTATACCCCTGACTGGCTACACCCCTGGCTGGCTACACCCATGGCTGGCTACACCTTGGTGGCTACACCCTGGCTGGCTACACCCCTGGCTGGCTACACCCAGGCTGGCTACACCCAGGCTGGCTACACATCTGGCTAGCTACACCCTTGGCTGGCTACACCCCAGGCTGGCTACACATCTGGCTGGCTACACCCATGGCTGGCTACACCCCTGGCTGGCTGCACCCCAGGCTGGCTACACCCCAAGCTGGCTACACACCTGGCTAGCTACACCCTTGGCTGGCTACACCCCTGGCTGGCTACACCCTTGGCTGGCTACACCCCTGGCTGGCTACACACCTGGCTAGCTACACCCTTGGCTGGCTACACCCCTGGCTGGCTACACCCCTGGCTGGCTACACCCCTGGCTGGCTACACCCCTGGCTGGCTACACCCCTGGCTGGCTACACCCCTGGCTGGCTACACCTCTGGCTGGCTACACCCCTGGCTGGCTACACACCTGGCTGGCTACACCCCTGGCTGGCTACACCCCTGGCTGGCTACACCCCAGGCTGGCTACACCCCAGGCTGGCTACACAACTGGCTAGCTACACCCTTGGCTGGCTACACCCCAGGCTGGCTACACATCTGGCTGGCTACACCCATGGCTGGCTACACCCCTGGCTGGCTGCACCCCAGGCTGGCTACACCCCAAGCTGGCTACACACCTGGCTAGCTACACCCTTGGCTGGCTACACCCCTGGCTGGCTACACCCTTGGCTGGCTACACCCCTGGCTGGCTACACACCTGGCTAGCTACACCCTTGGCTGGCTACACCCCTGGCTGGCTACACCCCTGGCTGGCTACACCCCTGGCTGGCTACACCCCTGGCTGGCTACACCCCTGGCTGGCTACACCTCTGGCTGGCTACACCCCTGGCTGGCTACACCCCTGGCTGGCTACACCCCTGGCTGGCTACACCCCTGGCTGGCTACACCCCTGGCTGGCTACACCCCTGGCTGGCTACACCCCTGGCTGGCTACACCCCTGGCTGGCTACACCCTGGCTGGCTACACCCTGGCTGGCTACACCCCTGGCTGGCTACACCTCTGGCTGGCTACACCCCTGGCTGGCTACACACCTGGCTGGCTACACCCCTGGCTGGCTACACCCCTGGCTGGCTACACCCCAGGCTGGCTACACCCCAGGCTGGCTACACATCTGGCTAGCTACACCCTTGGCTGGCTACACCCCAGGCTGGCTACACATCTGGCTGGCTACACCCATGGCTGGCTACACCCCTGGCTGGCTGCACCCCAGGCTGGCTACACCCCAAGCTGGCTACACACCTGGCTAGCTACACCCTTGGCTGGCTACACCCCTGGCTGGCTACACACCTGGCTAGCTACACCCTTGGCTGGCTACACCCCTGGCTGGCTACACCCCTGGCTGGCTACACCCCTGGCTGGCTACACCCCTGGCTGGCTACACCCCTGGCTGGCTACACCTCTGGCTGGCTACACCCCTGGCTGGCTACACACCTGGCTGGCTACACCCCTGGCTGGCTACACCCCTGGCTGGCTACACCCCTGGCTGGCTACACCCCTGGCTGGCTACACACCTGGCTGGCTACACACCTGGCTGGCTACACCCCTGGCTGGCTACACACCTGGCTGGCTACACCCCTGGCTGGCTACACCCCTGGCTGGCTACACCCCTGGCTGGCTACACCCCTGGCTGGCTACACCCCTGGCTGGCTACACCCCTGGCTGGCTACACACCTGGCTGGCTACACACCTGGCTGGCTACACACCTGGCTGGCTACACCCCTGGCTGGCTACACCCCTGGCTGGCTACACCCCTGGCTGGCTACACCCCTGGCTGGCTACACCCCTGGCTGGCTACACACCTGGCTGGCTACACCCCTGGCTGGCTACACCCCTGGCTGGCTACACACCTGGCTGGCTACACCCCTGGCTGGCTACACCCCTGGCTGGCTACACCCCTGGCTGGCTACACCCCTGGCTGGCTACACCCCTGGCTGGCTACACCCCTGGCTGGCTACACCCTTGGCTGGCTACACACCTGGCTGGCTATACACCTGGCTGGCTACACACCTGGCTGGCTACACCCCTGGCTGGCTACACACCTGGCTGGCTACACACCTGGCTGGCTACACACCTGGCTGGCTACACACCTGGCTGGCTACACCCTGGCTGGCTACACCCTGGCTGGCTACACACCTGGCTGGCTACACCCCTGGCTGGCTACACCCCTGGCTGGCTACACACCTGGCTGGCTACACCCCTGGCTGGCTACACCCTTGGCTGGCTACACCCCTGGCTGGCTACACACCTGGCTGGCTACACACCTGGCTGGCTACACACCTGGCTAGCTACACACCTGGCTGGCTACACACCTGGCTAGCTACACACCTGGCTCTCTAACACTGCACCTCTTAGTTTACAAGTACATTAACTGTATCATTATTTTTTATCTTAGTATTAAATGGCCACAGAAGACCCCAGCATCCTGCCCTTGCAGCAGAGAGCATTTAAATACCTGTTTGAGGATCGAGCGGCGTCCCATCTTCAGGAGTTACAGTGTTTGATTATACTCACCTAGCTGTGCTTTCGTGGGTTGATTCACAGCTCCTGGCTCCGCCTGGTAATTACCAATGACTGGCTTGAATGATGTCTGGCCCCGCCAGAGGCTGATCGTACTTGCTTTTACAACTGTGTATGTCCACACCAGTTCTACATAGAGTGAGTTCCACACACTAGATGGAGGCTGAATAAAGAGTTTGACGCTTATATACTGGTGAGTGGTGCAGGACGTGCAGCAGATGAAGGCATCGTCACTAGTAGGTGACAATGCCTTGTAAAGGTGTATAGATGTCCTCAGTACCAAGATTCCATGATGCTGCAGTGTCTGATAAGTTGTACATAATCGGTATGCAATACCAACATGATGAATTAGATATGTGCAACATCTGGAAGGCGAAACGTCTACAAATAAAGATACCCAGATGTTGCACATGTGTCTAATTCGTCATTCTTCTTTGTATTGGACTGATGAATTCACTGCGTGGCGAAACGTCTCCACAATAAAGATACGCAAGTGTTGCACATGTGTCTAATTTATCACCAGTTTCATTGCAAACCTTTGCAATTTCCAAGCTTCCTTACATGCTCTACCAGATGCGGGTTCCATACTGGCGCTGCATACTCCAAGATGGGACTGACATCTCGCTCAGTGTACATACGCTGTCAGCTTCATCCCCACTTTCAGGATTAAAGTAATCCTAACTGGTGGTGAACAGGTGACATGGAGCCCTAATGAACATCGAGTATGTTCAAAATGGTATATGTTGAACGGTGTATATTGGAAATGTAGTTAGTATATGTTCGACAGTATTTAAGACTCCGTTATCATGCTTCAGCTTCATATCGTTCCAGACCAGGAAGCTAAACTCTTCTCCAGGTTGAGGGACTGACCACCTTGTTCCAGACCAGGAAGCTAAACTCTTCTCCAGGTTGAGGGACTGACCACCTTGTTCCAGACCAGGAAGCTAAACTCTTCTCCAGGTTGAGGGACTGACCACCTTGTTCCAGACCAGGAAGCTAAACTCTTCTCCAGGTTGAGGGACTGACCACCTTGTTCCAGACCAGGAAGCTAAACTCTTCTCCAGGTTGAGGGACTGACCACCTTGTTCCAGACCAGGAAGCTAAACTCTTCTCCAGGTTGAGGGACTGACTACCTCAAATACTTTTTCTTCGAGGGTAATACACTGATTACATCATCATTTCGCTACTACACCTGCTGCCTTTATATATGACTGAAGAAGCCTACTGTTCAATAATAAAGATACTTAACTGTTGCACATGTGTCTTAATCAGGTTAGGTTAGGTAAGGTTTTTCTGGACACAGACAAGTGTTTTCTGATACGGGTCTTAGTCATGTAATGACCCACAGCTGAAGCTTTTGGTCATCTGACCGAGGCCTTCCACTGGCTTATCCGTCCACCGGTTTAAAAATTAAGGTCATATAACCACTATTGTCAAGGTATATTAGGTTTTGATCAGACTTAACAAGCAACCTGGTTCAGTCTCCCCTCGCATCTGAAGTGCCTCGTTTTTCAACGTGCTTTTTCACACGTATCTCTGCAAGGCTGGCAAACTGCAAGTTCTACTAGATACTGCCCGTGTTGCAACCATCCCCGTGGGAAACATTACCCCAGGATCACCCCCAACTGTGCCCCACCTCCCTCCCATCCTCCACCATCAACAAGGAAAACATTACCCCAGGATCACCCCCAACTCTGCCCCACCCCCCTCCCATCCTCCACCATCAACGTGAGAAACATTACCCCAGGATCACCCCCAACTCTGCCCCACCCCCCTCCCATCCTCCACCATCAACATGGGAAACATTACCCTAGGATCACCCTCAACTCTTCCCCACCCCCATCCCATCCTCCACCATCAACGTGGGAAACATTACCCCAGGATCACCCCCAACTCTCCCCCACCCCCTCCCATCTTCCACTATCAACGTGAGAAACATTACCCAAGGATCACCCCCAACTCTCCCCCACCCCCTTCCATCCTCCACCATCAACGTGGGAAACATTACCCTAGGATCACCCCCAACTCTGCCCCCACCCCCTCCCATCCTCCACCAACGTGAGAAACATTTCCCAAGGATCACCGCCAACTCTCCCCCACCCCCTCCCATCCTCCACCATCAACGTGGGAATCATTACCCCAGCATCACCCCCCACTCTGCCCCACCCCCCAACACTGGCATCAGACCTGCGTGACAGGAAGGTCAATGGGACTACACCCCCAGGAACTGGAAGAGGAAGAGTGCCATGGAAATTCTAAAACGAATGCCGTTAAGAAGAGACGGATAAAAACAGGAATACTTAGTCTGGCAAGTGGAACCGAAAGAGCGTAAATCTTCCAGAGGTGCGCTGTAAATGTAGCTACACAGCGCACCTCTGGAAATAAAGTAGGTAAAACCATGGGCAACATTAATTTTGGGTTAGATAATCACACGAGTGAGAGGGGTTGGATTTAAGTGGGTCTTGCCCATGAGTTAATAGGGTTATCAAAGCTTATTCTTTGGGTAGTATTGAGAATGGGTTGGGCAATTTTTTTTAATGGGTCTGGATTTGAGAATGACCTGCCAAGTATGGGCCAGTGGGCCTGCTTCAGTGTTCTTCCTTTATTATGTTCCCTGGCAGTTTCACTTGCCAGACTTAAGTATCAAGTATATCTGTTTTTATATGTGTATCTCCTTTAGCGTCATTCTTTTTCGTAGTCCCACGGCTCTCTGCCTATTTCACATCCTGAAAGTGTGGTCCAGTTGTCCTTCCTATTACGGAGGTCTGATGCCAGTGTTTACTGGAGAACATGTTACCGCAGCGAGCTCATGCTAAATTATCACAAGAGATGATAAAACAACGAGCAAAAAGTCATAGAGTAAGTTATGTGAAGCTCAAGGCCTGTCACTCTTCTGAACTTCGTCAGGGTAAAAAACATCTGAAACACTCCATGTCATCTGAGCAGTACATGAGAGTACGTGAGAGAACATGAGTAAGTGAGAGAACATAAGAACAGGTAGCAGAGACCTTGGCAGTCCACACATAGAATGTCAACTGTGAAGAATTATCTACTGCCATCTAGATTAAGAACTATCGTGTATTACTAGGAGTGTGAGTCAAGGATAGTATAACACAAGTGGCAGGTAATGGGAGGAAGTGGCAGGCGAAGGGAGTTACCAGGGGAGAGAGGGAGAGAGAAATTCACACACACACACACACACAACCCATGGGGGTTCCGAAACATGGAGAGCCAAGATGACGGATGTAGTACTGGAAAACCTCATGCATCAACATGTTAGAGACACTTCCAGAGAGAGAGGAGAAGATGAACCAGCAAGACTGGACCTTGTATTTACCTTGAGTAGTTCAGACATCGAGGATATCTTGTATGAAAGGCCCCTGGGAGCTAGTGATCATGTGGTTCTGTGCTTCGACTACATAGTTGAGCTCCAAGTGGAGAGAGTAGCAGGAATAGGATGGGAAAAACCAAACTACAAAAGGGGGAACTACTCAGGCATGAGGAACTTCCTTCAAAACATTCAGTGGGAGAGGGAACTGACAGGAAAACCAGTACAAGAAATGATGGACTATGTGGCAACAAAATGCAAGGAGGCAGAGGAGAGGTTTGTTCCCAAGGGAAACAGAAATAATGGGAAGAACAGAACGAGTCCTTGGTTCACCCAAAGGTGTAGGGAGGCAAAAACTAGGTGTACTAGAGAATGGAAAAGGTACAGAAGACAGAGAACTCAGGAAAATAAAGAGATTAGCCGAAGAGCCAGAAATGAATTTTGCACAGATAAGAAGGGAGGCTCAGCGACAATATGAAAATGACATAGCATCGAAAGTCAAGACTGACCCGAAGCTGTTGTACAGCCACATCAGGAGGAAAACAACAGTCAAGGACCAGGTAATCAGACTGAGGAAGGGTGATGGGGAATTCACAAGCAACGACGAGAGGTATGTCAGGAGCTCAACACGAGATTTAAAGAAGTATTTACAGTGGAAACCAGTAGGACTCCAGGAAATCAGAACAGGGGGGTACACCAGCAAGTGCTGGATGAGGTACATATAACCAAGGAGGAAGTGAAGAAGCTGCTATGCGAACTTGACACCTCAAAGGCGGTGGGACCAGACATCTCTCCGTGGGTCCTTAAAGAGGGAGCAGAGATATTGTGTGTGCCATTAACAAAGATCTTCAACACATCATTTGAAACTGGGCAACTCCCTGAGGTATGGAAGATGGCAAATATAGTCCCAATTTTTAAAAAGGGAGACAGACATGAGGCACTAAAACTACAGACCTGTATCACTAAACGTGTATAGTATGCAAGGTCATGGAGAAGATCATCAGGAGGAGAGTGGTGGAGCACTGGAAAGAAACAAGTGTATAATTGACAACCAGCATGGTTTCAGGGAAGGAAAATCCTGTGTCACAAACCTACTAGAGTTTTATGACAAGGTGACAGAAGTAAGACAAGAGAGAGGGGTGGATCGACTGCATTTTTTTGGACTGCAAAAAGGCCTTCGACACAGTTCCTCACAAGAGGTTACTGAAAAAGCTAGAAGATCAGGCACACATAACAGGAAAGGCACTGCAATGGATCAGAGAATACCTGACAGGGAGGCAACAACGAGTCATGGTACGTGACGAGGTGTCAGAGTGGGCGCTTGTGACAAGCGGGGTTCCACAGGGGTCAGTCCTAGGACCTGTGCTGTTCTTGGTATATGTGAACGACATAACGGAAGGGATAGACTCAGAAGTGTCCTTGTTTGCAGATGATGTGAAGTTAATGAGAAGAATCAAATCGGATGAGGATCAGGCAGGACTACAAAGAGACCTGGACAGGCTACAAGCCTGGTCCAGCAACTGGCTCCTTGAGTTTAACCCTGCCAAATGCAAAGTCATGAAGATTGGGGAAGCGCAAGAAGACCGCAGACACAATATAGTTTAGATGGCCAAAGACTGCAAACCTCACTCAAGGAAAAAAGATCTGGGGGTGAGTATAACACCGAGCATATCTCCTGAGGCGCACATAAATCAGATAACTGCTGCAGCATACGGGCGCCTGGCAAACCTACGGATAGCGTTCCGATACCTCAGTAAGGAGTCGTTCAAGACCCTGTATACCATTTACGTCAGGCCCATACTGGAGTATGCAGCACCAGTTTGGAATCACACCTAGTCAAGCACGTCAAGAAATTAGAGAAAGTGCAAAGGTTTGCAACAAGACTAGTCCCAGAGCTACGGGGATTGTCCTACGAAGAAAGGTTGAGGGAAATCGGCCTGACGACACTGGAGGCCAGGAGGGTCAGGGGAGACATGATAACGACATATAAAAACTGCGCGGAATAGACAAGGTGGACAAAGACAGGATGTTCCAGAGATGGGACACAGACACAAGAGGTCACAATTGGAAGTTGAAGACTCAGATGAATCGAAGGGATGTTAGGAAGTATTTCTTCAGTCACAGAGTAGTCAAGTCATGGAATAGTCTAGAAAGTGAAGTAGTGGAGGCGGGAACCATACATAGTTTTAAGGCGAGGTATGATAAAGCTCATGTAGCAGGGAGAGAGAGGACCTAGTAGCAATCAGTGAAGAGGCGGGGCCAGGAGCTATGAATCGACCCCTGCAACCACAAATAGGTGAGTACAAATAGGTGAGTACACACACACACACACACACACACCAAAGCCAAACTATAAAAGGAGGAACTTCCTGCAGGAGGTTCAGCGGGACAGAGAACTGGTAGGAAAATCAGTAAACGTGATGATGGAATATGTAACAACAAAGTACAAGGAGGCAGAGGAAAGGTTTGTTCCCAAGGGCAACAGAAATAATAGGAAGACCAAAGCGAGTCCTTGGTTTACCCGAAGGTGTAGGAAGGCAAAAACTAAGTGCACCAGAGAATGAAAAAGGTACAGGAGGCAAAGGACCCAGGAAAATAAGGAGATTAGTAGAAGAGCCGGAAACGAGTATGCACAGATAAGGAGGGAGACCCAGCGACAGTACGAAAACGACATAGTATCGAAAGTCAAGTCTGACCCGAAACTGCTGTATAGCCACATTAGGAGGAAGACAACAGTCGAAGACCAGGTGATCAGACTGAGGAAAGAAGGTGGGGAACTCACAAGAAACGATCAAGAGGTATGTGAGGAGCTCAACATGAGATTTAAGGAAGTATTTACAGTGGAGACAGGAAGGACTCTGGGGGGACAGAACAGAGGGGGACACCAGAAAGGAATATACCAACAAGTGTTGGATGACATACATACAAATGAGGAGGAGGTGAAGAAGCTGCTAAGGGACATCGATACCTCAAAGGCAATGGGATCGGACATATCCCCGTGGGTCCTTAGAGAGGGAGTGGATATGCTGTGTGTGCCACTTACCACAATCTCCAACACATCCCTGGAAACTGGGCAACTACCCTAGGTATGGAAGACGGCAAATATAGTTCCCACTTTGAAAAAAGGAGACAGAAAAGAGGCACTAAACTATAGACCAGTGTCACTGATGTGTATAGTATACAAAGTTATGGAGAAGATTATCAGGAGGAGAGTGGTGGAGCACCTGGAACGGAATAAGAGTATAAACGTCAACCAGCATGGATTAATGAAAGGCAAATCCTGTGTCACAAACCTTCTGGAGTTTTATGATAAAGTAACAGAAGTAAGACACGAGAGAGAGGGGTGGGTTCACTGCATCTTCTTGGACCGCAAGAAGGCTTTTGACACAGTTCCTCACAAGAGATTAGTGCAGAAGCTAGAGGATCAGGCGCATATAACAGGAAGGGCACTGCAATGGATCAGAGAATACCCGACAGGGAGGCAACAACGAGTCATGGTACGTGATGAGGTAGTGAGGAAGACTGGTAGTGAGGAAGACTGGTAGTGAAAAAGACTGATAGTGAGGAAGACTGATAGTGAGGAAGACTGATAGTGAGGAAGACTGGTAGTGAGGAAGACTGGTAGTGAGGAAGACTGATAGTGAGGAAGACTGATAGTGAGGAAGACTGGTAGTGAGGAAGGCTGATAGTGAGGAAGACTGATAGTGAGGAAGACTGATAGTGAGGAAGACTGATAGTGAGGAAGGCTGATAGTGAGGAAGACTGATAGTGAGGAAGACTGATAGTGAGGAAGACCGATAGTGAGGAAGACCGATAGTGAGGAAGACCGATAGTGAAGAAGACCGATAGTGAAGAAGACTGATAGTGAGGAAGACTGATAGTAAGACCGATAGTGAGGAAGACCGATAGTGAGGAAGACTGGTAGTGAAGAAGACTGATAGTGAAGAACACTGGTAGTGAGGAAGGCATATTGAGGAAGACTGATAGTGAAGAAGACTGATAGTGAAGAAGACTGGTAGTGGGGAAGACTGATAGTGAGGAAGACTGATAGTGAGGAAGACCGATAGTGAGGAAGACTGATAGTGAAGAAGACTGGTAGTGAAGAAGACTTTTAGTGAGGAAGACTGATAGTGAGGAAGACCGATAGTGAGGAAGACTGATAGTGAAGAAGACTGATAGTGAAGAAGACTGGTAGTGAGGAAGACATATTGAGGAAGACTGATAGTGAGGAAAACTGATAGTGAGAAAGACTGATAGTGAGGAAGACTGATAGTAAGGAAGACTGATAATGAGGAAGACTGATAGTGAGGAAGACTGATAGTGAGAAAGACTGATAGTAAGGAAGACTGGTAGTGAGGAAGACTGGTAGTGAGGAAGACTGATAGTGAGAAAGACTGATAGTGAGGAAGACTGATAATGAGGAAGACTGATAGTGAGGAAGACTGATAGTGAGGAAGACTGATAGTGAGGAAGACTGAGAGTGAGGAAGACTGATAGTGAGGAAGACTGATAGTAAGGAAGACTGGTAGTGAGGAAGACTGATAGTGAGAAAGGCTGATAGTGAGGAAGACTGATAATGAGGAAGACTGATAGTGAGAAAGACTGATAGTGAGGAAGACTGATAGTAAGGAAGACTGATAGTGAGGAAGACTGATAGTAAGGAAGACTGGTAGTGAGGAAGACTGATAGTGAGAAAGGCTGATAGTGAGGAAGACTGATAATGAGGAAGACTGATAGTGAGAAAGACTGATAGTGAGGAAGACTGATAATGAGGAAGACTGATAGTGAGAAAGACTGATAGTGAGAAAGACTGATAGTAAGGAAGACTGGTAGTGAGGAAAACTGGTAGTGAAGAAGACTAGTAGGGAAGATTGATAGTGAGGAAGACTGATAGTGAAGAAGACTGAGACAGTGAGGAAGATAGGAGATAGTGAGGAAGACTGGGAGACAGTGAGGAAGACTGGGAGATAGTGAGAAAGGCAGATATAGTGAGCTAGAGGTTGAGGGAAAGTGAGAGATAGTGAGAGGTTGAGGGAAAGTGAAAGATAGTGAGAGGCTGAGGGACAGTGATAGTGAGAGAGGCTGAGGTTACAACATCACTGCGTGAACTTTCTCATTTACTCTCAACTTATTCCACAGGACCACAAGAAGCTGAGAGTGAGAAAGGTCGACGCTTTATTCTGTCAACTGAAAGGTGAACACTCTTCTTGTGGTGACTGGGAGAGAGATGAGAGCAGAGGTGTGAGAGAAGGGGTGAGAGGAGAGGGGTGAGAGGAGAGGGGTGAGAGAAGGGGTGAGAGAAGGGGTGAGAGGAGAAGGGTGAGAGAAGGGGTGAGAGGAGAGGGGTGAGAGAAGGGGTGAGAGGTGAGGGGTGAGAAGGGGGTGAGAGGAGAGGGGGTGAAAAGGGGGGTGAGAGGAGAGGAGTGAGAAGGGTGAGTGGAGAATAGTGAGAAGGAAGAGGAGTAGGGTGACAAGAGAAGGAAGAGAAGCTGAGAGAAGGAAGAAGAGAAGAATCAAGATTTTTTGTTTTCATTAACAAAACTGTAGATGAGGTCAGTATCGACCTGAGGGTCGAGGAACTCTCCAAGTGGACGATAAATGACTGGAGGTCAAAAGAGGGTCAGTAAATATCTGAGAACAACGTGCTTTGCGTCCCGTATCTCGGATGGTAGCGCACTCAGCTCACACACTGAGCTTCGTGGCTCGATCCCTGGTACGGGTGGTAACATTAGGACGTGTTTCCTACCTGGAGGTTACCTGGAGGTTATTCCGGGGATCAACGCCCCCGCGGCCCGGTCCATGACCAGGCCTCCCGATGGATCACGGCCTGATCAACTAGGCTGTTACTGCTGACCGCACGCAGTCCAACGTACGAGCCACAGCCCGGCTGATCCGGCACTGACTTTAAGTATCTGTCCAGCTCTCTCTTGAAGGCAGCCAGGGGTTTATTGGCAATTCCCCTAATGCTTGATGGGAGGCTGTTAAACAGTTTTGGGCCCCGGACACTTATGGTGTTTTCCCTTAGTGTACCATGGCGCCCCTACTTTTTATTGGGGGCATTTTGCATCGCCTGCCCAGTCTTTTACTTTCGTAGGGAGTGATTTCTGTGTGCAGATTTGGGACCATTCCTTCCAAGATTTTCCAAGTGTAGATTATGATATATCTCTCCCTCCTGCGTTCCAACGAGTACAAGTCAAGTGCTTCCAAGCGTTCCCAGTAGTTAAGGTGCTTGACAGAACTTATACGTGCAGTAAAGGATCTCTGTACACTCTCTAGATCTGCGATTTCACCTGCTTTGAATGGAGATGTTAATGTACAGCAGTATTCCAGCCTAGAGAGAACAAGTGATTTGAAAAGGATCATCATGGGCTTGGCATCTCTCGTTTTGAAAGTTCTCATTATCCATCCTATCATTTTCTTTGCACGTGCGATCGTGGCACTGTTGTGATCCTTGAAAGTGAGATCCTCAGACATTACTACTCCCAGGTCCCTTACATTAGTTTTCCGCTCTATTGTATGGCCGGAGTCAGTAGTATACTCTGTTCTAGTTATTATCTCCTCCAGTTTTCCATAACGGAGTAGTTGGAATTTGTCCTCATTGAACATCATATTGTTTACCGTTGCCCATTGGAAAACTTTGTTTATATCTTCTTGGAGATTAACCGCGTCCTCAGCAGATGACAGCCTCATGCAGATCCTAGTATCATCCGCAAAGGATGATACGGTGCTGTGGGGTATATCTCTGTTTATGTCTGATATGAGGATAAGGAATAAGATGGGGGCGAGTACTGTGCCTTGTGGAACAGAGCTCTTCACTATGGCAGCCTCCGATTTAACTCTGTTGACCACTACTCTTTGTGTTCGATTTGTTAGGAAGTTGAAGATTCATCTCCCCACTTTCCCAGTTATTCCTTTAGCACGTATTTTATGGGCTATTACGCCATGATCGCATTTGTCAAATGCTTTTGCAAAGTCTGTGTATATTACATCTGCATTCTGATTTTCTTCCAGTGCATCCAAGGCCATGTCATAGTGATCCAGTAGTTGTGAGAGGCAGGAGCGACCTGCCCTGAACCCATGTTGCCCTGGATTGTGCAGATTTTGGGAATCCAGGTGATTTGCAATCCTGCTTCTTAGCACTCTTTCAAAGATTTTTATGATGTGGGACGTCAGAGCTATTGGTCTATAGTTCTTAGCTAATGCTTTGCTGCCACCTTTATGGAGTGGGGCTATATCCTTAAGACACCTGCTGTCTATCTTCACCTAGAAGTAAAATAGGTACCTGGGTGTTAGTCGACTGGTGTGGGTCGCATCCTGGGACAAAACTGACCTAATTTGCGGGAAATGCTCAGCATAATAAGGGGCTTTCTATATAGTAGTATGTCATTGATGTCAGCTAGGACTGTATACCTTGTACATGTACTTGCAGTACAGTACTGCTAGTGAACAACAGTACGTGTAGTACTGTTGTTCACTAACAGTACGTGTAGTACTGTTGTTCACTAACAGTACGTGTAGTACTGTTGTTCACTAACAGTACATGTAGTACTGTTGTTCACTAACAGTACATGTAGTACTGTTGTTCACTAACAGTACGTGTAGTACTGTTGTTCATTAACAGTACGTGTAGTACTGTTGTTCACTAACAGTACATGTAGTACTGTTGTTCACTAACAGTACGTGTAGTACTGTTGTTCACTAACAGTACGTGTAGTACTGTTGTTCACTAACAGTACGTGTAGTACTGTTGTTCACTAACAGTACGTGTAGTACTGTTGTTCACTAACAGTACGTGTAGTACTGTTGTTCACTAACAGTACGCGTAGTACTGTTGTTCACTAACAGTACGTATCATGTGGGGTTCGAACACGTGGATAGGGTAAAGAAATACTCACGTAGGCTGGAAGTACGTATATTACGGATAATGTGTGAAGTGCCCAAACAGCCGTGACCTGCCTCCTTGCTCACTCTCGTAAGACTGACCGCCCACAGTACCCATATGTGAAGGGGTGTTTGAAATACTGCTAGGTCAGCAACAATATGAATACAGTCATGATTCACGCAGACGGTTGGTAGTGAGTCATCTACTGGTACACTGGTTACTGGTAACTGGTTACTAGGAACTGGTACTACTACTGAGAGCTCGGCGACGCTAACGTATGTCGTCCCGACATACAACTAATACAAACTAGAGATTGCAGGTATACGGCTTGGGCTGATTCTATACAATGTCAAAGTACACAACAATTGAACATTATAACATACATAAGTAGAACATTGGAATGGAAGCTTACGTAACTGAAACTGTAATGCAATACAAGGTATAATATAGCACAACTCATCGAATGAAACTCATTGAATGAAACTCATCGAATGAAACTCAACGTTGAGATTACACAATAGAAGTGATAAAAAAAAATTTGATCGATCGATCTGTATTCATGTGATCTACGGATTCTGAGGAAGAAATATATACAAAGAAAGAGTGTTTAACAGAAAGGCAGATTCGGTGCACTCAAATCTAGACTGTTAACTCTCAGAATTCGGAGAGAACGTGAACACAAAAAAAAAATTCTTGAATACTGATAAGCTGATACTGTAATTATTCATCTATACAGGTTATTTACATTTAACCCCAACTCTGCTAGGGTAAGATTGACATATGCAGAATGGGTGTCATCTCTGGGAGGATCAAACTCTGTTGCATTGGCTAACTCATGCTGTATTTGAGGCAAATCTGAATTGGAAGTTACAAATGATACTTGAGGATTTCTCAATACCTGTCGTGTACGTAGGGAATAACGACATTCAGGATGATCGTCTGACTGAGTATCAGAGGAAGAGAGTACAGGATCAGGAGGATTGTCAGAGTCTGTCACATTAGTCTGGGTTGGAACATCATTATCATCACATACTAACTTCATATGATCTAAATGCGATTCTTTATACTGAACAGTACTAATTTCTCTAACCTTATACTTATTACCAGTGATATGTTCAACTACTCGATAAGGACCAACAAACTTTTGATCAAGCTTTGGCATTGCAGACGTTTTGTTAAAGTTAGTCTACTGAGATACGTGTAGTACTGTTGTTCACTAACAGTACATGTAGTACTGTTGTTCACTAACAGTACGTGTAGTACTGTTGTTCACTAACAGTACATGTAGTACTGTTGTTCACTAACAGTACGTGTAGTACTGTTGTTCACTAACAGTACGTGTAGTACTGTTGTTCACTAACAGTACATGTACTGTTGTTCACTAACAGTACATGTAGTACTGTTGTTCACTAACAGTACATGTAGTACTGTTGTTCACTAACAGTACATGTAGTACTGTTGTTCACTAACAGTACATGTAGTACTGTTGTTCACTAACAGTACGTGTAGTACTGTTGTTCACTAACAGTACGTGTAGTACTGTTGTTCACTAACAGTACGTGTAGTACTGTTGTTCACTAACAGTACATGTAGTACTGTTGTTCACTAACAGTACAGTAGTACTGTTGTTCACTAACAGTACATGTAGTACTGTTGTTCACTAACAGTACATGTAGTACTGTTGTTCACTAACAGTACTGAGTCAAAAAAGGAGAATTAGTGTGCATTACCTAGCAGAGTTTACTGCCAGAGGGGAATCATAGGCCTGTTTCCCGTGTGAAAAAAATAATAATAATTGAACGTTGTGTCAGAGGAAAGAAAGTCTCCCTGAAAGCATTGAGTATACATAGTGTATAGTGTATACTACAGTGGCTCCCTAGTATATTGATGATAAAGGCTAAAGTGTCATTTGAAAACAGGTGAATTTGTAAATGAAGTGATAACCCTATAGAGGCAGGTGCCAGAAGTCGCCAGAAACTTACCACAGGTCAGCTGTTTTTAATAATCTTCCTGGCCTGCTAGTGTACTCGCATATAATCTAGTGATACCAGTGAATAGCAGAATACAGTGTTGTAGTAGCAACTAACCAGTATTATAATGGTACTTAGTGGAGTGGAGTGACTTTCATTAGTTTCTTTTTCTTGAAATACGAGACGTTACTGTGAATTTCATATAACCTGTAGTTACCAGCGGTCGCAATATACACAACGAGAAGCAATTATTACTACAGAAAAAGCGTCCTTCCTCCAAAATTTGCACCAGTCAACTATAGTGATAATATAGCATTTATTGTGGTGGAGACGGAAAAACAAAAATAGAAAAGCCAGATACAGCGATTGATAAACAAAGAGGTCGACTGTACGTCATTGTAGGAGCTGCAGATATCACCGGCTCTTCAACACGCAAGTTATACTTTTGTATCAGTCAAATCACATATTACTCGGGTAGATAATTTCCAGTAGATCCTTCATGTGTTAGCTCAAATCACCGACCAGTATGTTTTAAATAAGTGACCCACTGATCAGAGCAGATCGACTGGTCCGAACCCTTGACTGGTCCGAACCCTTGACTGGTCCGAACCCGGGACTGGTTTCAAACAGTTTCGTTGGACAATAAAGCAGACTGTAAACGGATGGGTTTGTAGGCGCCCTTATAAACACAAACATTAAAAATCAGGAACGTGACGGTAAGCTGTCCAATATACAAAAAGAGTTAGAAACAGAAATACAAATAGCTAGAGCTTCATTTAAGGTTATTAATATAATATTCAAGAGGTTGCTTGTAGACTTGCAGTAAATCAACCATTCAAATCATTATGAAGCTGTGTGTAGTCTGTGGTCAGTCAAACGGGCTACCACATGGATAAATTGTCATTTTTGTGGAAATTGGTGTCACGCTCCTTGTGCAGATATCCCAGAACTAGCTACAAACAGTATTAAAACAGAGAAGTGTTTTTGGGTATGCCCATATGAGGAAAATCTGTGGACTAAAATCACAAGGGTATTAAAAGAGGATAACATCAAAGCTGCTTTCATAGAAAACCTGGAAGCTTTCTACAACAGATGGGAACATAAAAAGTCCGGGCTGAATGGTACTGCCCTTGATACTGGCCATGTAGTCACAAACTGTAAGGCTGGAGGTGATGTCCTGGTAGTCAGTAAATGTGGGGCTGATAGTGCTGTCCTGGGAGACAGTAATGGTGAAGCTGGAGGTGCTGTCCTGGGAGACAGTAATGGTGAAGCTGGAGGTGCTGTCCTGGGAGACAGTAATGGTGAAGCTGGAGGTGCTGTCCTGGGAGACAGTAATGGTGAAGCTGGAGGTGCTGTCCTGGGAGACAGAAATGGTGAAGCTGGAGATACTGTCCTGGGAGACAGTAATGGTGAAGCTGGAGATTTTGTCCAGGTAGTCGGGAATTATACGCAGGAAGGAATACATATAAATGACCTCATAGGGGACAGGAGCCGTAGTAGGGAAACAAGTGTAGTCAAAGATAAGATAAAACCAATATTGCAAACCAGAAATACCGCAGGAAATAGCAAACAAGAGGACTCCAATAGCAATAGTGAGGATAAATTACCAAAAACAACTGGTGGGAGCTCCATTGTTGGTGCTAAGGAGGATAGGAATAAGACAGGGAAACATGCACCAACAGGGAATACAGTCACAGAAACCCAAGGCAAACGGAAACCAAGCCTGTGCACATACTATGCACTTGGTATCTGCTGGCATGGGAAATCTGGAAAAACAGATGGGACATGCAACTATGACCACCCTAGAAAATGTCATGCCCATATGACAACAGGAAAATGCAAACTCCCTTCCTGTAAGCTTTTTCACCCTGAAATGTGTACCTCTTCAGTACAGGAAAGACTGTGCTATAACTTAAATTGCCAGGCATACCATCTAAAGGGGACAAAAAGATACAAAACATCCAGGCCATGGGAAAACCTGGGTAGCCACAGCCACTCAAGAGGGAGAGGTTTTTTAGTGCCAGGAAGGAAAAAAAACTGGCAGGAAATGGCAGAAATCGTACACCAAATCCAGTCATTCCTGGAGTGGAACCACAGTCGATGGCCTCCACTCCAAACCAACAGATACAGATACTAATGCCGGAAAAAAAATCCCCCCCCAGTACCAACAATACCACCAGTCCGATAACATTCTTCTTTGCAAATATACAGGGTCTAAAGCCAGCAATAAACAACAAAATACCTTTCATCCGTGGACTGCTTGCAGAGGCAAAGGCAATGTTCGCGGCTTTCACTGAGACCCACATAAAGGATCACTTGGACAACGAAATATGGATCCCAGGTTACAACCTATACAGATGTGACAGAGTGAACAGGCAAAAGGGGGGGGTTGGCCTGTACATTGCAGAGTCACTTGTTTGCACAGAACTGCTTAATGCCTCAAATGACGTAGTGGAAGTTTTTAGCAGTAAAGGTCGAGAACCAAAACCTAGTCATTGTGGTAGTCTACAAGCCTCCGGATGCAACATCCCAGCAATTCCAGGAACAGCTGTTAAAAATTGACCACTGTCTGGAAAATCTTCCAGCTCCTGCACCCAACATCTTGCTCCTGGGGGATTTCAACTTAAGGCACCTAAAATGGAGGAATATAGCAAATAATATTGTTGCAGTAATAACACCAGGAGGCAGCTCTGATGAAAACTCACACTCACACGAGCTTTTAAATCTCTGCACAAAATTCAATTTAAACCAGCAAATAATAGAGCCTACTAGACTGGAGAATACACTAGACCTCATCTTCACTAACAATGATGATCTGATAAGAAATGTCACCATATCAAAAACAATATACTCAGATCACAACATAATTGAGGTTTCAGACATGTATGCGTGGAGCCCCAGACCGACAAAATGAGACTAGTCACGAGGGAGCATTCACCAAATTCAACTTCAATAACAAAAACATAAAGTGGGACCAAGTAAACCAAGTCCTAACCGATATAAGCTGGGAAGATATACTAAGCAACACAGACCCAAACTTATGCCTAGAACAGATTAACTCGGTGGCACTCGATGTATGCACAAGGCTTATTCCTCTAAGAAAAGGAGGAGTAGATGTAAAATAGAAAGAGACAGGCGCTCCCTTTACAGGCGACGGAAAAGAATAACAGAGCGGCTAAAAGAGGTCAATATATCAGAAATGCGCAGGGAGACACTGGTCAGAGAAATAGCAAGCATCGAACTTAAGCTAAAAGAATCCTTTAGGAGTCAGGAATCGCGGGAAGAACTAAAAGCCATAAATGAAATCGAAAGAAACCCAAAGTATTTCTTCTCCTATGCCAAATCAAAATCGAGAACAACGTCCAGTATTGGGCCCCTACTTAAACAAGATGGGTCCTACACAGATGACAGCAAGGAAATGAGTGAGCTACTCAAGTCCCAATATGACTCAGTTTTTAGCAAGCCGCTAACCAGACTAAGAGTCGAAGATCAAATGAATTTTTTATGAGAGAGCCACAAAATTTGATTAACACAAGCCTATCCGATGTTATCCTGACGCCAAATGACTTCGAACAGGCGATAAATGACATGCCCATGCACTCTGCCCCAGGGCCAGACTCATGGAACTCTGTGTTCATCAAGAACTGCAAGAAGCCCCTATCACGAGCCTTTTCCATCCTATGGAGAGGGAGCATGGACACGGGGGTCGTCCCTCAGTTACTAAAAACAACAGACATAGCCCCACTCCACAAAGGGGGCAGTAAGCAACAGCAAAGAACTACAGACCAATAGCACTAACATCCCATATCATAAAAATCTTTGAAAGGGTCCTAGAAGCAAGATCACCACCCATCTAGAAACCCATCAGTTACACAACCCAGGGCAACATGGGTTTAGAACAGGTCGCTCCTGTCTGTCTCAACTACTGGATCACTACGACAAGGTCCTAAATGCACTAGAAGACAAAAAGAATGCAGATGTAATATATACAGACTTTGCAAAAGCCTTCGACAAGTGTGACCATGGGCGTAATAGCGCACAAAATGCGCGCTAAAGGAATAACAGGAAAAGTTGGTCGATGGATCTGTAATTTCCTCACTAACAGAACACAGAGAGTAGTCGTCAACAGAGTAAAGTCCGAGGCAGCTACGGTGAAAAGCTCTGTTCCACAAGGCACAGTACTAGCTCCCATCTTGTTCCTCATCCTCATATCCGACATAGACAAGGATGTCAGCCACAGCACCGTGTCTTCCTTTGCAGATGACACCCGAATCTGCATGACAGTGTCTTCCATTGCAGACACTGCAAGGCTCCAGGCGGACATCAACCAAATCTTTCAGTGGGCTGCAGAAAACAATATGAAGTTCAACGATGAGAAATTTCAATTACTCAGATATGGTAAACATGAGGAAATTAATCTCATCAGAGTACAAAACAAATTTGGCCACAAAATAGAGCGAAACACCAACTCAAAGACTGGGAGTGATTATGTCGGAGGATCTCACCTTCAAGGACCATAACATTGTATCAATCGCATCTGCTAGAAAAATGACAGGATGGATAATGAGAACCTTCAAAACTAGGGGAGGCAAGCCCATGATGACACTCTTCAGGTCACTTGTTCTATCTAGGCTGGAATATTGCTGCACTCTAACAGCACTTTCAAGGGCAGGTGAAATTGCCGACCTAGAAAATGTACAGAGAACTTTCACGGCGCGCATAACGGAGATAAAACACCTCAATTACTGGGAGCGCTTGAGTTTCTAAACCTGTATTCCCTGGAACGCAGGGAGGAGAGATACATGATTATATACACCTGGAAAATCCTAGAGGGACTAGTACCGAACTTGCACACGAAAATCACTCACTACGAAAGCAAAAGACTTGGCAGACGATGCACCATCCCCCCAATGAAAAGCAGGGGTGTCACTAGCACGTTAAGAGACCATACAATAAGTGTCAGGGGACCGAGACTGTTCAACTGCCTCCCAGCACACATAAGGGGGATTACCAACAGACCCCTGGCAGTCTTCAAGCTGGCACTGGACAAGCACCTAAAGGCAGTTCCTGATCAGCCCGGCTGTGGCTCGTACGTTGGTTTGCGTGCAGCCAGCAGCAACAGCCTGGTTGATCAGGCGCTGATCCACCAGGAGGCCTGGTCACAGACCGGGCCGCGGGGGCGTTGACCCCCGAAACTCTCTCCAGGTAAACTCCAGGTAGTACTGCTGTTCACTAACAGTACGTGTAGTACTGTTGTTCACTAACAGTACGTGTAGTACTGTTCACTAACAGTACATGTAGTACTGTTGTTCACTAACAGTACGTGTAGTACTGTTGCTCACTAACAGTACGTGTAGTACTGTTGTTCACTAACAGTACGTGTAGTACTGTTGTTCACTAACAGTACATGTAGTACTGTTGTTCACTAACAGTACATGTAGTACTGTTGTTCACTAACAGTACATGTAGTACTGTTGTTCACTAACAGTACATGTAGTACTGTTGTTCACTAACAGTACATGTAGTACTGTTGTTCACTAACAGTACGTGTAGTACTGTTGTTCACTAACAGTACGTGTAGTACTGTTGTTCACTAACAGTACGTGTAGTACTGTTGTTCACTAACAGTACGTGTAGTACTGTTGTTCACTAACAGTACGTGTAGTACTGTTGTTCACTAACAGTTCATGTAGTACTGTTGTTCACTAACAGTACATGTGTAATAAAGTGGGTAGAATTACCGACAATATGTAAAGTAAAAGGACACAAGTGCAACTAATGTGACATTTATTGTAGCAACGTTTCGCTCTCCAGGAGCTTTATCAAGCCATTACGGCTTGATAAAGCTCCTGGAGAGCGAAACGTTGCTACAATAAATGTCACATTAGTTGCACTTGTGTCCTTTTACTTTACAAACAGTACATGTAGTACTGTTGTTCACTAACAGTACGTGTAGTACTGTTGTTCACTAACAGTACGTGTAGTACTGTTGTTCACTAACAGTACATGTAGTACTGTTGTTCACTAACAGTACATGTAGTACTGTTGTTCACTAACAGTACGTGTAGTACTGTTGTTCACTAACAGTACATGTAGTACTGTTGTTCACTAACAGTACGTGTAGTACTGTTGTTCACTAACAGTACATGTAGTACTGTTGTTCACTAACAGTACATGTAGTACTGTTGTTCACTAACAGTACATGTAGTACTGTTGTTCACTAACAGTACATGTAGTACTGTTGTTCACTAACAGTACATGTAGTACTGTTGTTCACTAACAGTACATGTAGTACTGTTGTTCACTAACAGTACATGTAGTACTGTTGTTCACTAACAGTACATGTAGTACTGTTGTTCACTAACAGTACATGTAGTACTGTTGTTCACTAACAGTACATGTAGTACTGTTGTTCACTAACAGTACATGTAGTACTGTTGTTCACTAACAGTACATGTAGTACTGTTGTTCACTAACAGTACATGTAGTACTGTTGTTCACTAACAGTACATGTAGTACTGTTGTTCACTAACAGTACATGTAGTACTGTTGTTCACTAACAGTACATGTAGTACTGTTGTTCACTAACAGTACATGTAGTACTGTTGTTCACTAACAGTACATGTAGTACTGTTGTTCACTAACAGTACATGTAGTACTGTTGTTCACTAACAGTACATGTAGTACTGTTGTTCACTAACAGTACATGTAGTACTGTTGTTCACTAACAGTACATGTAGTACTGTTGTTCACTAACAGTACATGTAGTACTGTTGTTCACTAACAGTACATGTAGTACTGTTGTTCACTAACAGTACATGTAGTACTGTTGTTCACTAACAGTACATGTAGTACTGTTGTTCACTAACAGTACATGTAGTACTGTTGTTCACTAACAGTACATGTAGTACTGTTGTTCACTAACAGTACATGTAGTACTGTTGTTCACTAACAGTACATGTAGTACTGTTGTTCACTAACAGTACATGTAGTACTGTTGTTCACTAACAGTACATGTAGTACTGTTGTTCACTAACAGTACTGGGTGTTCTCCCTCACATCAAACACTGCTACAGAGTCACTAGAATTTTAACTCCCAAAGCGATAGCAGTGGTACCAATGTGTTTTTTGTAGCTTTTGTAGTGTATTTGTAGGGTTTTTGCAGTGTTTTTAGTGTTTTTACAGTGGATTTTGTAGTGTTTTACAGTGGATTTTGTAGTGTTTTTACAGTGGATTTTGTAGTGTTTTTACAGTGGATTTTGTAGTGTTTTTACAGTGGATTTTGTAGTGTTTTTACAGTGGATTTTGTAGTGTTTTTACAATTTTTTGTATTATTTTTTGTATTTTTTGCAGTTTTTCTACTGTTTTTGTAGGATTTTGTAGCTTTTTGAAGGGTTTTTGATCCAAGGAATTAGAATTAATCTCAAGAATCTTGGATCAAATTTGATTACCTCCCATTAATCACCTATGACTCCTAAGAGTGTAGCGCTCTCCCGTAAATAATAATAATAATAATAATAATAATAATAATAATAACGATTATAATAATACAAATAATAATGATAATAAAATAATATTAGTAATAATAATCATAATCATAATGATAATATAATAAAAATAACAATTTCAATACTAATAATAATTACAATAATCATAATAACAACACTGTAGGGACCTTTGGAACCGTCACCTCTACATTACATAACCACAATATCGTGCCAGAAATACATTGTGCAGCAACGTCATGCGGGAGAGCTGCCTCGGTACAGCAAGTGTTGTTGTCCGCTTGTAACCTCTTATCATGGTGGTGTCCAGAGGGCACCAGCACAGCTCCTCTTCCCGGTGCCCAGTACAGCGAAGGATGGGGGGGGGAAGGGGGAAGGTCACACGACAATAACAAACCTTGAAGTTAGAGGTGATTGTTTAACACTACAACCAGCAGTCTTGAAAAGATCTGCAAGGTTATATGGAGAGAGAGAGAGAGAGAGAGAGAGAGAGAGAGAGAGAGAGAGAGAGAGAGAGAGAGAGAGAGAGAGAGAGAGAGAGAGAGAGATTACTGGTGGAGCACCGTGACTGTACAACTACCAGTGTTGCTAAATCCTGATACACACAACACACTACCATTGTTGTTAAACAATAACACCGCCAGTGTTGCTAAATCATAACTCTCATAACAATGACACTTGGGAAAGAGTGAAGAACACAATATACTACCTAGGCTTCTGAATAGTTCAGTCATGCCTCTCACAGATCACACAACAATGAGAGGATGACAAGGCTAGGCAGGCTGCGTCTTTCATGTCAGCACGCACGTATTAGCAGGGATAAAGGAATACCTGAAAGGTCTGGAGTCTCTATACAGCACAGTTTTAGGTCTGGGGTCCCAAACAGCACAGTTTCAGGTCTGGAGCCCCAAACAGCACAGTTTTAGGTTTGGAGTAGTCCCAAACAGCACAGTTTTAGGTTTGTAGTAGTCCCAAACAGCACAGTTTTAGGTTTGGAGTAGTCCCAAACAGCACAGTTTTAGGTTTGGAGTAGTCCCAAACAGCACAGTTTTAGCTCCGGAGTCCCAAACAAGTCTGGAGTCCCAGACTCACAGAGAAGGCCGGACACAGTGCGTCAGGTAAATGGTGAACAACGCACAGAGAAAATTAGACACTCATAAATTAAGTATTAGCCATTTTCATTAATAAGATATCGTGACATATCACATAGGTTAATATACTATCTACCTCTACATTCCTCAATAAGTGGAAAATAGAGCACGCAGTGCTCAAGATAATGACCAGAGGGCTGGCCACATACTTTGGTTTGATCATCATCTGTGTGTCTGCCAAACTGCCATTAGTACTTGTAGCCAAGACTAGGCCTGGCTACTACATCATCAATCAATCTGTTCACATTGCAAGTTGCTCCATAAATATACTTATCTACGTTCATAGTTGGTTATAGATCTACAGGTGAGGGTGGGTGTACTGAACACAGCCACAGGTGAGGGTGGGTGTGCTGAGCACAGCCACAGGTGAGGGTGGGTGTACTGAACACAGCCACATGTGAGGGTGGGTGTACTGAACACAGCCACAGGTGAGGGTGTGGTCATTCTTGAACCGGTCCAACCAGTCCCTGGTATTTGAAGTAGGATGTGTGGCCATGGTAGAGAGGAAGATGAGAGAGCAAGATCAGGGGAGCAGTGGGAGAGGTAGATTAGAGAGGGAATAGTGAGAAATGAGGTTAAGAGAGGTAGCAATGAGAGAGCAGGTTTACAGAAGGAGCAGTGAAAAGGGCGGATTTGAAAACAGTGAAAAAGATTACAGCAGAATGAGCAGTGAGAGAGGAAGATCACAGGGGGAAAAGTGGGTGAAGAGTGAAAGTGGAACAAAAGAGGTAAACGAGAAATATGAGTATGGGAAGGAGTAAAGAGGGAGGAGGTAGGTGACAGATAAAGGAAGGTAGGAAGGAAACAGAAGGCGGGGGGAGGAAAGTGGTTACACCACTGACAGTCCCTCTCCACCCAGTGTATATAGGTGGTAAATCATTGGTTTTAACACAGAGACGACCATCCTCCCTCCCACCCTTATTTATAAAGTACAAAATACCACTTGCAGGAGCACTCAGTGTCCTTTGGAGAAAGAGGTCATATTAAGGTGAACTACTAGAGACCTTCAAGAGTGCAATCAAAGCTCATTCGCACAACAGTGGCTGCAGAACGCTAGCCACAAATTACAGACAAGCAGCACTAACATCACACATCATGAAAGTCTTCGAAAAAGTGATGAGACGCCAAATTACATATATTACGGAACAACACAATTTGCACAAGCCAAACCAGCAGTGATTTAGAGTGGTAAGATCTTGCTTCTCACAGCTACTAAACCACTATGACAGAATTATTGAAGAAAATCAAAACGTAGATGTGATATACATGGATTTTGCAAAGATACTTAATATATGTGATTATAGGGTGACTGCAAACAAACTCAGGGCGATATGTATAACCGGGAAAGCAGGCCAATGGATATTCAACTTCCTGACAGACAGAACACAAAGAGTGGTTGTAAAAAGAGAAAAATCCAGTAAAGACAAATAAAAAAAAAACAACTCAGTAGCTTAAGGCACTGTCCTGGGGCCTCTACTGTTTTAAATCGTCACACTGAACACAGATAAAAACACTCACCACAGTTTCGTATCATCAGCTACGTGTGATACCTAAATAAACATGAAAATCACCTCGGTAGAATATAAGGAGAAATTGCAAAATGACATAAGCAAAGTCTTGCAGTGGGCAGTGGAGAATAACATGTCATACAATGGTGACAAGTCCCAATTGCTTAGATACGGAAAGAATGAAGAACTCAAAAAGGACACTATATAAAACGCAATATCACGAAATAGAACATGTGAAGGACCAGGGAGTAATGTTACGAAAGCCAGGAAAATGATGGAGTGAGTATTGAGAACTTTTAAAAAACAGGGAAATAGTGCCAGTGGTGACAATCTTGGTATCGCTTGTGCTCTCTCGCCTACTGTTCAGTGCTGACGGCTCCAGTTAGAACAGGACAGATGTATGAGCTGGAAGAAATTCAAAGATCCTTTACAGTCTGTACAAAACCAATAAAACATTTAAATTACCGGGAATGCCTCAGAGTGTTAAATATGTAACTGCTGGAGCGGATGGGAAAGAAATACATGATAATATTTACGTGGAAGATACTTGGACCTGGTCCCAGATCTGAATCTGCACACTGCCATAACATACTGAGGTGAGAGATATGGAAGAATGTGTGAAATAAATCAAATGAAAAGCAGAGACCCCGTAGGCACAATAAGAAAACATTGTAGCAACATCCGTGGTCCCAGACATTTTAATATCTTACCAGAAGATATCAGAAACACAGCCTGAATAAGTGCAGAAATCTTCAAGAGGAAATTTAACCTCCAAGTGAAAGATCAACCAGGCTGTGATGGATACGTAGGCCTGCGGGTTGCGGGAATAAAAAAAAACTCTCAAAACCCATCAAAGATATATCACATATATATACCTTGCTCTCTACTTCCTTCACTTGTTCTTCCTTCTCCCTTCCTTACCCTATTCTCTCTATTCCTTTTCCCCGTCCTCCCTTTCCCTCCTTATACCTGTGCTCTCTACTCCCTCCCTTTCCCGGTTCTCTCTATTCTCTTGCCCTGTCCTCTTCTCCTCCAATCCCTAGACCTGTCCTCTTTACTTCCTTCCCCAGTTCTCTCTTCACTACTCTTCCGTAAATCTATTCTTTTTACCCTCTCCTTTCTCCCATTCTCTCCTGCTCTGTTCTACCTCCCCTAATCTCCTCTCACCACCATCTTTCCGCCCTCTCATTTCATCTTCTCCTCTCATGTTCTCTCTTCTATCTGTCCTCCTCTCTTCTCTCTCTCTCTCTCTTCAGCTAGCCGCCTTTTCTGCACTACCCAAACTTACCTGCGCCTCACTGACGCAACAATGACCTCTGACCTTATACAACGCCAGTAAGGTCATGCAAACGAAGAAAAAGAGGAGAGAGAGAATAAAAGTGTTGAATAATCCTGTGAAGTCCAAAGCAGAGGAACGAGAGAGAGAGAGAGAGAGAGAGAGAGAGAGAGAGAGAGAGAGAGACTGATAATTCAGATATACAATACATCATTCCCGATACATAACAATACTTTACAAGTTTTGAAATTCATGTATTTGTTTTACAATAAATACATCATCGTTTCATCAGATCTACCCATCAAACATATACCTTCGAATTATTATTATTATTATTATTACTATGACAACTTATTTTCCAAGGTTTCTTACATGGTAAAGTCTCTAGTTACACAAGGCCTTTCGGACATATTGTTTGATCAGGTTATATAGTCATTTGAAATGTAATTTACATCAACACTAAGTACAACTTTGAGTTTTATTCCGTTAACAGAGAATATATATTTTATCCAAAACTGTGGAGTAATATCTGGTGGAGTCGACACCGCTGGCAGACATGTAGACCAGGTTAAGTTAGGTAAGATTCGTTAGGAAACAGGACAAGTGTTTCCTGACGCGGGTCTTTAGTCATATGATGACCCGCCGATGGAACTTTTGGTCATCTGACCGACGCCTTCCTCTGGATTACTGGCCCATGCTAGGCAGGTCCAACTCGCACCCACTCATACACTCCTGTAACTTATTTTTAGAGCTATCCAAGCAGTGTCAAGTTTCTTGACAGTGGGACTCAGGTTATGCAATACAGTCGCCAACAGGCGATCTTAACAATGCAGAACAAGCTATATGGGGGCGAAAAATCTTTGGCCCTAGATCTTTCGCAGTCTCGTGCGTCATCAGAAGCTATGCAATACCGCAGGATGAACAACAGATACGAGGGGAAATTCTTTCTAAGGCAAGGCAGAACAAGCGCATCAGCCGCCGCTGATGCGCTTGTTCTGCGTTACCATCTGTAAGAAATGCCAGAATTTCACTTTAAGAGTAAACTTTAGACAAGGATGTGTGTGCTTGGTTCCTATACTGATAAGTGGGGATGTGCAAAGGGAATGCAAGGGTGAAGTGAATGTTTTTCGTTTCTCTCTCTCCTCTCTTTCCTGCTTACCTTTCTTCTCCCTCCCCTTTCTATCTTTCTTTTAGAATACATGTGAATTTAATAATGGTATACAATACCGACAAGTTGATAAGGCATAGGAGCAACAGTGACCTGTGTATTGTACAGACCATGGTGATAGATGACACTTGTCAAGTGATACTCACTGCAGCTCTACTGGAAGGAAACCCTTGAAGGTGTCGTAGCTGATGAACCTTTAATGGAATACTTGACGATATGACAGTGAAACACCATCCTGTGTGATGGATCATGACAGTGAAACACCATCCTGTATGATGGATCATGACAGTGAAACACCATCCTGTATGATGGATCATGACAGTGAAAAAACCATCCTGTATGATGGATCATGACAGGGAAACACCATCCTGTATGATGGATCATGACAGTGAAACACCATCCTGTATGATGGATCATGACAGTGAAACACCATCCTGTATGATGGATCATGACAGGGAAACACCATCCTGTATGATGGATCATGACAGTGAAACACCATCCTGTGTGATGGATCATGACAGGGAAACACCATCCTGTGTGATGGATCATGACAGGGAAACACCATCCTGTATGATGGATCATGACAGGGAAACACCATCCTGTATGATGGATCATGACAGTGAAACACCATCCTGTATGATGGATCATGACAGTGAAACACCATCCTGTATGATGGATCATGACAGTGAAACACCATCCTGTATGATGGATCATGACAGGGAAACACCATCCTGTATGATGGATCATGACAGGGAACACCATCCTGTATGATGGATCATGACAGGGAAACACCATCCTGTATGATGGATCATGACAGGGAAACACCATCCTGTATGATGGATCATGACAGGGAAACACCATCCTGTATGATGGATCATGACAGGGAAACACCATCCTGTGTGATGGATCATGACAGTGAAACACCATCCTGTGTGATGGATCATGACAGGGAAACACCATCCTGTATGATGGATCATGACAGGGAAACACCATCCTGTATGATGAATCATGACAGGGAAACACCATCCTGTGTGATGGATGATGACAGGGAAACACCATCCTGTGTGATGGATCATGACAGTGAAACGCCATCCTGAGATGATGGATCATGACAGTGAAACACCATCCTGTGTGATGGATCATGACAGGGAAACACCATCCTGTATGATGGATCATGACAGTGAAACGCCATCCTGCATGATGGATCATGACAGTGAAACACCATCCTGTGTGATGGATCATGACAGTGAAACACCATCCTGTGTGATGGATCATGACAGGGAAACACCATCCTGTATGATGGATCATGACAGTGAAACACCATCCTGTGTGATGGATCATGACAGGGAAACACCATCCTGTATGATGGATCATGACAGTGAAATGCCATCCTGCATGATGAATCATGACAGAGAAACACCATCCTGTGTGATGGATCATGACAGGGAAACACCATCCTGTATGATGGATCATGACAGTGAAACGCCATCCTGCATGATGGATCATGACAGTGAAACACCATCCTGTGTGATGGATCATGACAGGGAAACACCATCCTGTATGATGGATCATGACAGGGAAACACCATCCTGTATGATGGATTATGACAGAGAAACACCATCCTGTATGATGATCGTGACAGGGAAACACCATCCTGTGTGATGGATCATGACAGTGAAACACCATCCTGTATGATGAATCATGACGGGAAACACCTCCCGTGTGATGGATCATGACAGTGAAACACCATCCTGTATGATGGATCATGACAGGGAAACACCATCCTGTGTGATGGATCATGACAGTGAAACACCATCCTGTGTGATGGATCATGACAGTGAAACACATCCTGTGTGATGGATCATGACAGTGAAACACCATCCTGTGTGATGGATCATGACAGTGAAAAAACATCCTGTATGATGAATCATGACAGGGAAAACACCAAACTGTATGATGGATCATGACAGGGAAACACCATTCTGTGTGATGGATCATGACAGTGAAACACCATCCTGTATGATGAATCATGACAGGGAAACACCATCCTGTATGATGGATCATGACAGTGAAACACCATCCTGTATGATGAATCATGACAGGGAAACACCATCCTGTGTGATGGATCATGACAGTGAAACACCATCCTGTGTGATGGATCATGACAGAGAAACACCATCCTGTGTGATGGATCATGACAGTGAAACACCATCCTGTATGATGGATCATGACAGGGAAACACCATCCTGTGTGATGGATCATGACAGTGAAACACCATCCTGTGTGATGGATCATGACAGTGAAACACCATCCTGTGTGATGGATCATGACAGTGAAACACCATCCTGTGTGATGGATCATGACAGTGAAACACCATCCTGTATGATGAATCATGACAGGGAAACACCATCCTGTATGATGGATCATGACAGGGAAACACCATCCTGTGTGATGGATCATGACAGTGAAACACCATCCTGTATGATGAATCATGACAGGGAAACACCATCCTGTATGATGGATCATGACAGTGAAACACCATCCTGTATGATGGATCATGACAGGGAAACACCATCCTGTGTGATGGATCATGACAGGGAAACACCATCCTGTTTGATGGATCATGAGAGGGAAACACCATCCTGTATGATGGATCATGGCAGTGAAACACCATCCTGTATGATGGATCATGACAGGGAAACACCATCCTGTATGATGGATCATGACAGTGAAACACCATCCTGTATGATGGATCATGACAGGGAAACACCATCCTGTGTGATGGATCATGACAGAGAAAACACCTCCTGTGTGATGGATCATGACAGGGAAACACCATCCTGTGTGATGGATCATGACAGGGAAACACCATCCTGTGTGATGGATCATGACAGTGAAACACCATCCTGTATGATGGATCATGACAGAGAAACACCATCCTGTGTGATGGATCATGACAGGGAAACACCATCCTGTATGATGGACCATGACAGGGAAACACCATCCTGTATGATGGATCATGACAGTGAAACACCATCCTGTATGATGAATCATGACAGGGAAATACCATCCTGTATGATGGATCATGACAGGGAAACACCATCCTGTGTGATGGATCATGACAGTGAAACACCATCCTGTATGATGGGAAACATGACAGGGAAACACCATCCTGTATGATGGATCATGACAGTGAAACGCCATCCTGTATGATGGATCATGACAGGGAAACACCATCCTGTATGATGAATCATGACAGGGAAACACCATCCTGTATGATGGATCATGACAGTGAAACGCCATCCTGTATGATGGATCATGACAGGGAAACACCATCCTGTGTGATGGATCATGACAGGGAAACACCATCCTGTATGATGGATCATGACAGGGAAACACCATCCTGTATGATGGATCATGACAGGGAAACACCATCCTGTGTGATGGATCATGACAGTGAAACACCATCCTGTGTGATGGATCATGACAGGGAAACACCATCCTGTATGATGGATCATGACAGGGAAACACCATCCTGTATGATGAATCATGACAGGGAAACACCATCCTGTGTGATGGATGATGACAGGGAAAAAACCATCCTGTGTGATGGATCATGACAGTGAAACGCCATCCTGAGATGATGGGTCATGACAGTGAAACACCATCCTGTGTGATGATCATGACAGGGAAACACCATCCTGTATGATGGATATGACAGTGAAACGCCCTCCTGCATGATGGATCATGACAGTGAAACACCATCCTGTGTGATGGATCATGACAGTGAAACACCATCCTGTGTGATGGATCATGACAGGGAAACACCATCCTGTATGATGGATCATGACAGTGAAACACCATCCTGTGTGATGGATCATGACAGGGAAACACCATCCTGTATGATGGATCATGACAGTGAAAAAACCATCCTGTGTGATGGATCATGACAGGGAAACACCATCCTGTATGATGGATCATGACAGTGAAACGCCATCCTGCATGATGGATCATGACAGTGAAACACCATCCTGTGTGATGGATCATGACAGGGAAACACCATCCTGTATGATGGATCATGACAGGGAAACACCATCCTGTATGATGGATCATGACAGTGAAAGGCCATCCTGCACGATGGATCATGACAGAGAAACACCATCCTGTATGATGGATTATGACAGAGAAACACCATCCTGTATGATGATCGTGACAGGGAAACACCATCCTGTGTGATGGATCATGACAGTGAAACACCATCCTGTATGATGAATCATGACAGGGAAACACCATCCTGTGTGATGGATCATGACAGTGAAACACCATCCTGTATGATGGATCATGACAGGGAAACACCATCCTGTGTGATGGATCATGACAGTGAAACACCATCCTGTGTGATGGATCATGACAGTGAAACACCATCCTGTGTGATGGATCATGACAGTGAAACACCATCCTGTGTGATGGATCATGACAGTGAAACACCATCCTGTATGATGAATCATGACAGGGAAACACCATCCTGTATGATGGATCATGACAGGGAAACACCATTCTGTGTGATGGATCATGACAGTGAAACACCATCCTGTATGATGAATCATGACAGGGAAACACCATCCTGTATGATGGATCATGACAGTGAAACACCATCCTGTATGATGAATCATGACAGGGAAACACCATCCTGTGTGATGGATCATGACAGTGAAACACCATCCTGTATGATGGATCATGACAGGGAAACACCATCCTGTGTGATGGATCATGACAGTGAAAAAACCATCCTGTATGATGGATCATGACAGGGAAACACCATCCTGTGTGATGGATCATGACAGTGAAACACCATCCTGTGTGATGGATCATGACAGTGAAACACCATCCTGTGTGATGGATCATGACAGTGAAACACCATCCTGTGTGATGGATCATGACAGTGAAACACCATCCTGTATGATGAATCATGACAGGGAAACACCATCCTGTATGATGGATCATGACAGGGAAACACCATCCTGTGTGATGGATCATGACAGTGAAACACCATCCTGTATGATGAATCATGACAGGGAAACACCATCCTGTATGATGGATCATGACAGTGAAACACCATCCTGTATGATGTATCATGACAGTGAAACACCATCCTGTATGATGGACCATGACAGGGAAACACCATCCTGTGTGATGGATCATGACAGGGAAACACCACCCTGTATGATGGACCATGACAGGGAAACACCATCCTGTATGATGGATCATGACAGTGAAACACCATCCTGTATGATGTATCATGACAGTGAAACACCATCCTGTGTGATGGATCATGACAGTGAAACACCATCCTGTATGATGAATCATGACAGGGAAACACCATCCTGTATGATGGATCATGACAGTGAAACACCATCCTGTATGATGGACCATGACAGTGAAACACCATCCTGTATGATGGATCATGACAGTGAAACACCATCCTGTATGATGAATCATGACAGGGAAACACCATCCTGTATGATGGATCATGACAGTGAAACACCATCCTGTATGATGTATCATGACAGTGAAACACCATCCTGTGTGATGGATCATGACAGGGAAACACCATCCTGTGTGATGGATCATGACAGTGAAACACCATCCTGTGTGATGGATCATGACAGGGAAACACGATCCTGTATGATGGATCATGACAGGGAAACACGATCCTGTGTGAAGGATCATGACAGAGAAACACCATCCTGTGTGATGGATCATGACAGGGAAACACCATCCTGTGTGATGGATCATGACAGGGAAACACGATCCTGTATGATGGATCATGACAGGGAAACACCATCCTGTGTGATGGATCATGACAGGGATTGTTTCCCCATTGTGTAATATTCACACAGAACAGAGTAGCAGTACACTGGTAATGTACCATATTTTATCAAGTTAAAAATTATCTTTTTTCGTTATCCCTCATTTATTCATACCTCATATATCCACGATTATCGCTCTCTCTCTCTCTCTCTCTCTCTCTCTCTCTCTCTCTCTCTCTCTCTAGGACCAGTACATTGGCCTCACCTACCATTGTCTCTGGGACTTATTGGTGTTATAAAGATGCTTACATCATCGTCTGGTACACTGCCCACCCTGCCTCCCTCTCACTCCCCTTCCCTTGCTACCTTAACCTCCCACTGACCCTCCCACTTTACCATGTGTCTGTGTGAAAGTTGGCACCCCCATGTTACAACAACTCTACCACTGAAACCTTTCATGATGCCACATTCACTGAACCAACATGAGAATGTCTGGCCACATCGCCATCAGTTTAATGAAATCTCCAAACTCAGACTAACACAAGTCTCTTCGTCATGTAAGAAACACACCCAGTATGACTGAGTAAGACCAACCTTGCACGAGTCTACACGCACACTACTGAAGTCTTGATCTCCCTTTAACCTTGAAGAAGTCTGTAAAGAAGAAACTCCCTCTGTAAAACCGTACAGAGATTCGCTGATCAGTTTATATAAAAAGTATGTAAAGTACATTATATTATATATTTATATATATATATATATATTTATATATATATATATATATATATATTATATATATATATATATTATATATATATGTATGTATGTATGTATGTTTGAGGAGGTAGATCATGGTAATGAATATGATACTGTGTATATAGACTTCAGTAAGGCTTTCAATAGAGTTCCACACCAAGGCTATTGAGGCAACTTAAGGCACACGGAATAGGAGAAATTTTTCCTGGGTAGAGGCATGGCTGACAAATTAGACAGCAGAGAGTTTGCATAAATGGGGAGAAATTAGAATGGGGGCACGTCAAAAGCGGTGTTCGTCAGGGGTCAGTGTTGGGCCCGTTGTTGTTCACAATTTACATAAACGCATTTGATGAGGGAATAAATAGCGACATAAGCAAATTTGCTGATGACACCAAAATAGGCCGTCCAATTCATTCTAATGAGGACACTAGAGCACTCCAGGATGATTTGAATAGACTGATGCAATGGTCGGAAAAGTGGCAGATGCAGTTTAATATTGAAAATGCAAAGTTCTAATGTTGGACAGTTAAATAACCATGCCCCATATAAACTAATAATGTAGATTTTAATACTACTGATTGCGAAAAGGATTTACGAGTTCTGGTTAGCAGTAATCTAAAACCAAGACAACAGTGCATTATTGTTCGCAATAAAGCTAACAGAATTCTTGGCTTCATATCCAGAAGTATAAATAATAGAAGTCCTCATGTTGTTCTTCAACTCTATATATCCTTGGTTAGGCCTCATTTAGACTATGCTGCTCAGTTCTGGTCACCATATTACAGAATGGATATAAATGCTCTGGAAAACGTACAGAGGAGGATGACAAAGATGATCCCATGTATCAGAAATCTTCCCTATGAGGATAGACTAAGGGCCCTGAATCTGCACTCTCTCGAAAGGCGTAGAATTAGGGGGGATATGATCGAGGTGTATAAATGGAAAACAGGAATAAATAAAGGGAATGTAAACAGCGTGCTGAAAATTTCCAGCCAAGACAGGACTCACAGCAATGGTTTCAAGTTGGAAAAATTCAGATTCACGAAGGATATAGGAAAACACTGGTTTGGTAATAGAGTTGTGGATGAGTGGAACAAACTCCCGAGTACAATTATTCATTCTAAAACGTTGTGTAGTTTTAAAAATAGGTTAGATAAATACATGACGTGCACTTAGCCAGTGGTGACGTGTACTTAGCCAGTGGTGACGTGTACTTACCAGTGGTGACGTGTACTTAGTCAGTGGTGACGTGTACTTTGAATGGTGACGTGTACTTAGCTCTGTGAAGACCTGTTTGCGCGCTCTCTACGAATTGAATCAAGATGCCCTCCATCGAGCAACTTTACCAACAGCTTAAGAAAGAATTGAGGATGGCGAAGATGGAGATTCGGCGACTGACCGAGGAAAACAAGAAGATTCGTAGTAGTCCTCCTGTTTTGAGTCCTAAGGTCAAGAAGGGAAACTGGTCAGCGGCTGGACAGCAGGGAACGAAGTTGACGATCAAGAAGACGAATGGAAAGGTAGAAACGATGAAGAAAAAAGAGACTGCCGTGGAAACTGTTGTGGAAACATCTAATACATTCTCAGTGCTACCCGACGAATGTGAGTCGACTACTGGGAACGTCACGACGAACGACATCAAGGAAGGTAAGAATATTGTTGTTATTGGGGATAGCCAAGTTAGGTATATGGATAGGGCGTTCTGCTTGAAGGACAGGAGTAGGAGACAGAGGGTTTGCTTTCCTGGGGCTGGGATGGAGGATATTGTTAGCCGTCTGGATGACATCATGAGAGGTAATGGGAGCAATCCTATTATGTCTCAGTGCTGGAGGCAACGATGTTGGCAGACATAGGAGTGAAGACCTGATTAGCAAGTATAGGTCAGCAATAGAAATAATTAGGAGGAAGGGTGGGAACCCTGTCATATGTGGTATTTTGCCAAGGAGAGGAGTTGGAAATGAATGGTTGTCCAGGGCAATTGGTGTCAATTGCTGGCTGGACAAATACTGTAAGGAAAATGCGGTTACATTCATTGACAACTGGGACCTCTTCTACGGCAGAAATGACATGTATGCCAGGGATGGGGTTCACTTATCTAGGTCTGGGGTGGGAGCACTGGCAACTGCAGTGGAGGGAGCTGTTAGGACTTTAAACTAGGAATAGTTAGTGGTATGGGTTTTGGTGGGAAAACAGTGAAGTCCCAGTGTAGTAATATTATGAGTTCTAGGGAACTAGTAATAAGCAGGACGAGGTAGATATTGAAAAGCCAGTGACACTGGGTGATAAGGACAGTAATAGGTTTAGTAGAAAAACAGAAATGAGCAGGAAGGGTAAAGAGAAAGGAGAGTCTTTCAATGTTTATTATGCTAATAGCCGTAGTGCTAGGAATAAGATGGACGAGTTGAGATTAGTTGCTAGTACAGATAACATTGATGTATTTGCCTTAACTGAGACGTGGTTTAATTCAAAAAGTCGGGACATGCCTGCGGAATGTCACATTCAGGGTTTTAAATTGTTCCAGTAGATAGAAGTATAGGGAAGGGGGGGTGGGGTGGCATTGTATGTCCGAGATCGCTTGAACTGTTGCATAAAAACGGGTATTAAGTCTGAAGTAACACATACAGAGTCTGTTTGGATAGAATTTTCAGAGGGGCATGAAAAGCTGATTGTAGGAATGATATACCGTCCCCCAAACTTAGATAAGGACCAAAGGAGACTACTATGGGAGGAAATTGTTAAGGCCACAAGGCACGATAATGTAGTAATTTTAGGAGACTTTAACTTTAGTCATATTGATTGGAATTTCTTGACTGGGAATTTAGAATCATACGACTTCTTAGAAGTAGTTCAGGATTGTTTTTTGAAGCAGTTTGTGACAGAACCTACAAGGGGAAATAACCTGCTTGACTTAGTTCTGGCAAATAATGAATCCCTTGTTAATAATTTAGAAATTTCAGAGGAATTGGGTGCTAGCGACCACAAATCAATTACATTTAGCATTGAATGGAAGTACGATAGTAGCGATAACTCAGTAACAGTCCCAGATTTTCGCTTAGCAGATTACGATGGGCTTAGAGAACACTTATCATCTGTTGACTGGGGTAACAAAGAGAGCTATCAATATGACAGTTTTCTGAACACTATACATGCTGCTCAAAGAACGTTTATCCCATATAAAGAAATTAGATCAAATAGAAATGACCCAAAATGGATGAATTTAAAAGGCTCAAATATCTACTAGGGCATAAGAAAGGAATTTTTAGGCGTACAAAAGAGGTGAGGGTCACCTTATGAATCAGTATATTGACATTAAGAGGGACATTAAAAAGGGGATAAGAAAAGCTAAAAGGGACTATGAAATTAAAGTTGCTAGGGATTCTAAAACTAACCCAAAAAGTTTTTTCCAGGTCTATAGAACAAAAGTTAGAGATAAGATAGGTCCCCTTAAAAATAACTATGGGCATCTTACTGACAAAGAGAATGAAATGTGCTCGATTTTAAATAATTATTTTCTCTCAATTTTTACACAGGAAGACACTAATAATATTCTAGTAATTAATTTTTATAGTGGGCTAGAAGAAGATAAATTATGTAACATCACAGCCACTAGTGAAATGGTTGTGAAGCAGATAGACAGACTGAAGCAAAATAAGTCGCTGGGTCCTGATGAGGTTTTTTCAAGGGTTCTTAAGGAATGAAAAATGGAACTCTGTGAACCATTAACTAATATTTTTAATTTATCTCTTCAAACAGGTGTAGTGTCTGATATGTGGAAGATGGCTAATGTAATTCCTATTTTTAAAACAGGGGACAAGTCGTTACCGTCAAATTACCGCCCAATAAGCCTGACCGTCAATTGTAGGTGCAAATTACTAGTCAATTATAGCTGAGATTATAAGAAGCCATCTCGATAAGCATAGCTTGATTAAGTGATACTCAGCATGGATTCACAAGAGGCCGGGTCTTGTCTAACCGTAATTTATTAACTTTCTTTCAAGCAAAGCCTTTTGAGGCTGTTTGACCACGATAAAGAATTTTGAATATTATTTACTTAGATTTAGTAAGGCTTTTGATAGAGTTCCGGGCACCAAAACTGAGTTAAAGAAAGTGGCAGCTCATGGCATGTGTGGAAAAGTGACTCGTGGGCATCGAGTCATGGCTCCCAGACAGGAAAGCAGTGGTCCATAAATGGGTAAAATCCGAGTGGGGACCAGTAACAAGTGGCGTTCCCATCAGGACCAGTCCTTGGGCCCGTTGTTTTTATATATAATATCAATGACCTTGAATGAGGAATTACTAGTGAATATGAGCAAATTCGCCGATGACACAAAAGATAGGTTATGATAAATGATTCAAACGTAGATGTTCTATGGAACTTCAGGAGGATTTAAACAAATATATTCTTGGTCAGAAAGTGGCAGATGCGTTTTTTTTTTTCTTTTTTTTTTTTTTTTTTTTTTTTTTTTTTTTTTTTTTTTTTTTTTTTTTTTTTTTTTTTATTTTTTTTTTTTGTTTTTTTTTTTTTTTTTTATTTTTTTTTTTTTTTTTTTTTTTTTTTTTTTTTTTTTTTTTTTTTTTTTTTTTTTTTTTTTTTTTTTTTTTTTTTTTTTTTTTGTTTTTATTTTTTGATTTTTTTTTTTTTTATTTTTTTTTTTATTTATTTTTATCAAAAAACAATTGTAGATAAATGCAAGGTTCTGAAGCTCGGGAGTGGTCCATGTACCTACACTATAAGTTAAATTATGTAGAACTTAGCCATACAGATTGCGCGAAAAGGACTTGGGGGTTATGGTGAGCAGCAAAACCTTAAACCAAGCAAGGCCGAAGGACTGACAACCTCAAATTCTAACAACTACAAGGGTTGATGGACAGATTACATCGTCTGTCAACATCTCTATGTTCCTAGCCTACTTTCTTGTATTCGACTGAAAGAAACCTTACTTGTTATAGGCTAAACGTTTCGGAATAAAGTTGTCTAACTTGCATATGTTCTCTAACCAAAACAACGCGTCGGTAATTGTATACCATTTTAAAATGTTTATCAAGACAGCAAAGCCTGAAGCGTACGTAATAAGGCAAATATATTACTGGGATTTATATCAAGAAGTGTAAGTACAGAAGTCCCAGAGGTCATACTTGCAGCTTTATATTAACATCCTAAGTAAGGTCTTCACCTAGATTATGCAGCTCATTTCTGGTCTCCATAATACAGAATGGACATAAATTTCGTTAAAAACATTCAGCGTAGATTGACTAAATTAATAACAAGCAATAGAAAATCTTTCCTTATGAAGAAAGATTGAAGACTCTTAAGTTACATTCCCAACATTTTAAGACGAAGAATGAGGGGAGACCCCCCCCACCCTGATCGAAGTGTAAAGTGGATAGATAAGTATATTAATAAAGGAGATATTAAATACGGTCTTTTTTTTGGAGATATCTCTTCAAGAGAGAACCCCGCAGTAATGGATTTCAAATTAGATAAGTTTTAGATTAAATAAAGGACACAGGAAAGTATTGGTTTTCGAAATAGGGTAGTTGAATAATGGAACAGTCTACACTAGTTGGGATGAATGGTTTGAAAAACCGACAAGTTGAAGATTGAAGACATGAGACACTTATGCAGCATATGGGAATCTTTATTCAGGAAACGTTAACCCCACACAAGTGGCGTTCAATCAGTCCAAATCAAAAGAGGAAAGGCGTAAGTAGAGGAGGAGAATTAGGTTAATCAGTCCCTCAATCCTGAGTCGATGTCTGTTCAGGTCCATCAATGCTTGTAGAATGTACAGCATAGGGCCGTAGGACTGGCTTTTATACTGAGTGGAGGTGACGTGAAGCATATGGAGGCGGGTCCTAGTGTACCATCCACTAGTCGTAGTAGGTCTTCGTCCAAAGGATTGACAAGTGTTGTAAAAATTCTTTGTAGCAAGACCCCATGATGCGACCGTTGTCTGACAGTTGTGATTAATGGTTTTTGAAAAACCGACAAGTTGAAGATTGCGACACTTATGCCGCATATAGGGAATCATTTATCATGAAACGCTTTTCGCACACAGTGCTTCATCAGTCCAATACAAAGAGAGAAAGGCGTAAGGAAGAGGAGGAAATGAGGTAATCATGTCCTCAACCAGGAGTTCCGGATGTGTTCAGCTCCATCAATCTTGTAGAATGTACAGCATAGGGCCGTAGACGTGGCTATATACTGTTAGTGAGGTGACGTGAAGCAGATGAGGCGGGGTCATAGTGAGTACCATCCCACTAGTCAAGTAGTCTCGGTCCAAAGGTTTAAACGAAGTGTTGAAGAATCTTTGTAACACGACCTCCATGATGCTGCCGTTCTGCACAGTTGTGATTAATGTTAGAAAAACCGACAAGTTTGGAAGATGGAACACTTATGCAGCATATGGGAATCTTTATTCAGGAAACGTTATCGGGCCACACAGTGGCTTCATCAAGTCCAATACAAAGAGGAAGGCGTAAGGAGAGGAGGAGAATGAGGTAATCAGTCCTTCTCAACCTGGAGTCGAATGTGTTCAGTCCTATCAATCTTGTAGAATGTACAGCATAGGGCCGTAGACGTGGCTTATATACTGTAGGTTGTGACCGTGAAGCAGTATGGAGGCGGGTCATAGTGGTACCATCCACTAGTCGAAGTAGTCCCTTCGTCCAAAGTTGTGAAACAAGTGTTAAGAATTACTTTGTAACTAAGACCCCATGATGACTGCCGTGTTGACAGTTGTGATGAATGGTGTGAAAAACCGACAAGTTGACGATTGAGACACTTATGGCAGCTTATGGGATCTTTATATCAGGAACGTTTCGCGCCACACATGGCCTTCAGTCAGTCCAATACAAAGAGGAAAGCGTAAGGAGAGGAGAGAGAATGAGGTAATCAGACCCTCAAGCCTGGATTCCGATGTGTTTCACTCCATTTCAACTTGTAGAATGTACAGCATAGGAGGGGGCCGTAGACCGAGGCATATATACTGTAAGTGGAGGTACGTGAAGCAATGGAGGCGGTGTCATTGTGGTACCATCCACAAGTTCGAAGTAGGTCTTCGGTCCCAAAGGTAGAAACAAGTGTGAAGAATTCTTTTGTAAACAAGACCCATGAGCCTGCCGTGTCTGACAGGTTGTGATTGGTAATGGTTTTGGAAAAACCGACAAGTTGAAATGATTGAGACCTTATGCAGCATATGGGAATCTTTATTCAGGAAACTGTTTTCCCACACAGTGGCATCAATCAGCCAATACAAAGAGAAGGCGTAAGAGGAGAGGAGAAAGAGTTAATCAGTCCTCAACCTGTAGAAGATCCCGAGATGTGTTCAGTCCATCAATCTTGTAAGAATGTAGCATCATAGGCCGTAGACGTGGCTTATATACCTACTTCGACTATGGTATGTGTACCACAATGACCCCCCGCCTCCATCGCTTCACGTCCACCTCACTACAGTATAGTAAGCCACGTCGACGGCCCTATGCCAGTACATATCTATCAAGATTGATGGAACTGAACACATCGACTCAGGGTTGAGGGACTGATTCCTCATTATCCTCCGTCTCTCTTACTCTTCCTCTTTGTAATGAGACTGATGAAGCCACTGGTGTGTCGAAAACGTTTCCTGAATAGAAGATTCCCCATTATGCTGCATAAGTGTCTCAATCCTTCAACTTAGTCGTTTTTCAAACCATTCATCACAACTGACATACACGTGCAGCATCATGGGGTCTGTTACAAAAGAATTCTTCAACACATGTTCAACCTTTGGACGAAGAACTTTCTCCTACTACTAGTGGATGGTACCTCGATGACACCGCCTCCATCTTCTTCACGTCACCTCACTACAGTATATAAGCCAACGTCAACTGCCCTATGCTGTACATTCTACGAGATTGATGGACTGAACACATCGAGCTCCAGGTTGAGGGACTGGATTACCTCATTCTCCTCCTCTCCTTAAGCCATCCTCTTTGTATTGTGACTGAGAAGCCACTGTGTGGCGAACGTTTCCGTAATAAAGATTCCCATATGCTGCATAGTGTCTCAATCTTCAACTTTCCGGTTTTTCAAACCATTCATCACAAACTGTCAGACACTGCAGCATCATGGGGTCCTGTTACAAAGAATTCTTTCAACACTTGGTTCAATCCTTTGGACGAATCCTACTTCGACTATGGGATGGTACCACTAAGACCCCCGCCTCCATCTGCTTCACGTCCCACCTCACACAGTATATAAATCCACGTCACTGCCCTCGTGCTGAACATTCTACAAGATTGAATGGACTGAACACATCGACTCGCAGGTTGATGGACTGATTACCTCAATCTCCTCCTCTCCTTACGCCTTCCACTTTGTATTGGACTGATGAAGTCACTGTGGCGAAACGTTTCCTTAAAAAAGATTCCCATATGCCTGCATAAGTGTCTCAATCTTCAACTGTCGGTTTTTCAAACCATTCATCACAAACTGTCAGACACGCAGCAACATGGGGTTCTTGTTTACAAAGAATTTCTTCAACACTGTTTCGAACCTTTATGGACGAAGACCTACTTTCGACAGTTGAGATGTAACCATATGACCCCCCGCTCCCATCTGCTTCAGTCACCTCAACTACAGTATATAAGCCAACCGTCTACGGCCCTATGCTGTACAAATTCTACAAGAAGATGGACTGAAACACAATCGACTCCAGTTTGAGGGACTGATTACCTCATTCCCTCCTCTCCTTTACGCCTTCCTCTTTGTATTGAAGCTGATAAAGCCACTGTGTGGCGAAACGTTTCCTGACTAAAGATACCCATATGCTGCATAATTCCTCAAATCTACAACTTGTCGGTTTTTCAAACCATTTCATCACAACTGTCAGACACGGCATGCCATCATTGGGTCTTGTTACAAGACAATTCTTACCAAAACTTACTTGTTCAACCTTTGGACGAGACGCAACTACTTTCGAGACTAAGTGGATGGTACCCTATGACCCCAGCCCCATCTGCTTCACGTCACCTCACTACATTAATATAAGCCACGTCTACGGCCCTATGCTGTACATTCTACAAGAATTGATGGACTGAACACAACGACACCAGGTTGAGGGACTGATTACTCATTCTCCTTCCTCTCCTTTACAGCCTTCCTCTTTGTATTGGAAACTGATGAAGCCCAACTGTGGGGCTCCGAAACGTTTCCTGAATAAAGATTCCCATATGCTGCATAAGTGTCTCGAATGCTTCAACTTGTCGGTTTTTCAAACCAATCATCACAACTGTTCATACACGGCAAGCATCTTGGCGGGTCTTGTTACAAAGATTTCTTCAACAATTGTTCAACCTTTGGACGAAGTACTCTACTTCGACTAGTGGAATGGATACCACTATGACCACCCCCGCCTCCCATCTGCTTCACGTCACCGTCACTACAGTATATAAGCCCGTTCTACGGCCCTAAGCTGTACATTCTATCAAGATAGATGGCCCTGAACACATCGACTAGCTCCAGGTTGAGGACTGATTACCTCATTCTCCTCCTCTCCTTAAACGCTTCCTCTTTGTATTGGACTGATGATAGCCTCTGTGGGCGAAACGTTTATCCTGAAAAAAGATTCCCATATTCTGCATAAGTGTCTCAAATCTATCAACTTGTCCTGGTTTTTACAAACCAATCTTCACAATGTCCAGACACGGCAGCATCCATGGGGTCGTAGTTCCAAAGAATTCATCAACACAATGTTCAAACCTATGGACGAATGACCTACTTCGACTAGTGGATGGTACCACTATTGACCCCGCCTCCATCTGCTCACTTCACCTCACTACAGTATATAAGCCACGTCAACGTCCGTAATGCTGTACAATCTACAAGAATGATGGACTGAACACATCGACTTCCAGGTTGAAGGGGACTGATATACCTCCATTTCTCCTCCTCTCCTTACGCCTTTCCTCTTTGTATTGGACTGATGAAAAGCCCACTGAGTGGCGAAACGTTTTCCTGAATAAAATATACCCCATATGCTGCATAAGTTCTCAATCTCAACTTGTCGGTTTTTTCAAACCATTTTTTCATCCACACTGTCAACACGGCATCATCATGGGTTCTTGTTTACAAAGAATTCTTCAACACATTTGATCAAACTATGGACAAGAACCTAACTTCTACTAGTGGATGGGACCACTATGACACCCCGCCTCCATCTTGCTTCACGTCACCTCACTACAAGTATATAAGCCACGCTACGGCCGGCTATGCTGTACATATCCAGTCTTCAAGATTGATGGACTGAACACATCGACTTCCAGGTTGAAGGGACTGATTACCTCAACCCCTCCTTCTCCTTAGGCCTTCCTCTTTGTATTGGACGATGAACCACTGTGTGGCGAAACGTTTTCCGTGAATATATATTCCCATATGCTGCATAAGTGTCCTCAATCTTGCAAGTTTTGTCGGTTTTTCAACCATTCATCACAACTGTCAGACACGGCAGCATCATGTGGGTCTTGTTACACAAAGAATTTCTTCAACACTTGATCAACAACCTTTGGACGAAGACCTACTTCGACTAGTGGATGTACCACTATGACTCGCCGCCTCCATCTGCTTTCACGCACCCTCACTACAGTATATAAGCCACTTCTACGACGCCGCTAGCTGTACATTCCACAAGATTTGATGGACGAACACATGCGAACCTACCAGGTTTAGGGACTGATTAACTCATTCTCCTCCACTCCTTACCCTTCCTCCTTTGTATTGGACTGATGAAGCCACTGTGTGGCGAAACGTTTCCTGAATAAAGATTCCCATATGCTGCATAAGTTCTCCATCTTCAACTTGTCGGTTTTTCAAACCATTTCATCACAACTGTCATGACAACGGCAGCATCATGGGGTCTTGTTACAAAAGAATTCTTCAACACATGTTTCAACCTTTGTGATGAGGACGAGACCTACTCCGAACTAGTGATGGTAACCACTATGCCCCCGCCTCCATCGCCATCACTGTCACCTCACAACAGTAAAATAAGCCACGTCTACGGCCCTATGACAGTACTTCTACAAGATTGATGGACTGAACACATCGTAACTCCCAGGTTTAGGTACTGATTACCTCCAATCTCCTCCTCTCCTTACGCCCTTCCTCTTTGTATTGGACTGATGAAGCCACAGATGTGGCGAAACGTTTCCTGAATAAAGATTGCACCATTATGCGCCATAAGTGTCATCAATATCCTCAACTTGTCGGTTTTTCTCAGAACCATTCATTCACAACTGTCATACACGGCAGGCAATCATGGGGTCGTGTTACAAAGAATTCATCAACACTTGTTTCAACCTTTGGTACGAAGACCTACTTCGACTTATGTGATAGGTGACCCGACTATGACCCCTCCTCCATCCTGCTTCAATCACGTCACCTCACAACAGTATATAGCCACGTCTACGGCCCTATCCTGAAACACTTCCCTGACTCTATCATTACTGCCTACAACAACGCTCCTCATGCCTCCCTTGCCTCGATACTTTCCACTTCCCTCTTTCAAAGCAGCCTACTGCTTATCCTCCCTTCATAAAAAACCCAAATAAAGACCACTCTGACCCATAAAACTATCGCCCCGCCCTATCAGCCCTCCTCGAAACTTTAGGAACAACTCTTTGAAAACTCCATAAATCATCGCCTTCGCAATACCTGGAACATAATTCTCTACTTTCAGATGGCCAGGTAGTTGCTTCAGAACACAACAGATCCACACATGCTGCCATTAACATCATTCTCAACTACATCCACATAAAACACAAAACAAAGGACAAACAGGGACAGCCCTGTTGCAAAAGACGTTGAAATAGCTTTTGACACTGGTGAGGCACGAGGGGCTTCAAGTACAAACTCTGCACTAAACTTCTACCTGCCTCTCAATACTCGTAAACTCCCTCTGCAACTTCCTAGACGGGCGTACCATGAGAAGTCACAAAATTCCAAGGCTGTTACTCGATCTACTTTCAACGACTAATGCTGGAGTACCCCCAGGGATCTGTCCTTTCCCCCTAACCCTCTACAATTTAATACACTAACGACATTCCAACACCTTATATACCACAACTCCCATCACACTAGGCCCAGGCAAGACGACATTACACAACTTAATAATCACTCATGCCAATATAGGATACACTCACAACACAAAACCAAAATTAGGTTGACAGGATAGCCACTGGAAACAAAAATGGGGAGTCCAAAAACCAATGCTGCAAAATCCAGCATTACTTATTTTAACTTACAGGAAACTGAATCCTCCATTACTGTCGAACTCAGAACAGCTGACACCCCACTTACTTTCCCTATCACAACAATCGTCACTGTCCCTTGGCGTTAGTCATGACTCCTTCTTTCGTTTACATGGACACAATTCTAACTCAATGCATCAATATCTAGTAAGGCCCTTGCGTGGGCCCTCTACAAGCTGAAACAATCCACTCACGCACCAACCTTACAACTCTACAAATCCCTATAGCGTCCTCTGATAACTTACTCTCCTCTAGCCCACTCACTTGCAGCAAAAAACAAACTGTACTTAAACTGCAGCGTGTCCCAGAACAGGGCCTGCGCTTGGGTTCTGATGTCAGATGGGAGGACTACGTGTCCACAAAGCGAGTCTCTCCATTCCCAGTGTTAGACGTCCCGTGTCGCTGAATCTTGTACTGGAAGAGGCTCAGTTACCAGACAGATATGACAAACTTGGAGACACGACTGACTACTGACCTCTCTTTCCTTGACGAATACAGTTCGCATACCCACCCAAACCAACACAACCTTTTCTACTCTCCTAGCCTGATCCCTGTCTCCTAACCCTACTTACAAATAACCTTGGATCGCTGACAGGTTACCTTCTAAGACAGGTACCATTTTTTATATCTCTACCCTACGTGTCGCCCGTAGCTATTTTGTTAGGGTTAAGACATTACTTCAGTTCTGCACGTCCTTCTCTAGCCCAAAACGGTCGCAAGTCCCTACTCCCCCAGCTCTCCCACGGAGTCCCAACAGTAGAAACGCGGAATTTCTCTTTTCAATAACTGCCCACCACGCTCGGCCTTTGCTGCTGGGTTAAAGCCGCTGGCTACAATTTCAACGACTAATAACACTCCACACATCACTATTCTCGTCTACGGTCCGACTTCACCCCCCGCTCATCCCATTTGGGACTCTTACCTGAACTTTCGGTTCGTTCGTGTTCCTATGCTGTACATTCTACAGATTGATTGACAGAACACATCGACTCTCCAGGTTGATGGACTGATTACCTCAATTCTCCTCCCCTCCTAACGCCTTCCACTTTACACACACACACACACAGATAAGCCACTGATGTGGCGAAACGTATTCCTGAATAACGATTCCCTATATGGCAGCATAAAGTTGTCTCAATCTTCAACTTGTCGTTTTTTCCAAACCTTCATCACAAGAATGAGACACTATGCAGCATAGGGAATCTTAATTCAGGAAACGGTTTTCGCCACACAAGTGGGCTTCATCATGCCAATACAAAGAGGGACTGATTACCTTATCTCCTCCTCTCCTTACCCATCCTTTTTTATAATTAGGACTGATAAGCCACTGTGTGGCGAAACGTTTACCAGAATAAAGATTCCCATATGCTTTGCAAAAAAAAAATAAAGTGTCCTCCAAGTCTTCAACTTGTCGTTTTCCAAACCATTCATCACAACTGTCCGCACACTGCAGCATCCATGGGATCTCTTGATACATAAGAATTCTTCAACACTTGTTCAACCATTGACGAAGACCTACTTCGACAATAGTGGATTGTACCACTATGACACCGCCCTCCGCCTTCTCTTCGCCTCACCTCACTTCATATATCAGCCACGTCTACGGCCCAAGACAGTACATTCTACAAGATTGAAGGACTGAACATATCGACCTCCGGTTGAGGGACTGAATTAACCTCATTCTCCCTCTCCATACGCTTCCTCTTTTGCGTATAGGTACTGATGAAAGCCACTGAGTGGCGAAAATCTTTCCAGAATAAAGATTCCCCATATGCTGCATAAGTGTCTGCAATCTTCTACCTATTTGGGTTATTGAGGCTAGGACTTAGGGTAGTATCCAAATTTAGGTTGGATAATTACATGAGTGGGAGGGGTTATTTGAGCTGGGGACTTGCACATCATGAGGCTAATTTCAATGGGTGTCATTGAAAATATGTGTTTTGTCCAAAATGTTTTGGTAGTGGTATGAATGTGTAAAAGGACAGGCCTAGTATGGGCCAACATGAGGCCTGCTGCCGTGTTTCCTCCTTTCTAATGTACATAAGAGTGGGTGTGGTTGGTTTAGTTGGACCCCGACAAGCTTGTGCTGCTGGGTCTTGGGGGCAGTGCACCATCCTTGAGTGGAGGTGACGCAGACTTGTTGGGTCTTGGGTTTAACCCTGGGGGGAATCATTGGTCTAAAATCCGGAAGGGGGGGGGGGACATGGACCTGCTCTGCATGGTCATCAAGGCCTGTTGCAGTGTTCCTGCTGATACAATTTATACTGTTGTCAATTGACGAACTCACTTATTAATTCTCAACCGTTCAATGCTGAAGAGATTTCGAGAAGAAAAATTAAAAATACTGAAAGGGTAAGAGAGGCACAGAGACACAGGAAGAGAGACAAGAGACTAATCATCGTGAACGAAGCTAATTTACAAAATTTGTACACAAACACAGCAAACCTGTGACAGGTGTCGAAGTTTCTTTCTACCTATCCAGGAACCCAGCCATGTGAACTGACGGCATTTTACTGATTGCCCATCAACCAGGCCTTTTTGCTACTGGCACTTCGCTGGCTCAAAATCCATCACGAGCCCTTTTGACATTCGGCACTTAGCCGGAGGCATGGATATATATATATATATATATATATATATAAATATATAAATATATATATATATATATATATAATATATAAAAATAGGTATCCTAGGGATTGGCAGAGAGCATGTATATTTCCCCTTTTAATATAAAGGGTAAAGGTGACAAAAGAGATTGTAAAAATTATAGAGGAATAAGTTTATACTGAGTATACCATGAAAAGTTGTACGGTAGGGTTATAATTGAAAGAATTAGAGGTAAGACAGAATTGTAGAAATTGCGGACGAACAATGAGGTTTCAAGATGGGTAGGGGATGTATAGAACAAAGTGTTTACAATTAGCATATATCTATTGAAACAGTATTTAGATAAAGGTAGGAAGTTTTTATTGGCATATATGGATTATAAGAAATGCCATATGATAGATTTGATAGAGGAGCAATGTGGCATATTGTAGCAAGCTTTATGAATATGTGTAAGTTACTAAATGCAGTTAAGAGCTTTTATGCGGAAAGTGAGGCTCGAGTTTAGGGTATTTAGAAGAGTAGGGAGAATTCTTCCCGGAAAATGATATGGGTCTTAGACAGGGAATGTGTAATTGTCAACCATGGTTGTTTTTAATATCATTATAGATGGGGTTGTAAAAGTAGTAAATGCTAAGGGTTTTCGGGAATAGGGTGGTGATTAAATTTTGGGGATCAAATTCAGAATGGGAATTGACACAGTTACTTTTTGCTGATGAATACTGTGCTTATGGGAGATTCTAAAGAAAAAATGCAAAGGTAAGTGATGAGTTTGTAATTGGTGGTAAAGTAGCAAAGTTTGAAAGTGAACATAGAAAAAGATATAGTAAGGTGATGAGGGTGTCAAATGATTTAATAAAGAAAAATTGGATATCAAATTGGGTAGTAGATATGAGAAGAAGTGAATGTTTTTCCAGAACATTGGGATTTGACGTTGTCGGCGTGATGGATTTATGAATGGATGAAGTTTTAATCATAGAATTGAGAGGGCACAAAGGTGAGTGGTGCGTATTGAGTTATATGTGTAGACAAAAAACGTTATCTATGGATGCTAAAGGAAGGGGAATGAATGAAAGTATAGAAGTACCGTAAACACTCTTATATGGGTGTGAAGCTTGGTGGTAAAATGCAAGCAGCGAGTATACTGGTTGAGGCAGTGGAGATGTCCTGTTTAGCAATGTTGTGGTGAGTAAATATTATGCAGAAAATTACTGAGTGAGGGAAATTAGGAAAAAGTGATGAGTTAATAAAATGTATTAGTCTGAGGGCAGAAGAGGGTTTGTTGAGGTGGATTGGTCATTTAGAGAGAAACGGATCAAAGTAGAATGACCATGGAAATCATATAAAGGTCTAAGGGAATGGAAGGCGGGTAGGGGTCGTCCTCGAAAGCGTTTGGAGAGAGGGGGTAAAAGGAGGCGTTTTGTGGGCGAGGGAGCATGGACTTCCAGCAAGTGTGGCGTGAGCGTGTAGATAGGAGTGAATGGAGACGAATGGTACTTGGGACCTGAACGAATCTGTTGGAGTGTGGAGCAGTGTAATATTTAGGTGAAGGTGATTCAGGGAAAACCGTGTTAATTTCATATAAATCGGACTTGAGGTCCTGGAATGGGAAGTACAATGCCTGCACTTTAAAGTGATGGGTTTTGGGATATTGGCAGTTTGAGGGATATGTTGTGTATACTTTAAAAGTATATGCTTCTAAACTGTTGTATTCTTAGCACCACTGCAAGAATACAAGTGACAATTGTGCGAGTGTGGTGACATGTGTTGGAATGATGATGAAAAGTATTTTCCTTTTTGGGATTTTCTTCTTTTTTGGTCACCCAGCCACTTTGAGAAGACGGCCGACTCTGATTAAGAAAAAAAAATAATATATATATATATAAAGTATAAATATATATATATATATATTAAATATATATAATATATATATAAATATATATATATATATATATTTATTCAAAAAGATCACAGTACAAACAGGGTGATTTTAAAAATATCAATAACAATCCACTGTGGAAAGAGTAGTGAAATTTCCCAAGAGCTTTCGTGACTACTTCACATTGTTTCCTTGACAATGTGAGTAGTCACGAAAGCGACTTTGAATTTCACTACCTTTCACAGTGGTTGTTTTGGCATATATATATAATATATTATAAATTTACTATATATATAATAATATATATATATATATATATTAATCTAATATTATATATATATATATTACTGTCTTTTTAACCTGTGTAATGGTTAGAAGTAATCAAGGTCACATGGAAACCGTGTTTTTTTTTTAATAAACAATTCCTGAGGTATCTATTACGAATGTTGTTATACCAAAACAATTTGGTTAGCCTTACCTAGGTGTGACATCTCTGGTGCCGTGAACTAGGGCCATCAACACTGAGCAACATTCTCAACGAGACAGCCCAAGTGACCTGAATACTGCTACTGTCGCCATTGAAACTTCTTCATTAACCGACATTTTAAATCTTTCTGGCGCTGCCCAGATCTGATTTGGCTTGTGTTGTGTACATGTACGAGGTCATCTGATATTATTACTCCTCAAGTCCTTTTACACGTTGTTTCTTTCCTTTTCTTGATGTGGTTTCCTCTGTATTTGTAGTAGTGTTTCGTGATATTATACTTCATTCTTTTTCCGTATCATACGACACTGTGAATAACGGAAGCTGGTTATACAATCACTATACATAGCGGTGAATGAAAGCGCCTTCCTGTATTCACACAGTGTATGGTGATATAAACTACCTTCTTGTATTCACACATATATAGTGAAATAAAAACAGTTTGCTGGGCGGTTATTTCACGAACAGTGTGTTGGTCACAGTGAAGATCATTATTTCTTCACTGTTCACTTGAGGTAAACTACTGACTGCTACTTGTATTTTTTCGTGTCCTTCAGCAAAAGGCAATCTTTAATGTTTTAATTTTGTTGCGTCTATAAAGACTCATATTAAGCTGTGGCTATCGATTCTTGTTTACGCGTTCTGCTAGAGGAAGGGAAAGAAACTATACGAATGCTGTGGCAATCGGTTCTTTGTTTATTTCTGCACGCGAATGAGATACCAAAAGAGTCAGTGGAAATAAAGACAATCGATCGACCTTGACTGAGAGTGTTGAAGTTTTAAGTGGGGTCTTTAACAACGAGTGTTTAACGGTTGTCTAAGCTTACTACTTAGGTGCGTTTAAAAATGGGTTCGTCAGATATTTTTTTGCTAGATGTGGTGGGCCTTGGTTTGATAAACACTCTGCCTACATAGGCCAGGTAGGCCTCTGTGCAGTGTTCCTCTTTTCTTACGATAGCTATCATTCCCTTGGAACGAGAACTCTTCACCAGCATATCCGGTACCAATGCATTGAGGCAGAGACAGGAGCCTGAGACTCGACACCCCTGCACTCACAAATATGCTGATTGCTCTTCCAAGAAGGGAAGTCCATACTGATAAATTCCTTTTATATTCCTGGTGCGGAGACGCTACAGCCGAAGGGTCATACCTGAAACGTGAGATGGTATGGCAATGAAGGTTGATCCAATTACTTCCTAGTAATTACTATGCGAAACTAACAAAATGATTTCCTGCCTAATACTAACATTTCCTACTAACCACTAACACTTCCTACTAACACTTTCTACTTATTACCAGCGCTATCTATTAATTACTAACACTTTCTACTAACTAATAACACTTTCTACTAACTGATTAACACCATTCTACAAACAACATCAATTAATAACTTCCTACTATTCTCTAACAGTTACTGCCAACTAACTAGTAACACTAAGAAACTAGTTACTATCTACTAATCGATAACAGTCACCTGGTGGACTCTAAACTGAACAATACACAATTCATAAGAACATAAGAACATAAGAACGAAGGAACACTGCATAAGGCCTAGCTGGGCCCATCGAAGTCAGGTCCAAGTCTCCAACCGCTTAAGCCATGCCGACCCCATAAAAAATGGTATTAACTACCGGACAGTTGTTTAGGTGAACACACATGCAACAGTTAGGTATCTTTATCTATGAAACATTTTTCGCCTACACAATAGGCTTTTATCTTCAGTCAAGTACAGAAAAGTTTATAAAGCAGAAGAGTACTTGAAAGACGATGTAATCCAGTCCCCATCACTCCTTAAAGTTTTGAGGTGGTCAGTCCACTCAGTCTGGAGAAGAGCAATTGTTCCATAATATGAAACATATTTTTCAGACTATGTAACAATTCTCTTCTCCAGACTTAGGGACGGACCACCTCAAACTTTAAGGTGATGGACTGATTACATCTTCACAAGTATCTTCTGCTTCTATCAACTTTTTGTACTTGACTGAAGAATCCCTACTGTTTAGGCGAAACGTGTGTCATAATAAAGAATACATAACTGTTGCATATGTGGTCTGACCTAAACAATTATACCCAACCTAGTCAGGTCAGGTCACTTAGACTTAAGGGAGGAACACTGCAAACCGACCTGTACACAAGCAAACATAGTGCAACATCTGGTTATCTTTATTTGTAGACGTTTTCGCCATCCAGTGGCTTGTACCAATACCGATTCTAGGACCAATAACAATAGGACTACATTAAGAACAAAAAACCAAATAAAAATCCAGAAGTAGCACAATAGACTTACATACATATTGACCGCTGTAATGGATCAACCATTCTAACACAAGCAATCAGGTCCACTCACATCACACCCCACCCACATCAACTCAATGAATTTATCTCAACCCTAATTTATAAAGCAACACAACGTTCTGGTCCTCTATAACTGTACTTGGGCGTTTGTTCACCTCATCTCACAACTATTAACAAACCCGTACATCCTATATCCTTCCTGAATCATAATTTATTTCCAACTTAAAACCAATGCTGCGAGTCCTTCCTCAAATGCTAGATATTTCAGCACACTATTTACAACCCACTTTATTTATTCCTGAACGTTTCCATTTATACACCTCAAACAGTATCCCCCCTAATTCTACGTCCTTTTCTAGAGAGTGCAGTTTCAGGTAGTAGGCCCTTAGTCTATCCTCCATAGGGAAGGTTTCCTTGATACATGGATCAACTTTGGCATCCTCCTTTGTACATTTTCCAGAGAATTTTTATATCCATTCTGTAAATACGGTGACCAAAACTGTGCAGCAAAATTAAGGAATTAAAAATGGAACTCTGTGAACCATTTAACTAATATTTTTTCTTTATCTCTTCAAAACAGGTGTAGTGTCTGATATGTGGAAGATGCTAATGTAATTCTATTTTTAAAACAGGGACAAGTTCGTTACCGTCAAATTACCGCCCAATAAGCCTGACCGTCAATTGTAGGTGCAAATTACTAGTCAATTATAGCTGAGATTATAAGAAGCCATCTCGATAAGCATAGCTTGATTAAGTGATACTCAGCATGGATTCACAAGAGGCCGGGTCTTGTCTAACCGTAATTTATTAACTTTCTTTCAAGCAAAGCCTTTTGAGGCTGTTTGACCACGATAAAGAATTTTGAATATTATTTACTTAGATTTAGTAAGGCTTTTGATAGAGTTCCGGGCACCAAAACTGAGTTAAAGAAAGTGGCAGCTCATGGCATGTGTGGAAAAGTGACTCGTGGGCATCGAGTCATGGCTCCCAGACAGGAAAGCAGTGGTCCATAAATGGGTAAAATCCGAGTGGGGACCAGTAACAAGTGGCGTTCCCATCAGGACCAGTCCTTGGGCCCGTTGTTTTTATATATAATATCAATGACCTTGAATGAGGAATTACTAGTGAATATGAGCAAATTCGCCGATGACACAAAAGATAGGTTATGATAAATGATTCAAACGTAGATGTTCTATGGAACTTCAGGAGGATTTAAACAAATATATTCTTGGTCAGAAAGTGGCAGATGCGTTTTTTTTTTTCTTTTTTTTTTTTTTTTTTTTTTTTTTTTTTTTTTTTTTTTTTTTTTTTTTTTTTTTTTTTATTTTTTTTTTTTGTTTTTTTTTTTTTTTTTTATTTTTTTTTTTTTTTTTTTTTTTTTTTTTTTTTTTTTTTTTTTTTTTTTTTTTTTTTTTTTTTTTTTTTTTTTTTTTTTTTTTGTTTTTATTTTTTGATTTTTTTTTTTTTTATTTTTTTTTTTATTTATTTTTATCAAAAAACAATTGTAGATAAATGCAAGGTTCTGAAGCTCGGGAGTGGTCCATGTACCTACACTATAAGTTAAATTATGTAGAACTTAGCCATACAGATTGCGCGAAAAGGACTTGGGGGTTATGGTGAGCAGCAAAACCTTAAACCAAGCAAGGCCGAAGGACTGACAACCTCAAATTCTAACAACTACAAGGGTTGATGGACAGATTACATCGTCTGTCAACATCTCTATGTTCCTAGCCTACTTTCTTGTATTCGACTGAAAGAAACCTTACTTGTTATAGGCTAAACGTTTCGGAATAAAGTTGTCTAACTTGCATATGTTCTCTAACCAAAACAACGCGTCGGTAATTGTATACCATTTTAAAATGTTTATCAAGACAGCAAAGCCTGAAGCGTACGTAATAAGGCAAATATATTACTGGGATTTATATCAAGAAGTGTAAGTACAGAAGTCCCAGAGGTCATACTTGCAGCTTTATATTAACATCCTAAGTAAGGTCTTCACCTAGATTATGCAGCTCATTTCTGGTCTCCATAATACAGAATGGACATAAATTTCGTTAAAAACATTCAGCGTAGATTGACTAAATTAATAACAAGCAATAGAAAATCTTTCCTTATGAAGAAAGATTGAAGACTCTTAAGTTACATTCCCAACATTTTAAGACGAAGAATGAGGGGAGACCCCCCCCACCCTGATCGAAGTGTAAAGTGGATAGATAAGTATATTAATAAAGGAGATATTAAATACGGTCTTTTTTTTGGAGATATCTCTTCAAGAGAGAACCCCGCAGTAATGGATTTCAAATTAGATAAGTTTTAGATTAAATAAAGGACACAGGAAAGTATTGGTTTTCGAAATAGGGTAGTTGAATAATGGAACAGTCTACACTAGTTGGGATGAATGGTTTGAAAAACCGACAAGTTGAAGATTGAAGACATGAGACACTTATGCAGCATATGGGAATCTTTATTCAGGAAACGTTAACCCCACACAAGTGGCGTTCAATCAGTCCAAATCAAAAGAGGAAAGGCGTAAGTAGAGGAGGAGAATTAGGTTAATCAGTCCCTCAATCCTGAGTCGATGTCTGTTCAGGTCCATCAATGCTTGTAGAATGTACAGCATAGGGCCGTAGGACTGGCTTTTATACTGAGTGGAGGTGACGTGAAGCATATGGAGGCGGGTCCTAGTGTACCATCCACTAGTCGTAGTAGGTCTTCGTCCAAAGGATTGACAAGTGTTGTAAAAATTCTTTGTAGCAAGACCCCATGATGCGACCGTTGTCTGACAGTTGTGATTAATGGTTTTTGAAAAACCGACAAGTTGAAGATTGCGACACTTATGCCGCATATAGGGAATCATTTATCATGAAACGCTTTTCGCACACAGTGCTTCATCAGTCCAATACAAAGAGAGAAAGGCGTAAGGAAGAGGAGGAAATGAGGTAATCATGTCCTCAACCAGGAGTTCCGGATGTGTTCAGCTCCATCAATCTTGTAGAATGTACAGCATAGGGCCGTAGACGTGGCTATATACTGTTAGTGAGGTGACGTGAAGCAGATGAGGCGGGGTCATAGCCCCTGGGGAAACACCGCTCGGACCTTCCCCACTCTGATTTTTCCCCCATTTATGAAAACTCTCTCTCCCTATTTGTCAACCATCCCTCTATCCGGAAAAAATTTCTCCTCCTATTCCATTGTTTTAAATTTTTCCTAATAGTCTTGATTGGGACCCTGTCAAAAGCCTTACTGAAGCCATAACACATTATATATTCGTAATAAAGGGTAGAATCCGCAATAGGAAAGAAAAAGGGACACAAGTCAAAATTGACTTTATTGTAGCAACGTTTCCTCCCCAGGAGCTTTTTAAACCCTTGAAAAACTCCGGGAAGCGAAACTTTGCTACAATAAATGTCACATTGTTGCACTTGTGTCCTTTTACTTTACAAAAATCATATTCATTACCATGATCTACCTCCTCAAATACCTTAGTGAAAAAGTTAATAAATTCGTAAGGCGGGAAAACGCCCTTTGTAAAACCATGCTGAGATTCGTTGATTAATTTATGCTTTTCAAGGTGGCTACGAACTGCTCGGCAATTATTGTTTCCCCATAAATTTTCCCACTATGGAGGTTAGGCTTATTGGTCTATAGTTCGAAGCTAAGGACCTGTCACCTGTTTGAAAATAGGTATCACATTTGCCATTTTCCACTTATTGGCACCTTGCCAGTTTGTAGTATATTTGAAAAAAATTAGCCAAAGGTGTGCTAAGCTCCTCTTTACATTCCTTTAGAACCCTTGCATACAGTTCATCAGGCCTGGGATTTGTTAGGTTTTAATTTATCTATTAGCCTAAGGACCATGTCACTTGTGCCCTAATAGTGCACATTTATTATCGTCCTGTTTCTACATAATTTATCATTACTGGAATATCGCTGGTATCCTCCTGTGTAAAAACTGAGAGGAAGTATGTGTTAAAAATTCCTACACATTTCCCTTAAAATCACTGTCAGTGAGCTGACCCGAGGGAACTTTTGAGTGGGCCTATTTTGTCCCTGATCTTACTTCTGTATACCTAAAAGAATCCTTTGGGTTAGTCTTCGATTCTCTTGCAACTTTAACCTCATAATCTCTTTTTTTCTTTTCTAATTCCCCTTTTTTTTTTTCTTCTTTAACTGAATATATCGATTTTCAATTGCCCCTCTCCTCTTTTTATTTGCCTTTTATATGCCTCTCTTTTGACCAATCAGAT
>NC_069412.1:48758959-48773959 GCF_026875155.1 Cherax quadricarinatus
TTTTTTTTTTGGGGCCGGGGTTTTTTTTTTTTGGGGGGTTTTGTTTGGGTTTAGGGGTTTTTTTTTTTAAAAGGGTTGGGTTTTTTTGGGGGTTTTTTTTGGGGGTTTTTGGGCCTTTTTTATGGTTTTGGGCCAGGGGTTTTTTTTTAAAAAAAAAAAAGGGGAAGGGTTTGGGGGTTGGGGGAAAAGGGGGGGTTTTGGGGGGGGGGGGGGGGGGAAAGGGGGGCCGGGGAGGGGGGGTTTTTTTTTGGGGGGGGGTTTGGGGGTTTTTTGTATTGGGGAACCCGGTGTGGTTTTCCCCCCCCCTTTTTTTTGAATTTGGGGGGGGGGGAAAAATTTTTTTCCGGGGTTTGGGGGGGGTTAGGGGGGTTTTGGGGTTTTGGGGGGAGGGGGGTTGGTTGGGGGGGGGGGGGGCCCCGGGGGGGGGGGGGTTTTTTTTTGGGGGGGAAGGGTTTTGGGGGGGGTTTTGGGGGGGGGGGATGGGGGGGTTTTTTTTTAGTTTGGGGGTTTTTTTCCGGGGGGGGGGGGTTTTTTTGGGGGGTTTTTTTTTTTTAGGGGGGGGGGTGGTTTTAGGCCCTTTTTGTTGGGGGGGTTTTTTCCCGGGGGTTTTTCCGGGGGTTTTTTAAAAAGGGGGGGGGTTTTTTTTTTTTGGGGGGGGGGGGGGGGGGGGGGGGGGGTTAAAGGTTAACCACTCCAAAATTTGTTTACTGTGCAACTTATAATAGTAATAATTTTGAGTGTGTGGTGGTGAGAGAGAGAGAGAGAGAGAGAGAAAAGAGAGAGAGAGTGAGAGAGAGAGAGAGGGGAGGGGAGGAGAGAGAAAAGAGGGGAGAGACAGAGAGAGAGACAGAGAGAGAGACAGAGACAGAGACAGAGAGACAGAGACGGTGAAGGGGAGAGACACAATGTGAATAAAGATTGTACATCAATACAACTAAACTGGTGAATGGGTAAATGAGGGAGAAGCTGGTCAATACAACTGGTGTGAAGGAAGGAAGGAAGGAGGGAGGCGAGATAAATTAGTGATGGGAGATACTGGTGTTAGAGGTCACCATTCCCCACACAATAATGGTGTGGGCGTCACCATTCACCACACAATAATGGTGTGGGTGTCACCATTCACCACACAATAATGGTGTGGGTGTCACCATTCACCACACGATAGGTGGCAGTCGTTCAACAATATAGTGAAAGTACTGATAGTCCACTGAAGTATGGTGATGGTACCTAGATGTATGGAGAGTGTAGTTCCAGTCTTAATGGGTGGATTGTAGGATGGTGAAAGCATGGTGATCCAAGCCTTAAGAACAGAAACGTAGGATGAGAAACGTGGGGCGTTGAATGGTGAAAGAACGGTGGTCCCACTCGCCTCAGCAACATCCATTATCTCTAAGAATGCATGGCGCAGCAGCAACGCACTCCCATTGCGTTGCACACTATTGTGTAGCACACTTGTGTAGCACACTCTTGTGTACCATACAACTCCTGTCACTGGTTTGGTTACAGTCTTCAAAGTTGCTAGATTGCAGCTCACCAGTACAGGAGCGGAAAGTGTCAAAATCATGACTTAACATCCAGGTGTCTCCACACAAGTCTACGTAGAGTGGACGCTACGGCAGGTCGAATGTTATTACACATAGGAGAGTTCTGAAGTCTTCCGACTGTGGCACAGTCGGTTTGTTGTGACTGGTTACAGCAACTGTATTGAAGATTACGTGTTAACTGTTGCTGATATGGTACTGTGTGTTAGTTGTGAATTGTTCGTGCCAGTGAAAGTGTTTGAACCAAACCACCCCAGCTTCTTCTTAATCTTCTGCACAACAACCACCATCTGAGGATCACTAACAATATCCTGGAAACGATGTCACATTACTTCAATTAACCAAATAATATAAATGGTTATAACCATGGTTATAATTTTTAAAGGGGTGGCCCGGTAAGCCAGCGGAAGGCCTCGGTCAGATGACCATAAGCTCCAGCTGCGGGTCATCATCTAAGACCCGCGTCAGGAAACACCTGTCCTGTTTCCTGACGAATCTTACCAAACCTAATTAATCAGTGACAAGCACTTGGTTCTTACGACTCAGGAAGTCGTAATAACACGATTGTAGACAAATACGGTTCGTGTGGGGTTAGAACTAACGGCGAGTCGTAAAACTCCACGCCAGTGCGTAAGCCACTAACCCCATTACTACCGTGGTTAGTTTACTGGGTTGTTTGACTGAACCAGTCAAACACCAGCACCACTAAATCAAGGTAACCCAGCAGTCACTGTCCACCAAACATCACATGAATCATCTCCAAAATTCACCAATATACTTAAAAAAAAGCCAAATGGGAGGGATGGGGAGTGATCAGGTTTGATCCAAGGAGGGGAATGAAAGATCCAGTTCTTTGGAACAAGAGCCCTTTATGGCGACTTATAAAATTTATTTCCAAAGCCAGTAAAAGAGAGTTAATTGTTAATGTAGATAAAAATCTAACATTTTTAACTTGTCTAAATGTTGAGTACTTTCAGTACTCTGTGTATGTTGAGTCCAGGTGTGTATGTTGAGTCCAGGTGTGTATGTTGAGTCCAGGTGTGTATGTTGAGTCCAGGTGTGTATGTTGAGTCCAGGTGTGTATGTTGAGTCCAGGTGTGTATTTTTGAGTTCCAGGTGTGTATGTTGAGTCCAGGTGTGTATGTTGAGTCCAGGTGTGTATAGTGAGTCCAGGTGTGTATGTTGAGTCCAGGTGTGTATGTTGAGTCCAGGTGTGTATGTTGAGTCCAGGTGGTATGTTGAGTCCAGGTGTGTTATGTTGAGTCCAGGTGGGGTATGTTGAGTCCAGGTGTGTATGTTGAGTCCAGGTGTGGGATGTTGAGTCCAGGTGTGTATGTTGAGTCCAGGTGTGTATGTTGAGTTTCCCGGTGGTTGTTGAGTCCAGGTGTGTATGGTGAGTCCAGGTGTGTATGGTGAGTCCAGGTGTGTATGGTGAGTCCAGGTGTGTATAGTGAGTCCAGGGTGTATGGTGGGGTCCAGGTGTGAAAGGTGAGTCCAGGTGTGTATGGTGAGTCCAGGTGTGTATGGTGAGTCCAGGTGTGTTAGTGAGTCCAGGTGTGTATGGTGAGTCCCGGTGTGTATGGTGAGTCCAGGTGGTTTTATGGTGGGTCCAGGTGTGTATGGTGAGTCCAGGTGTGTATGGTGAGTCCAGGTGTGTATGGTGAGTCAGGTGTGTATGGTGAAATCCAGGTGTGTATGGTGAGTCCCGGTGTGTATAGTGAGTCCAGGTGTGTAGGTGAGTCCGGTGTGTATGTTTAGTCCAGGTGTGTGTACGGTGAGTCCAGGTGTGTATGGTGAGTCCAGGTGGTATGTTGAGTCCAGGTGTGTACGGTGAGTCAAAGGGGGGTATGGTGGGTCCAGGTGTGTATGTTGAGTCCAGGTGTGTACGGTTTAGTCCAGGTGTGTATGGTGAGTCCAGGTGTGTATGTTGAGTCCAGGTGTGTTCGGTGAGTCCAGGTGTGTACGGTGGAGTCCTGGTGTGTATGTTGAGTCCAGGTGTGTACGGTGAGTCCAGGTGTGTATGGTGAGTCCAGATGTGTATGTTGAGTCCAGGTGTGTACGGTGAGTCCAGGTGTGTATGTTGAGTCCAGGTGTGTATGTTGAGTCCAGGTGTGTATGTGAGTCCAGGTGTGTATTTTTGAGTCCAGGTGTGTATGTTGAGTCCAGGTGTGTAGTTGAGTCCAGGTGTGTATGTTGAGTCCAGGTGTGTATGTTGAGTAGAGGTGTGTATGTTGAGTCCAGGTGTGTATGGTGGGTCCAGGTGTGTATGTTTTAGTCCAGGTGTGTATGTTGGAGTCCAGGTGTGTATGGTGAGTCCAGGTGTGTATGGTGAGTCCAGGTGTGTATGTTGAGTCCAGGTGTGTATGTTGAGTCCAGGTGTGTATGGTGAGTCCAGGTGTGTATGTTGAGTCCAGGTGTGTATGGTGAGTCCAGGTGTGTATGGTGAGTCCAGGTGTGTATGTTGAGTCCAGGTGTGTATGGTGAGTCCAGGTGTGTATGGTGAGTCCAGGTGTGTATGGTGAGTCCAGGTGTGTATGGTGAGTCCAGGTGTGTATGGTGAGTCCAGGTGTGTATGGTGAGTCCAGGTGTGTATGGTGAGTCCAGGTGTGTATGTTGAGTCCCGGTGTGTATGGTTTAGTCCAGGTGTGTATGGTGAGGTCCAGGTGTGTATGGTGAGTCCAGGTGTGTATGGTGAGTCCAGGTGTGTATGTTGAGTCCAGGTGTTTTATGGTGAGTCAGGTGTGTATGTTGAGTCCAGGTGTGTATGTTGAGTCCAGGTGTGTATGGTGGTCCAGGAGGTATGTTGAGTCCAGGTGTGTATGTTGAGTCCAGGTGTGTATGTTGAGTCCAGGTGTGTATGTTGAGTCCAGGTGTGTATGTTTAGTCCCGGTGTGTATGGTGAGTCCAGGTGTGTATGTTGAGTCCAGGGGGTGTATGTTGAGTCCAGGTGTGTTGTTGAGTCCAGGTGTGTTGTTGGTCCAGGTGTGTATGTTGAGTCCAGGTGTGTATGTTGAGGGCCAGGTGTGTATGTTGAGTCCAGGGGCGTATGTTGAGTCCAGGTGTGTATGTTGAGTCCAGGTGTGTATGTTGGTCAGGTGTGTATGTTTAGTCCAGGTGTGTATGTTGAGTCCCGGTGTGTATGTTGAGGGCCAGGTGTGTATTTGGTGAGTCCAGGTGTGTATGTTGAGTCCAGGTGTGTATGTTGAGTCCAGGTGTGTTGTTGGTCCAGGTGTGTATGTTGAGTCCAGGTGTGTATGGTGAGTCCAGGTGTGTATGGTGAGTCCAGGTGTGTATGTTGAGTCCAGGTGTGTATGGTGAGTCCAGGTGTGTATGTTGAGTCCAGGTGTGTATGTTGAGTCCAGGTGTGTATGTTGAGTCCAGGTGTGGGATGTTGAGTCCAGGTTTTGTATGTTGAGTCCAGGTGTGTATGGTGGTCCAGGTGTGTATGGGGAGTCCAGGTGTGTATGTTGAGTCCAGGTGTGTATGTTGAGTCCAGGTGTGTATGTTGAGTCCAGGTGTGTATGTTGAGTCCAGGTGTGTATGTTGAGTCCAGGTGTGTATGTTGAGTCCAGGTGTGTATGGTGAGTCCAGGTTTGTATGTTGAGTCCAGGTGTGTATGTTGAGTCCAGGTGTGTATGTTGAGTCCGGTGTGTATGTTTAGTCCAGGTGTGTATGTTGAGTCCAGGTGTGTATGTTGGTCCAGGTGTGTATGGTGAGTCCAGGTGTGTATGGTGAGTCCAGGTGTTTTACGTTGAGTCAGGTGTGTATGGTGAGTCCAGGTGTGTATGTTGAGTCCAGGTGTGTTATGTTGAGTCCAGGTGTGGTTTGTTGAGTCCAGGTGTGTATGTTGAGGGCCAGGTGTGTATGGTGAGTCCCGGTGTGAACGTTGAGTCCCGGTGTGTATGGTGAGTCCAGGTGTGTATGTTGAGTCCCGGTGTGTATGTTGAGTCCAGGGTGTTTTTGTTGAGTCCAGGTGTGTTGGTGAGTCCAGGTGTGTATGTTGAGTCCAGGTGTGTATGGTGAGTCCAGGTGTGCATGGTGAGTCCCGGTGTGGGAAAGTTTTAGTCCAGGTGTGTATGGTGAGCCCCGGTGTGTATGTTGAGTCCAGGTGTGTATGGTGAGTCAGGTTTTGTATGGTGAGCCCAGGTGTGTGAGTCCAGGTGTGTATAAATGAGCCCAGGTGTATGAGTCCCGGTGTGTATGGTGAGTCGGTGTGTATGGCGAGTCCCGGTGTGTACGGTGAGTACAGGTGTGTATGGTGAGTCCAGTCGTGTATGGTGGGGTACAGCTGTTGTATGGTGAGTACAGCTGTGTTGGTGAGTCCAGGTGTGTATGATTTGGGCCAGGTGGTATGGTGAGTCCAGGTGTATGGTGAGTCCCGGTGAGTATGGGTGAGTCCAGGTGCGTATGGTGAGTCCAGATGTGTATAGTGATTCCAGGTGTGTATAGTGAGTCCAGGTGTGCATGGTGAGTCCAGGTGTGCATGGTGTGTGTATGGTGGTCCAGGTGTGTATGGTGAATCCAGGTGTGTATGGTGAGTCCATGTGTGTATAGTGAGTCCATGTGTGTATGGTGAGTCCAGGTGTGTATGGTGAGTCCAGATGTGTATGGTTTAGTCCCGGATGTGTGGTGAATCCAGGTGTGCATAGTGAGTCCCGGTGTGTAAAGGTGAGTCCCGGTGTGCATGGGTGAATCCAGGTGTGTATGGTGAGTCCAGGTGTGCATGGTGAATCCAGGTGGGGTATGGTGAGTCCAGGTGTGTTATGGTGAGTCCCGAAATGTGTGGTGAATCCATGTGTGTTAGCGAGTCCAGGTGTGTATGTTGGGGTCCGGTGTGTATGTTGAGTCAGGTGTGTATGTTGAGTCCAGGTGTGTATGGTGAGTCCAGGTGTGTATGGTGAGTCCAGGTGTGTACGTTGAGTCCCGGTGTGTATGGTGAGTCCAGGTGTGTATGTTGAGTCCAGGTGTGTATGTTGAGTCCAGGTGTGTATGTTGAGTCCAGGTGTGAACGTTGAGTCAGGTGTGTATGGTGAGTCAGGTGTGTATGTTGAGTCCAGGTGTGTATGTTGAGTCCAGGTGGGGTATGTTGAGTCCAGGTGTGAACGTTGAGTCCAGGTGTGTATGGTGAGTCCAGGTGTGTATGTTGGTCCGGTGTGTATGTTGAGTCCAGGTGTGTATGGTGAGTCCCGGGTGAACGTTGGTCCAGGTGTGTTATGGTGAGTCAGGTGTGTAGTGAGTCCAGGGTGTGTATGTTTGAGTCCAGGTGTGTATGTTGAGTCCAGGTGTGTATGTTTAGTCCAGGTGTGTATGTTGAGTCCAGGTGTGTATGGTGAGTCCAGGTGTGTATGGTTTAGTCCAGGTGTGTATGTTTAGTCCAGGTGTGTATGTTGAGTCCAGGTGTGTATGTTGAGTCCAGGTGTGTATGTTGAGTCCAGGTGTGTATGTTGAGTCGGTGTGTATGTTGAGTCAGGTGTGTATGGTGAGTCCCGGTGTGTATGTTGGTCCAGGTGTGTATGGTGAGTCCCGGTGTGTATGTTGAGTCAGGTGTGTACGGTGAGTCCAGGTGTGTATGGTGAGTCCAGATGTGTATGTTGAGTCCAGGTGTGTCGGTGAGTCCAGGTGTGTATGTTGAGTCCAGGTGTGTATGTTGAGTCCAGGTGTGTATGTTGAGTCCAGGTGTGTATGTTGAGTCCAGGTGTGTATGTTGAGTCCAGGTGTGTATGTTGAGTCCAGGTGTGTATGTTGAGTCAGGTGTGTATGTTGAGTAGAGGTGTGTATGTTGAGTCCAGGTGTGTATGGTGAGTCCAGGTGTGTATGTTGAGTCCAGGTGTGTATGTTGAGTCCAGGTGTGTTTGGTGAGTCCGGTGTGTATGGTGAGTCCAGGTGTGTATGTTGAGTCCAGGTGTGTATGTTGAGTCCAGGTGTGTATGGTGAGTCCAGGTGTTTTATGTTGAGTCCAGGTGTGTATGGTGAGTCCAGGTGTGTATGGTGAGTCCAGGTGGTATGTTGAGTCCCGGTGTGTATGGTGAGGTCCAGGTGTGTATGGTGAGTCCAGGTGTGTATGGTGAGTCCAGGTTTTGTATGGTGGGGTCCAGGTGTGGGATGGTGAGTCCAGGTGTGTATGGTGAGTCCAGGTGTGTATGGTGAGTCCAGGTGTGTATGTTGAGTCCAGGTGTGTATGGTGAGTCCAGGTGTGTATGGTGAGTCCAGGTGTGTATGGTGAGTCCGGTGTGTATGGTGAGTCCAGGTGTGTATGTTGGTCCAGGTGTGTATGGTGAGTCCAGGTGTGTATGTTGAGTCAGGTGTGTATGTTGAGTCCAGGTGTGTTGGTGAGTCCAGGAGTGTATGTTGAGTCAGGTGTGTATGTTGAGTCCAGGTGTGTATGTTGAGTCCAGGTGTGTATGTTGAGTCCAGGTGTGTATGTTGAGTCCAGGTGTGTATGGTGGAGTCCAGGTGTGTATGTTGAGTCCAGGTGTGTATGTTGAGTCCAGGTGTGTATGTTGAGTCCCGGTGTGTATGTTGAGTCAGGTGTGTATGTTGAGTCCAGGTGTGTATGTTGAGTCCAGGTGTGTATGTTGAGTCCAGGTGCGTATGGGTTTAGTCCAGGTGTTTTATGTTGAGTCCAGGTGTGTATGTTGAGTCCAGGTGTGTATGTTGAGTCCAGGGTGATGTTTTTGTTGGTCCCGGTGTGTATGTTGAGTCCAGGTGGTATAGGTGAGTCCAGGTGTGTATGTTGAGTCCAGGTGTGTATGTTGAGTCCAGGTGTGTATGTTGAGTCCAGGTGTGTATGTTGAGTCCAGGTGTGTATGGTGAGTCCAGGTGTGTATGGTGAGTCCAGGTGTGTATGTTGAGTCCAGGTGTGTATGGTGAGTCCAGGTGTGTATGTTGAGTCCAGGTGTGTATGTTGAGTCCCCGGTGTGTATGTTGAGTCAGGTGTGTATGTTGAGTCAGGTGTGTATGTTGAGTCCAGGTGTGTATGGTGAGTCCAGGTGTGTATGGTGAGTCCAGGGTGGATGTTGAGTCCAGGTGTGTATGTTGAGTCCAGGTGTGTATGTTGAGTCCAGGTGTGTTGTTGAGTCAGGTGTGTATGTTGAGTAAGGGGGTGTTTTGTTGAGTCCAGGTGTGTATGGTGAGTCCAGGTTTGTATGTTGAGTCCAGGTGTGTATGTTGAGTCCAGGTGTGTATGTTGAGTCCAGGTGTGTTGTTGAGTCCAGGTGTGTATGTTGAGTCCAGGTGTGTATGTTGAGTCAGGTGTGTATGGTGAGTCCAGGTGTGTTTTGGTGAGTCCAGGTGTGTACGTTGAGTCCGGTGGGTATGGTGAGTCCGGTGTGTATGTTGAGTCCAGGTGTGTATGTTTTAGTCCAGGTGTGTATGTTGAGTCCGGTGTGAACGTTGAGTCAGGTTTGTATGGTGAGGTCCAGGTGTGTATGTTGAGTCCAGGTGTGTATGTTGAGTCCAGGTGTGTATGTTGAGTCCCGTTGTGTGAACGTTGAGTCAGGTGTGTATGGTGAGTCCAGGTGTGTTTTGTTGAGTCCAGGTGTGTTGTTGAGTCCCGGTGTGTATGGTGAGTCCAGGTGTGAACGTTGAGTCCAGGTGTGTATGGTGAGTCCAGGTGTGTATGTTGAGTCCAGGTGTGTATGTTGAGTCCAGGTGTGTATGTTGAGTCCAGGTGTGTATGGTGAGTCCAGGTGTGTATGTTGAGTCCAGGTGTGTATGGTGAGTCCAGGTGTGCATGGTGAGTCCAGGTGTGAACGTTGAGTCCAGGTGTGTATGGTGAGCCCAGGTGTGTATGTTGAGTCCAGGTGTGTATGGTGAGTCCAGGTGTGTATGGTGAGCCCAGGTGTGTGAGTCCAGGTGTGTATAATGAGCCCAGGTGTATGAGTCCAGGTGTGTATGGTGAGTCAGGTGTGTATGGCGAGTCCAGGTGTGTACGGTGAGTACAGGTGTGTATGGTGAGTCCAGTCGTGTATGGTGAGTACAGCTGTGTATGGTGAGTACAGCTGTGTATGGTGAGTCCAGGTGTGTATGATGAGACCAGGTGCGTATGGTGAGTCCAGGTGTATGGTGAGTCCAGGTGAGTATGGTGAGTCCAGGTGCGTATGGTGAGTCCAGATGTGTATAGTGATTCCAGGTGTGTATAGTGAGTCCAGGTGTGCATGGTGAGTCCAGGTGTGCATGGTGTGTGTATGGTGAGTCCAGGTGTGTATGGTGAATCCAGGTGTGTATGGTGAGTCCATGTGTGTATAGTGAGTCCATGTGTGTATGGTGAGTCCAGGTGTGTATGGTGAGTCCAGATGTGTATGGTGAGTCCAGGTATGTGTGGTGAATCCAGGTGTGCATAGTGAGTCCAGGTGTGTATGGTGAGTCCAGGTGTGCATGGTGAATCCAGGTGTGTATGGTGAGTCCAGGTGTGCATGGTGAATCCAGGTGTGTATGGTGAGTCCAGGTGTGTATGGTGAGTCCAGAAATGTGTGGTGAATCCATGTGTGTATAGCGAGTCCAGGTGTGTATGTTGAGTCCAGGTGTGTATGTTGAGTCCAGGTGTGTATGTTGAGTCCAGGTGTGTATGGTGAGTCCAGGTGTGTATGGTGAGTCCCGGTGTGTACGTTGAGTCCAGGTGTGTATGGTGAAGTCCAGGTGTGTTATGTTTAGTCCAGGTGTGTATGTTGAGTCCAGGTGTGTATGTTGAGTCCCGGTGTGAACGTTGAGTCAGGTGTGTATGGTGAGGGCCAGGTGTGTATGTTGAGTCCAGGTGTGTATGTTGAGTCCAGGTGTGTATGTTGAGTCCAGGTGTGAACGTTGAGTCCAGGTGTGTATGGTGAGTCCAGGTGTGTATGTTGAGTCAAAGGGGTGTATGTTGAGTCCAGGTGTGTATGGTGAGTCCAGGTGTGAACGTTGAGTCCAGGTGTGTATGGTGAGTCCAGGTGTGTATGTTGAGTCCAGGTGTGTATGTTGAGTCCAGGTGTGTATGTTGAGTCCAGGTGTGTATGTTGAGTCCAGGTGTGTATGTTGAGTCCAGGTGTGTATGGTGAGTCCAGGTGTGTATGGTGAGTCCAGGTGTGTATGTTGAGTCCAGGTGTGTATGTTGAGTCCCGGTGTGTATGTTGAGTCCAGGTGTGTATGTTGAGTCCCGGGGTGTATGTTGAGTCCAGGTGTGTATGTTGAGTCCAGGTGTGTATGGTGAGTCCAGGTTTGTATGTTGAGTCCAGGTGTGTATGTTGAGTCCGGTGTGTATGTTGAGTCCCGGTGTGTATGTTGAGTCAGGTGTGTATGTTGAGTCCAGGTGTGTATGTTGAGTCCCGGTGTGATGGTGAGTCCAGGTGTGTATGGTGAGTCCAGGTGTGTACGTTGAGTCCAGGTGTGTATGGTGAGTCCAGGTGTGTATGTTGAGTCCAGGTGTGTATGTTGAGTCCAGGTGTGTATGTTGAGTCCAGGTGTGAACGTTGAGTCAGGTGTGTATGGTGAGTCCAGGTGTGTATGTTGAGTCCAGGTGTGTATGTTGAGTCCAGGTGTGTATGTTGAGTCCAGGTGTGAACGTTGAGTCCAGGTGTGTATGGTGAGTCCCGGTGTGTAGTTGAGTCCAGGTGTGTAAGTTGAGTCCAGGTGTGTATGGTGAGTCCAGGTGTGGGAAAGTTGAGTTCCAGGTGTGTATGGTGAGTCCAGGTGTGTATGTTGAGTCCAGGTGTGTATGTTGAGTCCAGGTGTGTATGTTGAGTCCAAGGGTGTGTATGGTGAGTCAGGTGTGTATGTTGAGTCCAGGTGTGTATGGTGAGGGCCAGGTGTGATGGTGAGTCCAGGTGTGAACGTTGAGTCCAGGTGTGTATGGTGAGCCCAGGTGTGTATGTTGAGTCCAGGTGTGTATGGTGAGTCCAGGTGTGTATGGTGAGCCCAGGTGTGTGAGTCCAGGTGTGTATAATGAGCCCGGTGTATGAGTCAGGTGTGTATGGTGAGTCGGTGTGTATGGCGAGTCCAGGTGTGTACGGTGAGTACAGGTGTGTATGGTGAGTCCAGTCGTGTATGGTGAGTACAGCTGTGTATGGTGAGTACAGCTGTGTATGGTGAGTCCAGGTGTGTATGATGAGACCAGGTGCGTATGGTGAGTCCAGGTGTATTGGTGAGTCCAGGTGAGTATGGTGAGTCCAGGTGCGTATGGTGAGTCCAGATGTGTATAGTGATTCCAGGTGTGTATAGTGAGTCCAGGTGTGCATGGTGAGTCCAGGTGTGCATGGTGTGTGTATGGTGAGTCCAGGTGTGTATGGTGAATCCCGGTGTGTATGGTGAGTCCATGTGTGTATAGTGAGTCCATGTGTGTTGGTGGGAAATCCAGGTGTGTATGGTGGTCCAGATGGGGTTGGTGAGTCCAGGTATGTGTGGTGAATCCCGGTGGGGCATTAGGTGAGTCCAGGTGTGTATGGTGAGTCCAGGTGTGCATGGTGAATCCAGGTGTGTATGGTGAGTCCAGGTGTGCATGGTGAATCCAGGTGTGTATGGTGAGTCCAGGTGTGTATGGTGAGTCCAGAAATGTGTGGTGAATCCATGTGTGTATAGCGAGTCCAGGTGTGTATGGTGAGTCCAGGTGTAAATGGTGAGTTCAGGTGTATATGGTGAGTCCAGGTGTGTATGATGAGTTCAGTTGTGTATGGTGAATCCAGGTGTGTATGGTGAGTCCAGGTGTGTATGATGAGTCCAGTTCTGTATGGTGAATCCAGGAGTGTATGGTGAGTCCAGGTGTGTATAGTGAGTTCAGGTGTGTATGGTGAGTCCAGGTGTGTATGGTGAGTTCGTGTATCGTGAGTGCAGGTGTGTATAGTGAGCCCAGGTGTGTATGTTGAGCCCAGGTGTGTATGGTGAGCCCAAGGTGTGTATGGAGAGCCCAAGGTGTGTATGGTGAGGCCAGATGTGTATAGAGAGTCCATGTGTATATGGTGAGTCCAGGTGTGGTGAGTCATGTGCGTATTGTGAGTCCATATATGTATGGTGACTGCAGGTGTGTATGGTGAGTCCAGGTGTGTATGGTGAATCTAGGTGTGTATGGTGAGTCCAGGTGTGTATAGTGAGTACAGGTGTGTATGGTGAGTCCAGGTGTGTATGGTGAGTTCATGTGTGTGTATGGTGAGTCTATGTATGGTGAGTGCAGGTGTGTATGGTGAGCCCAGGTGTGTATGATGAGCCCAGGTGTGTATGGTGAGCCCAAGGTGTGTATGGTGAGCCCAAGGTGTGTATAGAGAGTCCATGTGTGTATGGTGAGTCGAGGTGTGTATGGTGAGTTCATGTGCGCATTGTGAGTACATGTATGTATGGTGACTGCAGGTGTGTATGGTGAGTCCAGGTGTGTATGGTGAGTCCAGGTGTGTATAGTGAATCCAGGTGTGTATGGTGAGCCCGGGTGTGTATGGTGAGTCCATGTGTGTATGGTGAGCCCGGGTGTATATGGTGAGTCCATGTGTGTATGGTGAGCCCGGGTGTGTATGGTGAGTCCATGTGTGTATGGTGAGCCCGGGTGTGTATGGTGAGTCCATGTGTGTATGGTGAGCCCGGGTGTATATGGTGACTTCAGGTGCGTATGGTGACTGCAGGTGTGTATGGTGAATCCAGGTGTGTATGGTGAGTCCAGGTGTGTATGGTGAGTTCATGTGCGTATTGTGAGTCCATGTATGTATGGTGACTGCAGGTGTGTATGGTGAGTCCAGGTGTGTATGGTGAGTCCAGGTGTGTATGGTGAGTCCAGGTGTGTATAGTGAATCCAGGTGTGTATGGTGAGCCCGGGTGTGTATGGTGAGTCCATGTGTGTATGGTGAGCCCGGGTGTATATGGTGACTTCAGGTGCGTATGGTGACTGCAGGTGTGTATGGTGAGTCCAGGTGTGCATGGTGAGTCCAGGTGTGTATGGTGAGTCCATGTGTGTATGGTGACTGCAGGTGTGTATGGTGAGTCCAGGTGTGCATGGTGAGTCCATGTGTGTATGGTGAGTCCATGTGTGTATGGTGAGTCCATGTGTGCATGGTGAGTCCAGATTTGTATGGTGAGTCCAGGTGTGTATGGTGAGTCCAGGTGTGTATGGTGAGTCCAGGTGTGTATGGTGAGTCCAGGTGTGTATGGTGAGTCCAGGTGTGTATGGTGAGACTTTCTTTATACCAATGAAGTCGTTGAAGAAAGCAGGTAGTACCTGTTCACTTTACAGACCAAGAGCTGTTAGCCTACCTCAGAATATATCAAATCCCGGCCCTTTATAAGGTATACTACCCCACCCTCAATGATGCCACCCACAACAGTCGACTAACACTCATGCTTGGTGAAGACAGGCAGCAAGCCTCTGGCTTGTAAAGTTCTGGAGGGAATCCTGAGTCGAAAATCTGGCTTCCAGCCACTGCTTCTGGATACCTTCAGACACAACACAGTATTTCCCGCCACGCTACACCTGATCCACCACTGATTATACACTGCTGACTTTGTCTCTCTCTCTCCCTACTGATGAGTAGTGAGGGTGATGAAGGCGGTGTTACCTTCCAGAGGAGCTGAAGCTGGTTGGTGTGTGTGTGTGTGTGTGTGTGTGTGTGTGTGTGTGTGTGTGTGTGTGTTGTGTGTGTGTGTGTGTGTGTGTGTGGTTTGTGTGTGTGTGTGTGTGTGTTGTGTGTATGTATGTATGTATGTATGTATGTATGTTGTATGTATGTATGTATGAATGTGTGTGTGTGTGTGTATTTATACTCACCTAGTTGTATCACCTAGTTGAGGTTGCAGGGGTTTGAGTCCCAAACTCCTGGCCCCGCCTCTTCATGGTCGCTACTAGGTCACTCTCCCGGAAAACCCTGTGCTTATCATACCTCTGCTTAAAGCTTTGTATGGATCCTGCTCCACTAAAATCGCTTCCCAAACTATTCCACTTCCTGACTACTCTGTGGCTGAAAAAATACTTCCTAACATCCTGTGATTTTATCTGCGTCTTCAACTTCCAACTGTGTCCCTTGGTTGCTGTGTCCATCTTGGAAAAATCCTGTCTTTGTTCACCTTGTCAATTCATCCAGTGTCGTCAGGTTGATTTCCCTTAACCTTCCTCGTTTGGACATATCTCTTAGCTTTGGGGTAGTCTTGTTGCAAACCTTTGCACTTTCTTAGTTTCTTAAAGTGCTTGGCTAGGTGTGGGTTCCAAACTGGTACCGCATACTCCAATATGGGAAAAACGTAACGGTGTACAGGGTCCTGAACGATTCCCCATTAAGATGTCGGAATACTGTTCTGAGGTTGCTAGGCGCCCATATGCGCAGCGTTATTTGGTTGATGTGCGCTTCAGGAGATGTGCCTGGTGTTATACTCACCCCAGATCTTTTTCTTGAGTGAGGTTTGTAGTCTCTGGCCCCCTAGACTGTACTCCGTCTGCGGTCTTCTTTGCCCTTCCCAATCTTCATGACTTTGCACTTGGTGGGATTGAACTCCAGGAGCCAATGCTGGACCAGGTCTG